>JAUIMM010000637.1:2127500-2690000 GCA_031769625.1 Taudactylus pleione | reverse complement strand
TTGAGAGTCGACAGCAACTGATTCCAAATGCAAATGTCACACCTAGAATCAACTTCAGACCTTTTACCTGCTTAATTGATAATGAAATAACGAGGGAATAGCCCACACCTGTCCATGAAATAGCTTTTGAGTTGATAGTCCCATTACTTTTGGCCCCTTAAAAAGTGGGAGGCACATATAGAAACCGTTGTAATTCCTACACCGTTTTGGATGTAATTACCCTCAAATTAAATCTGAAAGTCTGCAGTTAAAGCACATCTTGTTTGTTTCATTTCAAAGCCATTGTGGTGGTGAATAGAGGCCAAAATATGAAAATTCTGTCAATGTCTCAATATTTATGCACCTGACTGTAGGTGGCATTACTACTATAGGCTATATTACTATATTACTACTGGAGGCACTACTATAGGGGGCATTACTACAGTGGACACTACTAATGGGGGCATTACTACAGGAGGCATTACTTCTGGGGGCACTACTACTGGGGGCATTACTACAGTGGGAATTACTACTGGAGGCACTACTATAGGGGGCACTACTAATGGGGGCATTACAACTGTAGGCACTACTATAGGGGGCATTACTACTTTGGGCACTACTATAGGGGGCATTACAACTGGGCACTATTATAGAGGCACTACTATAGGGGGCATTACTATTGGGGGCACTACTATTGGGGGCACTATTATAGGGGACATTACCAATGGGGGCACTACTACTGGGGGAATTAACACTGTGGGCATTACCACTGCTGGCACTAATAATGAGGGCACTGCATGGGGGGCACCACTTGGGGGGCCATTGTGTAAGGGGCACCACTGCTGTGGACATTGTATAAGGGGTACTACTACTATGAGCATTGTATTAGGGGCACTACTACTGTGGGCCTTGTGTTTAAGGGGCACTAATTTGGGCATTGTGTAAAAGGGACACCACTGTGTGTCATAACATGAATAAGGGACTACTGTGTGGCATAACTTCAATTGGGGATAATGTATTTTACAGGGCAGTACTGCTTGTGGCATAATGTATTATACAGGGCATTACTGCATGTGGCATAATGTGTTATAAAGGCCATTACTGCGTGTGGCATAATGTGCTATAATGGGCATTAGGCATTGCTGCATGTGGCATAATGTGTTATAAAGGGCATCACTGCATGTGGGGTAATGTGTTATAAAGGGCATTACTGCGTGTGTCATAATGTGTTATAAAGGGCATTACTGCATGTGGCATAATGTGTTATACAGGGCATTACTGTGTGTGGCATAATGTGTTATACAGGGCATTACTGCATGTAGCATAATGTGTTATAAAGGGCATTACTGTGTAAGACATACTGTGTAAGGCGCATTACTGCACATGGTAATTATTCGCCACGAGGTGAGAGCTTGGGGGAAGCCCAGCACCTTAGTAAGTGCTGGGCATGCCCCACAGTGTGATTTAATTGGGGGCATTCCGCAAGGACACGCCCCCATTCCGGAAGCATGCGCACAGAAGAACGCCATCTAAGAAAAGTTTTTTTTTTTTTTCCGGGGGGTGCAACTGGGAACTTTTGCCCTGAGCTCCGTATGGTCTAGAACCGGCCCTGGGAGTACAAACAAACCCCACACAGATTGGGCCCTAGCTTGAATAATGGGAGCTTAGTGTTGTCCCTTGGAGTGGAAAAGAGAGTCTGAAACGGGATGGGTACAGGATGCCGGCGGTCAAAATCCCGACGCCAGCACCACGACAGGGTTAGGATACCGACACTTGTTGGTAGGTATCCTAACCCTCCCTCCCCAGTGCCTGAACCTAACCTCCCCCCCTAGTGTCTAAACCTAACCTCCCCACCCCTCCTAGTGTTTAAACCTAACCCTTCACCCAACCCCGCTACTACCTAACTCTCCCCCCAACCCCGCTACTTACCTTCAGGATGCCGACGCCGCATCCCCTGTGTCGGGAGAACGTATCCCCTGAAATACATATGAGATATTTTAAATTCCCCAGCTAGCAGAAAGGATTCTGTAGTAATAACAGGACTGGCACTCAGACATTATTGTGAGGCATTTCCAGTGCTCTCTCTGTGTAGTTTGTATGTACTCCCCGTGCCATTATGGGTTTCCTCCTGGGTGCTCCAGTTTTCCTTCCACACTCCAAAAATACACTGGTAGGTTAATTGGCTTCTGACAAAAAATAATGAAGCCTAGTATGTATATATGTGTCCATGTGGTAGGGAATATAGGACCTGATTCAGACCCGCTCGCTAGGAGGCATTCGCTCGTAGCCAGCTGATTTTTGCATTGTGCTCATGCGTACGCATCGCAGTGCGAGAGATCGGGTGCGTTTGCTCGCTGCGCATAGACTGTCCAGCAGAGTGAGTGACAGGAGAAGCCTTGTGGGTGGTGACGGGGCTGGCCATTAAAAACGGGAGTGGAGGTGCGAATGCAGGCGTGCCTGAGCGCTCTCAACGCCATTTCAGAGTACACGTCACCAGGCTGGATTTTACACTGAAGTGCTTGCGGTAGGGTATGGTCTACCATAAGCGCTGCAATCGCATCCGATGGTTACCGATGGAGATGACATGGGCGCCTTAAGACAGGCTGGTGGGCGTCTGCATACACAATGCAATCGCACGCCAAGACATAGTGGACGTGCTAATGCCTTGCCGTGTGATCGCCTGCCTTCCCAAATTTGCATACACATTGAGAGAGCGAACGCATCTAGCGAGCGGGTCTGAATGAGGTCCATAGAGTGTAAGATCCACTGGGGCAGGGACTGGTGGGAATGACTGAAATATTCTCTGCGTAATATGCGTGCGCTATATAAATATCTGTTAATAATTTATAAAATGTAGAATAATAAATATAGTGATAATTAAATTGTTATCCATTTTTCTGTTACTAGAGAGAGACGGCAAAACTTAGGAGATAATTTTAGTCCTTTCTCAGTTAAACGCTTAATGACTGCAGAACCAGCTCTTAATTTCCTCAGGGACAGCAGCCGTGTAATAACTCCCTGGGGTTAGACACTGCAAAAATGAATAGAAATGAAAGAAGATTAAGCTTTCTAATGACAGAGAAACCAATCCAAACATCCAGAAAGTATGTTTATTAAGGCCGTTAATTCCAGCTGAGCACCTGCATACAGATATTATCTGCCAGGAAAGAGGAAATTGCAAATCAGAACTTGGAGTGTTCAGAAGCAGCTAAAGAAACTTGTGTGGAGTGGCTTAGGTATGTATGTACTACAATGCAGTCAGATATTAATATTGTCACATTATCCAGTTACCCCTTTTTCCTAATGTGGGGAACACACTCTGCCGAAGGATCGGGTGCCCGATTTGGTAAGTATGCGGCTGTGTAAGCATATAGGTCGGTCCGTCACCCGTACAAACAGGCAGATGTGCACGCTCCATGGTCAATTTGATATCTCTGTGAATGACGTGGTTCACAGATATATCGTGTGTGCTTACCGGCCTATCGTCTGGACAGTATATCGTTCGTCGGCTGTACAAACCATATATTGTACAGTGTGTACCCAGCATCACTCCTGCAAATTGTTGTTGCACATTAATGCATCTGCAGCAGTTTTTCGGATATATAGAATGTAGACAAGTTGTGCTCACTGGTACTTTTTGAAAAGGTTTTAAACTTCCTTTACAGGTTATTGCTATTACATTTATAGATGGTTGATTTTAGTGAGTGCTACTTCTGACACCTAAAGCCACCAGGGCTCTGATTCCCAAACAAGGTTGACAGTTAAAAATTCTAAAACGTAGCCACAAATTGCTGTAATATTATTATTATTAGTCCAGGTCCCTGGGAGTGCTTATTATAAATATTGTCAGGAACGGACCCTGGGTCTTCTGCCGAAAAGCTGGAAGTCAGGGAACTAGGATGTGGAGTGAGCAGTAATTGAGTGGGCTGTATGTAAGACTTCATAAGCCAGAGCCAGATGTTGGCAAGACCTGACCAACGGCGTGGAGTCTAGCTTACAGGGAGGTCTTCACCAGTGACCCCTCCAATTGGGATTTGGGCTTCTGCTGCACCCAGTAAGCAGGTCATGGCCCCTTGGTCAGGTATCTGGAACTAGCAAGAAGACTGAGTATGCTCGGAAGTATAGAGATGCAGGGTGTAAAGGAGACAGGACCGGATTAAAGGGGGGGCGACAGGGGTGATCGTCCCTGGGCCCCCACACCTGAAGGGCCCCCATGCCCAGCCATCAGGGTTAAAGTGAACCGGAGGAGACTGAACCAGTTCCGCCTCCTCCGTACACCTAACCCCGGTGCCGCACGGAGACACCAGTCGCCCGCCCGGCTCCCTTCCCACAGCGGCAGCCAGAGTCGGAGACTAGAGCTCACTCGTGAGCTCCAGCTTCCGGCTCATTCAGTGAACTATGGGAGAGACGTCATGCGTCTCTCCCATAGTGTAGAGGAGCAGCGCCAGCCGAGCGGATCAGAAGGCAGCGGGAGCGGGGCTTAAGGGAAGTATGATTTATTTATTTATTTATTTCTCTTTAGTGCAAGCGGCTTTTCCACTGCTGGGGGGGACATTACTACTGGGGGCATTACTACTGGGGAATTACTCGTGGGGGACATTACTACAGGGGACATTACTCGGGGGGGTATTCCTACAGGGGACATTACTCGGGGGGGGGGGGGGACATTACTACTGGTGCCACTACCACAGGGGGCATTACTACTGGTGCCACTACCACAGGGGGTACAACTACAGGGGTATTACTACTGAGGGCATTATTATTGGGCACACACAGGGGGCATGACTACTGGGGGCACAACTACAGGGGTATTACTGCTGGGGGTATTTATACAGGGGGCATTACTATTGGGAACACTACTACTGGGGGTATAAGTACAGGGGGCACTGCATAAGGGGCAACACTCCTGGGGGCACTACTACTGGGTGCACTGCATAAAGGGCACGTAATAGGGACCCCCACATGTTTGTTGCCCAGGGGCCCCCACAGACCTTAATCTGGCCCTGACTGGAGACTGGTACACAGACTGTGCAGCTGAAGTATCCAGACGCAGAGTAAGTACTGGAGAATGGCACACAGACTGTGTACTGAGGTGTAGTTGAAGTATCCAGATGCAGAGTAAGTACCGGAGTCTACTATTGGAGACTGGCACACTGAATATGCACTAAGGTGCAGCTGACGTATCCAGACGCAGGATAGCATCAGAGTAACACTAGATAAACTAATTAGGAAAAGACACGGGAGTAAACACTAGTGAATATCGCTGGGAACAAGCACTGGTAGATGCAGTGTGGAGCCTGGAATGATGCCACAGCAAACTGTCACTGGAAGTAGCAAAGTTGTTCAGGCAACTTCCTGTTCTTGGAGTCCAGCTATATACCTTTAGGTAGCTGTCCATTGGAGGAGAGAGTCAGCTGAGCTGCCAAGGCTACCATTGGATGAGAGACTGTTCAGGTGATACAACCAACATGGCTGCGCCCTTGACAGTCGCCGCAGGAACTCTGATGAGGAAGATTGCGTGGAAGTCACCTGGACTCCTGGGAGAATACTCTGCATGTCACCCATCGCTGCCCCAGGCGTCTGACAGCACTGCTAGTCAGGGGAAGCCAGCGCCGCGATGAGTAACAGCCAATCCCAGGCTGAACCCTGACAATTGTCCAGTGGTACTCCCCACTTTTTCAAAGGCAGTTATATCTCCTTACATAAGGTGTAGTTTCTGGGTAAGAAAGATGGTTAGGTCTTCTGAAATAGAACCCTACAGTATCTGTGGCTTCTGAAAAATGGTGATTTATCAGGATAATAAAAGCAGTATTTTAGATACATGAGCCATACATCCTCTGAGGCTGCTGAAAAAACCTGGAGATTTCAGGATCGTAAAACTACCCCTGATGAAGTCAAAATATTGCCAAAACGATTTGGGTTTTTTGAAATTAGAAGTGATTTTCAGCAGAAAGCTGTATTACTATTAATTTAAGAACAGTTTTAAACCTTTTTTATAAATACAATGTATCGGTTTTACAAAGAAAAGCTGATTACTACACAGTCGAGTCACATTATTATGACCACCTCCTACATTTGACGACGGCAGTGCGTAGCCCATGAAGTCGGGCAGCGCACTGGCATGTCACATGCCATGCGCTGGCTTGGTGGGTATATAAGGAGTGCCATAGGCTGTTTGCACACATCACTCGTTGCTGTCATGGGTAAAAGGGGCGATTTATCAGAGTTGCAAAAAGGGAAGATTATTGTCTTTCGGGCGAAGGGAGGCGTATTTCTGACACAGCGCAGTTTGTGAACTGTTCACGTGCTGCTGTGGTGAAGGTGTATCGTGACTGGACAAATGGCACCATTGAAGATAACCGAAGTGGAAACTGTGGAGCACCACATGCCATTAATGTGAGAGGTGAACGTCGGCTACGAAGGTGCGTGAGTGCCGACCGACACACTATACTGGAGCAGCTCCCCATCAAAATGAACCTGGGGGCGACCAGACGTGTGTCTAAAATTACAGTTCAGCGAACCCTGCTGCGTATGGGGCTCCACAGCAAACGGATGGTCACTGCACCTATGCTAACAAAAGTGCATCGGTGGAAAAGGCTTACATTTTTACGCCTGTATTGGAATTGGACCTCTGCTGATTGGTGAAGAGTTGCCTTCTCCGATGAGTCTCGTTTTTTGTTTCATCGAAGGGATAAACATTGGCGTGTCAGACAAGAAACATTGGAGAACAAACACCCTGCAACCATTGCTGGAAGAACACAAGCTGGTGGTGGCAGCATTATGGTCTGGAGAATGTTTTCATGGCATTCAGGGCACACTCATCCATGTGGAAGGCACCCTCAACCGATTTGGTTATGGATCCATCCTCGCAGAGCATGTACACCCATACATGATGATTGTCTTCCCTGAGGCGAATGGGATCTTCTAGAACACAGTTTCTGAAACTCGGTCCTCAGGACCCCAAACAGTGCATGTTTTGCAGGTCTCCTCACATAATTACTAGTGAAATAGTTAGCTGCACCTGTAGATCTTTTAAAATGTGTCAGTGAGTAATGAATACACCTGTGCACCTGCTGGGTGACCTGCAAAACGTGACCTGTGTGGGGTCCTGAGGACCGAGTTTGAGAACCACTGTTCTAGAATGACAACCCGACATGTCACACGGCTAGAAATATCAGACAGTGGTTGTACGAGCACGACTAAGACTTCCAAGTACTTCCCTGGCCCCCTAATTCCCCGGACTTGGTCCCACAGGTTCTCATTTGGGTTCATCTCAATCGTTGTGTTTGCTCTATGGCTCCACCTGCACCCTCCAGCAGTTGTGAGATGCACTGCAGTCAGCATGGCTCCAGATACCTGTGCCAACCTACCAGCACCTTATTGAGTCACTCCCAGCCTGTCTAGCTGCTGGCCTTGCTGCACACGCCTGTTACTCTGGCTATTAGCTGGTGGTCATAATAATGTGACTCCACTGTGTATTTATTGGGTGATCTTGGTGCGAGGGTTCTACACCTTATGAAAGGAGCTATAACTGCCTTTTTGAAAAAGTGGTGAGTACCACTGAACAATATTTATTTAAGTGCTCCCAAATTTGTTTTCGGACATACGGGTTCTTTTGACCAACAATTACCAATCCTAAGAAGCTGCTAATCTCTATTGTGTATATTCTTTTATTGTGTAAGTATTGTCAAATGTAGCGCAAATGTAGGACATCTGTATTTGAGATATATAATTCTCTCTACTATATGTACGCTATATTATGTGTGTGTGTGTGTATATATTAGGGGTGTGCACCGGCCACTTTTCGTGTTTTGTGTTTTGGTTTTGGATCTGGATCTTTCTTCGTGTTTTGGATCTGGATTGGTTTTGCCAAAACCACCCTTCCGTGTTTTGGGTTCTGGGTTTTGTGTTTTGGATCTGTATTTTTTTGAAAAAAAGCATAAAAACAGCTAAAATCACAGAATTTGTAGGTTTTTCTGCTCCTATGCTATTATTAACCTCAATAACCTTAATTTCCACTCATTTCCAGTCTATTCTGAACACCTCACACCTCACAATAGTGTTTTTATGTCCAAAAGGTTGCACCGAGGTAGCTGGATGACTATGCTAAGCGACACGAGTGGGCGGCACAAACACATGAAACATCTAGGCGTGAAACTGCAGTGGCAGACAGGATGGCAGTTTGAAAAACTAGGCCCCAAACTGTACATAATGCAAAGAAAAAAAAGAGGTGCAAGATGGAATTGTCCTTGGGCCCTCCCACCCACCCTTATGTTGTATAAACAGGACATGCACACTTTAACAAACCAATCATTTCAGCGCCAGGGTCTGCCACACAACTGTGGCTGAAATGATTGGTTCGTTTGGGCCCCCACAAAACAAGCTGGCAATTAATCTGTCCCTGCACAAACTGGCTCTACGGAGGCAAGATGTCATCCTCATCCTCCTCATCCACCGATTCCTCACCCTCTTCAGTGTGTACATCCTCATCCTCACAAAGTATTAATTCGTCCCTGCTGGAACCACAGGTCCCTCTGTACGTTCTGGAGGCTGGTCTCCCTGGAAGAGTTGATAATTCATTTTATGAACATCATCTTCTCCACATTTTGTGGAAGCAACCTCCTACGCCTTTCGCTGACAAGGTTCCCGGCTGCACTAAACACTCTTTCGGAGTACACACTGGAGGGGGGGCAACTCAGGTAAAATAGAGCCAGTTTGTACAGGGACCTCCAAATTGCTTCTTTTTCCTGCCAGTACAGGTACGGACTGTCTGACATGCCTACTTGGATGCTGTCACCGATGTGATCCTTTAACAGACAGACGCACGCTTGTCGCTGCTGCTTTAAGGATGCACGTGCGGCTACAGCCCACACATTTCACAAAGACCGAAAAAAAAAGAACAATATTTTAATTGTTTGTGTAGCACACTTTGAGGGTGTCACCACCCTTTAACAGACAGACGCACGCTTGTCGCTGCTGCTTTAAGGATGCAGGTGTGGCTACAGCCCACACAATTCACAAAGACAGAAAAAAGAAGAATATTTTTATTGTTTGTGTAGCACACTTTGAGGGTGTCACCACCCTTTAACAGACAGACGCACGCTTGTCGCTGCTGCTTTGAGGATGCAAGTGCGGCTACATCGCACACAAGTCACAAACACATAAAAAAAATAGTTTTTTATTTTTTGGAGCACTTTGAGAGTTACACCACCCTTTAACAGACAGACGCACGCTTGTCACTGCTGCTTTAAGGATGCAGGTGCGGCTACAGCCCACACATTTCACAAAGACCGAAAAAAAAAGAACAATATTTTAATTGTTTGTGTAGCACACTTTGAGGGTGTCACCACCCTTTAACAGACAGACGCACGCTTGTCGCTGCTGCTTTAAGGATGCAGGTGCGGCTACAGCCCACACAATTCACAAAGACAGAAAAAAGAAGAATATTTTTATTGTTTGTGTAGCACACTTTGAGGGTGTCACCACCCTTTAACAGACAGACGCACGCTTGTCGCTGCTGCTTTGAGGATGCAAGTGCGGCTACATCGCACACAAGTCACAAACACATAACAAAAATAGTTTTTTATTTTTTGGAGCACTTTGAGAGTTACACCACCCTTTAACAGACAGACGCACGCTTATCGCTGCTGCTTTAAGGATGCAGGTGCGGCTACAGCCTACACAATTCACAAAGACAGAAAAAAGAAGAAGAATATTTTTATTGTTTGTGTAGCACACTTTGAGGGTGTCACCACCCTTTAACAGACAGACGCACGCTTGTCGCTGCTGCTTTGAGGATGCAAGTGCGGCTACATCGCACACAAGTCACAAACACATTAAAAAAATATATATATTTTTTGGAGCACTTTGAGAGTTACAACACCCTTTAACAGACCGACGCACGCTTGTCGCTGCTGCTTTGAGGATGCAAGTGCGGCTACAGCCCACACAATTCACAAAGACAGAAAAAAAAAGAACAATATTTTAATTGTTTGTGTAGCACACTTTGAGGGTGTCACCACCCTTTAACAGACAGACGCACACTTGTCGCTGCTGCTTTGAGGATGCAGGTGGAATCTAGACGGGATTTGGAACCGAGGACACACTACCTCCATCAATTGTCTAAATCCCACTGCACTAATGGCGGATACCGGACGCACGTCTAACACCAACATAGCAGTCAAGGCCTCAGTTATACGTTTTGCTTCAGGATGACTGCTGTCGTACTTCATCCTCATCGCTAGGGACTGTTGGAGGGTCAATTGTTTAGTAAAAGTAGTGATGTTCCTACTTCCTCTCTGGGATGATGAACAACTCCCAGCAGCAGCAACAGCACTAGGAGGAAGTGGTTCTTGATCTTTCCCTATTTTATTTTTATCGGAGAAAGTTTGGTCCTCCATTTATGTTATATTGATATATACGTGCGGCTAAAGCGCATACAAACACAGAAAATATTTTTTTATTTTTGCTGGAGAGTAGTGCACTTTGTGGGTTACACCACCCTTTAAGAAATGAGCCAGCCGGCTCTTTACTTATGGGACACAGGCGCACGCTTGGCGCTGCTCCTTTGTTGATGCACGTGCAGCCACAGTGCACACAAGTCACAAACACAGAAAATATATATTTTTTGGTTTTGGAGTGTACTTTGGGGGCTACAGAACCCTTTAACGGTCAAGCCAGCTGGCCCTTTACTTATGACACAGGCGCACGCTTGGCACTACTTTGTTGATGCACGTGCGGCTACTGCGCACACAATTCACAAACACAGAAAATAATTATTTTTTTGGTTTGGACTGGAGTATACTTTGGGGGTTACAGCACCCTTTAACGGTCAAGCCAGCCGGCCCTTTACTTATGACACAGGCGCACGCTTGGCACTACTTTGTTGATGCACGTGCGGCTACTGCGCACACAATTCACAAACACAGAAAATAATTTTTTTTTTGGTTTGGACTGGAGTGTTCTTTCGGGGGCTACAGCACCCTTAACGGTCAAGCCAGCCGGCCCTTTACTTATGACACAGGCGCACGCTTGGCACTACTTTGTTGATGCACGTGCGGCTACTGCGCACACAATTCACAAACACAGAAAATAATTTTTTTTTTGGTTTGGACTGGAGTGTACTTTGGGGGTTACAGCACCCTTTAACGGTCAAGCCAGCCGGCCCTTTACTTATGACACAGGCGCACGCTTGGCACTACTTTGTTGATGCACGTGCGGCTACTGCGCACACAATTCACAAACACAGAAAATAATTTTTTTTTTGGTTTGGACTGGAGTGTACTTTGGGGGTTACAGCACCCTTTAACGGTCAAGCCAGCCGGCCCTTTACTTATGACACAGGCGCACGCTTGGCACTACTTTGTTGATGCACGTGCGGCTACTGCGCACACAATTCACAAACACAGAAAATATATTATTTTTTTAGCACTTGGGGGGAGCACCCCTGATGGACAGAGCACCCCCTGGACAACAGTACAGCACCCCTTTAGGACTGGGACACTGCACAGGACTTTGGAGTGGACACAGCCCCTATGGAGAACTGACTGCACAACACAGTCCAGCCAGCCCCTATGGACTTTGAAGTAGTGGACACAGCCCCTATTAACAACAGCAGCACAGCACAACACAGCCAGCCCCTATGGACTTTGAAGTAGTGAACAACAGCAGCACTACACTACACTACACAGCCCAGCCAGCCCTAACTCCCACCCTCCCTCTTCACTGTCCACAGCCGAGTGAGAAAATGGCGCCGACGCGGGTACCTTATATAGGATCCAAAACCCGCGAGACTCGGAAGGCGGGATGATGACGTTTTGCCTCGATTTCAGATCCGAGTCAGGCTCGGATCGGACTCGGATCGGGGGGGTTCGGATTTCAGAAATCCGAACCCGCTCACCCCTAATATATATATATATATATCTCTTCTGGCGCTTGTTTGGCTTGAATTTATACTGCTCCCTCCCCCAAGATGGGGCATATGCAATACCAGACAGAGCAGGACAACCAAAAAACTGCTTGTGTGGACATTGCAGGGACAGCGTGGTTACACAACCACCAGAGCCGTAACTAGACTTATTGTTGCCCTGTGCCAGAAAGTTCATTGGCGCCTCCCTCATTTTTCAAAGGGACATGATGCACCCAAAAAAGGGCCAGGACTTCATGGGGAAGGGCCAGGAAAGAGATAGGAGAGGCCAGGAGATGCTGGGGATGAAATAAGAGGAAGCTACAAGCAAGAATGATAATAAACAGAAATTTGACATGCCCAAACAGCGCCCCCTGACCTGTGGTACCCTGTGCGACGGCACCGGCCGCACTACCCTAGCTACGGCCCTGACCACCACTGTCCCTTACTTGATTTTTCCTGCATAGCAGAAAAAAGTAAGGAAAAATTTATGATAATTGCAATAATATTGTCCGAAAATACTGAGGCCAATAGCGTGATTATTGCTAAATAGACCCTAAGTCTCTGACTACTGAAATAATTAAAGCGCCACACACTGCTAATATCAAGGTATATACGTATATACTGCCACTTGTCTTTGGTAGGATTACTCTTTTTCAGCTTTGTGTCACTTTAAACTTTGCACCACTTTAGTGTTTCCCTGATACTGCATTAAAAAATAATCAATATTTAAGATGATTGATCTTCTTTGTAGCTGTTTTCCTTGGAGGTTACTGGAGTGAAGAGAAAATGCTTGTTATTTATAGAGGCGTGATAATAATTACTGATCTCTGCTCAGCTCCCCTTAAAGGTAATGGTAATATTGTCGGCATCCCTGGGGATCTAAGAAATAATTTTACCGGTCAAAAGCCAACATTCACTTTACTCCTATCTGATGCACTCATGTATACACAATGGTCCACATCCCAATATCATTGCTTTAGAGCTAAAGAAAAACATTGTTCAAAGCTGTATTTTACATTACTTTTGTATGGATGGTACAGGCTAGGTAGACCCACGTCACGCAGATCACGTAGCTCTGACGGCCTGATTCAGCATTGCACGCAAGTACAAAGCTGAATGCATATTCCCCGATTACCGGGAATCTGCGCAGGAGCCGTTCTGCACATGTTCAGAATGTGGCCCCCGTTTTCTGGGAGTGGCAAGGCCAGGTTTTGCGTCCACGGACGCAGTTTCCTGGCCTCACAAGCTGGCCAGTCCGCGTAAGCGGAGTCTTACTCAGCTGGCCGGCGCCGTCCACCATCCCATGATCCCACGTTGGTTGCAGTGCCGGGATGGCAAATAGAGCAGGGGGTTGTCGGACACCTCCTGCTGCATTTGCATATTTACAAGGACGGAATTGCACAGCTGCTTGTGTGCGGCTTTGCAATTATGTCCTCTGCTGGCTCAGTCCCTGATACATATAAAATAATATTACAGCCCTTGTGTTTGGTACATTATAAAATATCAGATTGTTCCTTTCACATTTTTGTCATGCGAGTCGTGCTTCATTGCTTGTTTTCAATAATATATAACACACTGTCTCCTGTATTTATATTTGGGTTTATAGTTATACTGATTATATCAGTGGTTCCCAATCTGGGTGCTGTGGCACCAATGGGTGCCTTGGGGTTACTTGCATGGGGTGCCTTGGGTTGGAGGTCCAGAACAAATAAAATAATTTTTAGTCAGTGTGATAGGCAAAACCAGTGCTGGCTGCTGCCAATTACAAAATATGTGGACAAAAAAAAAGTGGCTCCCTGTCCACCACCACGTGACTGAGCCTAAGGGTGACTTCTAAGCACAATTGACTTCATTTAAGTTTTGCTGAATTTCTCAATAAGAAACTTTTGCCCCAGGGGTGCTGTGGAAACAAAATGCTGATACTCCAGGGCGCCGTGATTCTACAAAGTTTGGGAACCGCTGGCTTATATGCAACAATGTATTTTTGGTAAAGCAATTCTAAGTTTCATATGATCACAATATCAACAAGTTTTACATGACACTATTTTATTTAGTTTTGTTCTTGCCACAGATTGAACGTTATTTTGCTCATTTCTCCTAGCTAATTAGGGTCAGTGACATCGGTGTACAGTATGAGAATTGCAAGGCACTGCATGCAAGACATACAGGTCTATTTACTAAGCAGTGTTAGGAGACAGAGTGAAAAGTGATAAGGTGCCAGCCAATCAGCTCCCAACTGTCATTTTTCAAACACAGCCTGTGAGACGGCAGTTAGGAGCTGATTGGCTGGCACCTTATCACTTTTCACTCTGTCTCCTAACACTGCTTAGTAAATAGACTCCTAAGTCATATACAAATGTATGTATGTGTTATGTAGAACTAAACTGCGCTCTTGGCGTTGTGGAAATACAAGACCCCCGCATGCTGTGACTTGTGGTGCCGCAGCAGCTGCCTCAGCCTATTTTTAACGTATTACAAAAAATATTAGTATTGTAATAACTTTTGTTGTTATATTTATCCTCTTCTGTATTATATGAGCATATAGCTTTCTACAATCTGTAGCTGTCACTGATGGTCATGTGCAATGCAGAGCTTAGGCCCCACTGGGCGCCTCGATTTGTGCTGGTGGACCTACATTTTTAATGTAACCACAAAACCAAAAGATATATATATTTAATATTACCCACTAAAAGTCCCAATTACTAAACTTTTATTAATTGTACACTGTATAACTGCTATTGAGAAACATATTGTTGGGGTCCTCTTACAGAATTCATAAAGGGGCATAACCATTTAGCTGCAGGGTTAATTATCAGCCCGGACCATTCAGTTCAAAGGTCCTGTATTCCTGTATGTAATGCTGATTTTTTTTTTTTTTCCTCCTGAGGCTGCGAGGGAAAAATCAGCATTTAGTGCAGCCTCTGGGGTTTCATGCGCGGGAGATACCAGCAATTTATGCGGAATCTATGGGTTATTACTACACGTTACTCCAGGGTTTACCGGGCTGGGAAATGCTGAATAATTGAATAGTACTGGGCATGAAACCCGGAGCTTTTCCCTGCATGGTAAACCCCGCCCAAAATGTAATATGCCCCAAGTCATACAATAAAACAAAAGAGCAAACTGAGTTCTAACTATGTAGTGTATTTAGGACCAGTACAGTAATCTTTATTAACTTTATTAATTTATTTGCAATTTTTTTTAAAACTTTATTAGGATTCTTCTTAACTAGCAAAATAGGATGTGCATGAAAAAATGTAGTCTTTGCTATCTCTTGTTCTGGCACCATCTTCCCAAAGACATCGCCGGAAAGATGGCGCCATCCGCAGGGTATGGAGGGTGTGAAGGCACTGCATGGCATAGTGGATATTCTGCTCTGAGTGCAGGGTGTGTGGCATTTGCCCCCCTTGACCCATGGGGCAGAGTGCACCGCATGCCCTGCAATTGGTGAGATTAGTGAAATGAGATGGATACAGTACATTTATAGGTAGATTTCTTGCCATGTGACATACAGCACATGCTCATTTCCATTCGGCAAAAGCAGCTGACTTGTGCACCAGCTCTGAACTGCCTGAGATCGGGTCTCATCCTGTACATTTAATGGGACCAGTTTTGGTCCTCTATGTTGCACTTTGGGAGAAAGGAATAATGCATTTGCTGACACACACCAGCAACATAATAAAATGTATAATGCGCACAAAAATAGTGTCATCTGTAATTATCTGCACCTGTAAAGATTTCCCCCGGCTCTCTGGACATCATTGCACACTTTTACTGTGCACAGACAGCTCCCAAGAGCGTAGAGTAGGCTCATAATGGGCAGACCATTTCGGTGCACCTGTGCAAAACCAAGCAGTGCTTTATTGCAGATCAGCTAAACTTAGGAATTTACCTATGTAAAAGGTAACAAAAAAATCTTTTTCCACTGAGATGAATCACAAACTCCTTTAAAATCTACATGTCCACCACGTACTACTGCAGAAATGCAACTTAACCTGAAAAGAATGACTGACTGAACTGCACCTATCACTGGCACCCAGTGGAGGCAGCCATTTTGTAGGCGGAGCCAGTAATTATGAGAACAGTGCAGTCTATTCATTTCACTTCAGTTTAGTCAGCAAACAATATCAGCCAAGTATTACTAAACCGTTTTAATATAAAGTTTCAGTACACATCCCCTAAGAAGGCGCCTTCCTTTCCTTTCCCTTACTCTTGTGCTTGTGTTTTGCAGGCTCCAGCTTCTGGGTAGCAGTCCTGGACGGCAACGTGGTCGGAATAGTGGCAGCAAGAGGCAACGAAGAAGACAATGTAGTTGAACTACGCCGGATGTCTGTAGATTCGAACTACCGTGGGAAGGGCATTGCCAAAGCCTTAGGCCGTAAGGTCCTGGAGTTTGCAATGTTAAACCACTACTCCTCCGTTGTGCTCGGAACGACAGCTGTGAAAATTGCAGCTCACAAGTTGTACGAGTCCTTGGGGTTCAAGCACGTGGGTGTCGTGGAGCATCACACTGTTCCCGGGATGACGCACTCATTGCTGGAGAGAATGTTTTTCCAACTCCGCTACCATCGCTACTGTCTCCAGCTACGTGAAGAATAAAAGGAACTCTGCCTGCCCCTTCCCTCTCCTTTCATTCACGTGTAACCCATCGCTGCAATGATAGCAAATATTTTTCTTTACGAGTCAATGTCCCCTTCTTGTAGTTAATTTTAATCCTGATTACAGAATGTACCACAGTCCCTCGCTGTGAGATGGAAGCAGTGTTAGCCTCGTCCTCACTCCTGCAGTATTAACTGTCCGGTTAGGGTGGGTGTCCTATCGGTTACATGGAGCTTACCTGGGTGTTGCAACTACATAAGCACATGAACCGGAGTACTGGCCTGGTGTAAATACTACTGTATAGTTAAAAAAAAAATTTTTTTTTTTTAATGACAATGAATCGCCATTCAGGTAGGAATATCAAATTAACCGGAAAGCAATGTATTACACCAGTGAAGTGTGCTAATTAGTTAATCTGTTTGCAAGACAGTGTGAATACTGATGCTTGGTACAATGCATGAACGGGAAGTGTCTGCACGTACTGACACAACACCGCCAATGAGGCAATGAGGTTGCACTTATTTGGATGCGCTGGATAATGTTGCCAAATCTCTGAATGGACATCAGTGCATCCAGTTTCTGTGACCTTCCCCAGATGTCATACTGTTTTTTTTTTTTTTTTAAAGCCAGCCAGCAGACAACCTGTTACATCCAAACTGAGCCCATTTGTATATTGATATTCTGTAGATTATAAACGAATCTACCATTCCTAAGGTCATGGCGCTACTTGCAATCGGGACCCGGAGTCCAAATGTGCATTGAGGGGTTCTGTAAGTTCACTCCCATTCTCTGGCTCATACTGATGATGTCATTGAAGCACAAGAGAAACTAAGGTTACATTACCATGGCAATGCATTTGCACAGTCGAGTAAAAGAGAAAAATATAGATATATTTTTTAGGGGAGGAATGTATAGACACCAGTCAGCTCCTTATTCATGTGATGTATATAACAAAAAACTACTTTGCGGATACCCTTGTAATTGTAACTGCTTTAAATATGTTATCTGAATTCTGACTTGTCTAATGCAAAGAGCAATGCAAAGCAGATTTGGCATGTGTCTGTACTTGGTATGTATGTACAGTGTCTGCCAAAACACTTAATCCAAGTCAGTGGCATCTCCTGTCTTGAAATGTATAGATTTTTCTAACCTGTTTGGGAATAGAATTTTGCATGGAGTATGTATAGGGGTCACCGGGTAGCTTTTTAATTTTAAAAGGAAAAAATGCAAAAAAAAATGTGCAATGTTATTAATTTAGATTTAGTATTCATATTTTTAGAGAATGCATTTCTATACTATAGTAGGCTAGTTACTGCATTTTATTTCTTACTGCAAATAATCATCAACCTTTATACAGATGTAGGTATAGTAGTGACATTTGCCAGGCAACCAATAAAAGGGACATTTATAAAAAAAAAACAGCCTATAAGAGAAATTAGAGTAACAGCCAATGCTAGAATGGATCATGGTATTCTCCAATAACTCACATTTTTGTTACTCCACTTTCATAAATGTCCCCCAAAGGCTTTAAGACATGCACTGAATGTATACCATTTACAGGGCTTGAATTGTTTGCCAATGA
Organism: Taudactylus pleione; assembly: GCA_031769625.1. Classification (NCBI taxonomy): domain Eukaryota; kingdom Metazoa; phylum Chordata; class Amphibia; order Anura; family Myobatrachidae; genus Taudactylus; species Taudactylus pleione. The sequence continues at coordinate 2,671,932 of JAUIMM010000637.1, read as the reverse complement.
TAAATATGTTCTATGTACCAGGAATCTTGTATTCAAATGTATAAAAAGAGGCCATAGGATTATATACTAAAATATGATCTGAAACGTCATATATGCCACATAAACTATGTAATTGAAAAAAAAACAGCTAGTACTAATTATATGAAATTAACATTCAAAAAATCTATCTCCTAAAAGCAGCAATCTCATGGGAAAACAAAGGTTGTTTTTTTTGTTTTTCTTTTACATAACTGACCGTGGCAGAACATTAACTGAATCTTGGTAAATATGTAGTTTGTTTAATCATGCTGCTATTAATCATTTATAATTCTGCATGGACTACCATGGCAAATACAGAGATGGACGGTAATGCAATTTCACGCAGATCGAGCGATTGTTTGCCATTGCGCATGCATCGCAGTGCGCGAAGGCAGCTCTACGAGCGCACTGCGATCACGCAGGCCATGGAGACCCATCACAGAGTGATTGACAGGAAGTGAGTGTTTGGGGTGTTGATGGGGGGGCTGCAAAAAGCAGGTGTGCCTGTCCATTTAAACCCAATTACATGGGCGTGCATAAATTAGCCACTGCAATTACATATGCATCTCTGCATGTCAGAAGAGCTCCCTAGGCTGCGGCAGGTCAGACATTCCACAAGGGTAAGATGGCCGCTGATGTCCGTTGATGTTACCGATATTTACGTGGGTATGCGTCGTCGCATGCATGCAAGAAGGCAGCAGTGGGCGTCTGTATGCTCGGGTGGTCTTTGCTAACAGCATATTTTTGCTGCTGCGATGCATATGAAATCGCGTCTACGATTGCATTGGTGTCCATTTCTGAATCAGGCCCACAGTCACATGCTCATGATATAGTAAGCTTTGGAACGCTTCCCTGTGCTCTGTGTACTGTAAATCCTCCAAACTTCTCCCCCCTCTGCTTTCACATGACATGCTGAGAGCCTGTGTATGACTGACTGCCATTTTTGTCTGCCCCTAGAGAGATTTTGAAAAGGAGATAATGATTTGAAGAAAATTACTATATAAGATACTTAAAAGGTACTTTAACTTGCTATTTACAAATAATAATAATAATAATAATAATAAACCTTGTATTTGGGATTGCTGCTTTAACACATACAGATAATTTCAGAGGGAGTGACTACTGTTAACTTCAGATTTAAGATTGCTCTTGTAATTTTGACAATAGTGGTCTTAAAAAAATTACTTTAGACAGTTGGATATATAGTTAAAGAATAAAATAAACCAAAACTTAACATTTAGCTTTGGGTGTTGTTCACTATGTTTAGATATAATAACAAGTTTATCTATTATACGTTTTGGGAAGAGTTCTTTATGGTATTTTTTTATTACAAAATAATGTTATTGCCTATTTTTTGTTTTCTAACTCTACTATCCTGACTTTGGCACCTTATTTTTGTAATACTACAAAACTGAAATATGTTCAATTATGTCGGAAAATAACACCATGCAACCATTGTCTTTGATCACTGCCTCCTTAATTACAGTATAAAGTAGTTCATCAAAATAATCACACTTTTTGATAATGCCCAGGGGTAATGCCTGGCAACTTGAACCTTACCGTAAATCTTTAAAACCAGCCTATTTGTCTGTCTCACCTTTTTGACGCTTACAGGTACCTTGTGGCCCCCAGGATTTTCGCACAGTCCTAAGTGTTTCCAAAACGTCTCATTCCTGTCAGTAGAAGTAAGGAGATAAAGACAAACTGAGAGAATACTAAATACATAGACGGGTAAAAGAGGACTGAAACAGAAACAGTAGTCAAGAAACATGGATAGTCAAAAGTAGTAAAAAAAAATAATGGATACCAACCACAACATGGGTAAAATTCTATATTCTAAAAAATAAATAATGTATCTAATGCAATAGAATACATCTTTACTAGATAATGTAAGGGGACAAAGAGTAGGCCTACAGGAAAAAAGCCAGAAAGTTTCTAGGGGCACCACAATCCACGAAAACAAAATTTGATCTGTCAGTATCTTTACAAATCCTGAAGAGGTAACAATATTTTTTTATTTAACTGCAGAAAAACATACCTGCTCAACTAGATGGTCATTTTGGGGCTTTCTTGAAGAATCTTTGCTTCTTTGGAAAGTTTCTAACCACATAGGCTTTCTCACTATGATATAAACATGGGCCAATGGGGCTGGAGTGTGGTTTCTCCTGAGGCTTTAACCAAGAGGCCCCAATCTACATAGGTTTAACCTGAGGGCAATATGGAATATGACTGAGGTTTGTGGGAGACACAAGAGCTAGCCTTGTTCTTTTCCTCTAATCATCAGTCTTTAATAAAGTTGCATAATATAAACCTCTGTTCTGAAAGTCCCAGAAAGAATTATCTGGATAATGCAGGGTTATTCCAGCTGTCATCAATGACAGTGATGAAATTCTGCTCTGTATTTTGTCATGGTTCATGTTTGAGTGAACAAAGTTTCTCAGCAGAAGTAACTATCTGGATATCATATAAGACACTCAGTGCTTCAAGGGATGAGCCCAGAGATGTGAGAGATGGGCTCCTGGAATCCAGGCCTACCACCCAGACCTGTGTGACTTCTTAAAGAGGGAAGGTCACAATTCCCGCTCCTTGTTCTTTGCTGATAATAGTTGGTAGATTTCTGTCTGGGGTGAAACCAGGAGCCAGAATAGCCATCAACAGGGCCCCCTATCAACCTCTGGCAAAGCCGTTGGAGGGATACGATAGTCACACTGCTTCTGATATTCCCAAATGCCAAGCAGTGAGTGGAAATACTGTTCTATCAAAGCTAATGTATATGGAAAACAGTGTAAAAACATGTAACTTGCAAATTGCTTGTTCAGCCTCTTTGGGTTGAGTACATTTTGAACTACTGTATTTCTTTACTAAATTGGAAGGAACATTCACTGCAAGTATTTGATTTGCAAGAATCAATTGATGGTCCAACAAAAACAGGGTCTAGAATGAGAAGGCAGCTTATAATGTGATTTCCCATCATAGACCTGGTTCCCAGCCTGCTGGTGTAATAGTGCAGCATATGAGATTGAAGGCAGACTGCTTGTCTTATAACCCAGTGTCAGAGGTTCTCATCTCTGGTCTTTAGGTTTCCCCAAAAGATCATGTTTAGAGGATTAATCACCCTCACATGATGGTAATAATTGAAGTTAAAGCCTGAGTACTTCAGGAGAAGTTCTATATAAATAAGTGTGGTTGTGATGCATCAATCATTCTGTGCCTACATCTCAGTCTTATTTTAGTGGCTTTGCTGTGACGTGAATCAACATTTCCGTTACAGAACAATATGATGTCAGGAGGTTGATCGTTCCACAGTTTTTTGTTTTGTGTATTACATCAAATGACAACAAAAGATTTGGATATATGAACATCATATAATTATGAAATATTATATAGTGAATCATACTTAAAATACAGCTGCGCATAGTTACTGTTACAAAGTATATATTAATCTGCAGGAAGCTAGGATTTTAGCCAAGTACAGCATTGTACAGTATGACTGATTTCACATGAAGCTTGCAAAGTTCCCCTATGTGAGATCGCAGCGGTGTAACTAGCAATGACCAGACTCAATAGCAAAGTTGTGAGGGTCATCCCCACCTCTCCAACCTTTACTCACCACCACCTCCTTATTCCAGCACCAACTAAAGCTGGCCACACACTACACCAACTTGCATCCAACCAGCCAACTAGTTGATTGGTTGGAATGAATATCTGGTGACGTATGGGAGTAAATGATGATCAGCAATTTGCTCCTAAATGCCAGAAAACAGATGAAAATGGTCGTTCAGACAAGTTTGTTAAATGTTTGATCTAAACTATTTGTTCAAACAGTTTTGGTCCATTTTCCAGCGTTTGGGAGCAAATTGCTGATTGTATTCCTTACAAGATTTTCATTCCAACCAATCAACTAGTTGGCTGGTTGGACAGATAATCTTTAGATGTGTGGCCAGCTTAAGATCTGCCCCAAACCAAACCCGTCGACCTAGTGTGTACCCAGCTCGCCTAAATCTCCAATCAGTACCGTGTAGCGATCGCTATCATACAGTTTCCCATGGCAGGACATAAAGACCACTTCACCTGCAACTTACCAAGGAAACCGTTTTGTAAACTGGTCTGATACAGACATGGCAAAGATCAATCATTTTACCATTTGTAAACAATCCTGAAGGGAACTACACCTAATGAACTATAGAGTTAAGGGTCTAATTTGTTGCTGCCTTAACCCAAAACATCTCTGCATGTCCTAAAGTACATTTCAGATAAGTCTTCATATAAGAGCTGCAAAAAATAACCTTAATCCTATAGAATAATGAGTAATACTGTAGCAGATGCAATAAGCAGTACAAATAACATGGCCTGACTGGACAAAATCAGGTGTATGGTCTATTTTGTCCAATCAGGAATGGTGCTACAGTAGGTAAACTATCCAGAAGTTAAACATCTTTAAATATCTTTTTTTTTTACAAATATGCAAATTTTACTCTACAGTATTTATTATAGGTCAAACTGGAATGAAAAATGTCCCCACAAGCTGAACACACAAGTGGGACAGCACATTATCTGCTAAACCGATGTTCCTAAGAACACAACACATCCATTTTCTAGGGACCAGAGATATCACTGAGGAACTAACCTGGTTTCTAGTGTCTTAATAGACTGCACTCTCATAAATATGGAGTAGGACCACAAACTAGCTGGGCAGAACAAGGGTGGCTACCTGAAATCCAAGAGTAATCTCCTTCCATAACATTAATATATATTGGCATTTCATTATCAAACTATTTGGGATGATTTGAGCAGGTTAGAAAAAATGGCATTGCACAAAATGCAAAGGTTCCTGTTTAGTATAGCTAGACCGCGTCCGCTGCTGTGTTCTACAATGTGATAAATTAAATGTGAACATAAACAAAAGAATAATGTATTATTTATTGGGCAGATTGTTGAAGTCCTTTAAATGATGCCACTTACAGAACTTGCTTTCTCAATGAATTTTAAATCCTACGCCCAGTGACCAGCATCGCATGAATTCTGATTTATTTAAATCATCAAAATATTTTTTTTTTTTTGCCTTGTCAAATTAATGTACAAATGATATATGTATTCTGCTGCTGGTTTACATATTTCTAATACAGTAATTGTTTAAGCTTACTACGCTGTATATAAATGTGCTCTACGCACACACAGTAGCATGTGCCAGCTCATGTTTTCCGATTTACTTGGCATATCATATACTTTATAAACGCAAGCGGCATAGCTGGTGGTAGATTACTGCACAAGTATAAGGGAATAATGTTGCAGTAATATTTGCTATCTCTGCATGCACACAAATGTCTGCCTTTTATTGAGTATGTCATTGCAAGGTATATACACATCACCACATTACAGTCTATCGATGTACAGATGGTCCTGCAATGTAAGGATTTTGTACAGTGTATAGAAATTGGCAACGGATTTTCTTGTTGCTTTCAGTCACAGAGTTGGATAAATAGACAGGTGGGGAAACAGTTTGTGCCTTTTTTCCTTCTTCATATTGGCGGCATGCTCTCAGCACCCGATCACTGCCAGCGTATGTTACTGGTTACATGTCGGATAACAGAAGTACTTGCACCTGTCACATACAGGTATTTGTTTATTTTGTATCGGGGCTATGTGGGGTGTTTGTTAAATATTGATATGTTTTGCTCTGATACAACCTTAAAGTATGCCCAAAATGTTACTAAGCACGGTTCTGTAGGAGTGACTGCAATATCAAATTAAGCTGTGAACAAAATGGCAGCCATTTTCTGGGAGAGCAGGTAGGGCTCTCTTCCTTCCTGATTTTTTTTTTTTTATTCAGGTCGTTCCCATGTATTGGAAATTGAAGTCTCAATAATGCTTAGAAGTCCCGTATATTGCAACTTAAAATGTTCATAATGCTTATTTTTCCCCAAATTCAGTACCATGGTGCACTTACCTTAATAGAGTTAGCGACAGAATGCCCACCTGTTTGCATTAAGCACACTTTGATATTGGTCCTGGATAAAACGGGAGCCCTACTCCATAAGTGTGTATCTGATTCATTTCCAGAAAATGGCCGCTGACGGCAACATGGGTCATTCATGTAATGTATTCAGAGCATGCTGGTCCTTGAAAGCGAATTATAAGTGACAGGAATGAGTTACAAAATGGCAGTAGTCACATTCTGATATTTGTTATTGGTTGCCTTACTGTGCATTTTGAATAATGAATGTAATCTTTTGTGCCTTGTCAAGCTGCCTCTCGGTAGAGGAGTAAACCTTCTGGCCTTTAGTTTACAAATCACGTGTGAAAAAGGACACGAAACCTCACTGACAGTTGATTCTGCAAATTTAAAGGGAAAGAGTTATAGGGGACTATGTACTAATAAACGCGGTACTGCTGCGATTATTATTTATCCAACTCGCAGGGGATATTTCAATTTTTAATGAAAATATCCCCATTATGTACAAAGGTGAACTCTCAGGGACAGCGGTTGCGGAAACTGCCGTCTCTTCGAGTTATATCCCCGGCATTTAGGAGAAGTCTTTCACGAAGTGAAAGACTTCTCCAGGTGAAGCTAGCACTGAGCATGCACGCAGTGTCAGTTTCCGGAGCTGGCCGGAGGTTGCGAGAGAGAGATCGAAAGAATCTGAAGCCTCCATAGGCTTACAGCAGTTTACAGCATCTGGAGATGGTGTAAACTACCGGGGCTAAACTCCAAACAGCTTTGCTTTTTGGAGTTTAATACATAGGGCTGAGATCATAGTCCTCATTGATAATAATGGGGACTGCGATCTGCAGCGCTAATTAGCACTCTGCCGGAGATTTCTGTGAAATCTTGTGCATTGTGCTATTAGTACATAGGAACGATACATAAAATTAGCTTGATACATAGTGCCCTAAGTCGAGCAGTTATTAGAACAAAGAAAGTAGACATTGCTCACTCATTCCCGAACTGTGCTATGCTTCATATAGCAGTCGGGCAGCATAAACACCATCCTCATTCATCCCAGTATTGTTTAAATAACACAAGCAATTAAAATGTAACAATTTCACTCATTGGTTGTGCTTTGCTACATACCACAAGGCAGCATAATCTTTGTCATAGTTCATCGCCAGGGGTAATCACCCAGGTTTCTACAGAGGGGTTTCCAAATGTTTGATTTAGGAACAAAGTAAAAAAAAAACTGCTGCAATAATCCTAATTCAGACACCTTTTTTTTTTTGTTGTTGTTGAATTGTGTCCCATACATATGATTGAGTCCCAAAGTTGCTTATTCACACAGTCTTATCTAGTGAGATTAATAGTATATATTAAAGGGTAAAATGTTTTATCTTATTATGCTATAAAATAATATTTTACCTGCAGTGAAGTAAGCTACATACAGTACAGTGTGTGTGTTTCTGGTAGGTTCAGCACTGCGGTAGTATGCAGCAAGATATACCATAGACCATAGATATAGTAGTTCTTTCTGCACCCATCTTGTCAATGCTGCTGACTGGACTGCAACTAAAAGCTTATCGTTTTCATGGTTACCTAGTGTGTTTCAGCCCTTAGGATCTTTACTATAAACAAATATACAAAAACAGCCAATATTACCCATACTTGGTGGTGAACTGGCTCTGAATCCTAAAAACAACCTAGCCTGAGCAGGGGCTGCTAACCGTACTGAAAGGCACACAGGCTGGACTAAGACACAGACTCGCTGTCAGGATAGACAGAAACTCAAGCAGGAGAATATATAAATTACTCTAGCCCTTGGCCCTGCGCCCCAAGGCAGCAGAAAAAAACGTACAACAAGTCACCCACTTAGATCTACAAAAATACACATAAAAGAAACTGTCTTACAACTAAGCGCTATGGGTTGTTTCAACAATGTTAGGGTCTCCCCATGTTTTCAATGGTCCATACATAAAAAGAAACATCAAATGGAGAAACAATGGTGTAATATTGTTCAAAAACAAACTTCACACCCCTTGTGTGGGTAATCACAGAATACGGTGAATGAATCCAATTCCAGAAAAATCTTTAAAGTATCCAACTCCCATCAGAAGCACCCCAGTCGTGGTAAAAACATCACTCAATGTAGTGTGCTTACATGTATGCCTACTTGGCACAAATGTGGTATAGACACGTAGCAATTTCTTTTAAGTCCTCATCTGGTACATATCAAGTGTTGGATCCTCCAAACCGGTATACATGTAGTCAATAAAATCCAATGAAAAATTAGGGGATTACAATAATAGCTATAGGTGTATATTTATTAAAAAGTAATAAAAATGAACACATGCATACCCTATATAAGCACCAACAAAATCCACTGTGGAAGATGGATCCCGGGTACATCACTATAGTGGCAATGTGGGTCACAATAGGCAAGCAAGGTTCAGAAGTAAAAAGACACTGTTGACGTGTTTCGACGCACTGCGGCTTCTTTTTACAAGATGAGTGTCTATTAAAGCTAAAATAAATACATGCTGTGTACAGATGGTACAATAAATAATACGCATAATACAAAAAAACTCTAATACTTGCCAATAAACGGAGCCACGTTTACACAGCCGCCATCTTGTTAAGAACAACAATTCCCATGGTCCTTCACTGCTATTTATACCCTTATGGGACCTCAGTGCTGTCACATGGCTGACGACTAAGCCATGCGCGTCATTCGGGAAGCGCTGCAAATGCAGATCAGGCAGTGATATAACATCCGAGCGTACAAGGGTGTGTGGCTATAGGCTGTGACTCATCTGCACGCGTCACAAGGAAATACCTTCTGTACAGCACAGCGATAGTCACATGACTAATTTTAAGCCATGCCCTCCGGGTAGCCCAAAAGTATCTATGGCAATATATGTGGTTTCAATCTTGTACATACTCATACAAATAATAACCTATAAGCAATATTCATACAAACATGATAATACATTTTTTTCATATACTACACATTTATAAAAAAAAAAAAAACCTGATCTCAAAATCACAGTTTAAAAAGCCTGCAGGTTTTAATGTGTGTAAATCCTCTATATACCGCATTTCTGTTCTGGCGAGTCTGATGTCTCTCTTTCATACGCCAGATATCTTTCACCCATGCGATACCACAACAATTTTTTAACCTCTTAACGGAGCTCTTATGTTTCTCCTTGAAATGCAGGAAAAATGGATGATTTTCGCAACCTTTTATAATGTTGCGTATGTGCTCTGCGTATCTAATTTTTGCCTGACGTTTGGTTTTGCAAATATATACTAGATCACATGTACATGTAATAGCATACAGTTAGATTACATAACTGGTTTGGCACGTAACAAAATCCATCATTTCAACTTTTTTACCATTAATGATGAGTTCAGTGATTTTAGATTGTGGGATTCTACATACCTTACACATCTTTCAATCCCCACACCTAAAGAACCCCTTATTCCTTGGTAGTAGACGTCTACGGTCCATAGGGAGTGCACTGGACACTACACTATCTCCCTAATGTTAGGTGCTATTCTATATATGATGATGGGTTTTGTAGGTAATATCTTTTTAAGTATATCATCCTTCAAGAGGATACCCCAGTATTTTTCTGATGATACCCTCAATACATATATATTTTATATTAAACTGTGTATTGAAAGATTCTTTAAAATTGGCATTATCTTGAAGTTTATTCTTAGAGTCTTCCAGTAGGGAAATTCTATCTACCATTTCCACTTCTTCCATATTCCTTTGTAACCTAGAGGGACTATATCCTTTCTTGATAAAATTGTTAACCATCTCCTCTGCCTGAATTTTATACGTTGATTCCTTGGAAAAATTCCACCTTAATCTCAACAATTGTCCCTTAAGGACATTGTCAAGCCAAATTGGGAGATGATTACTTTATTATATCAATATATATTTGTTGCAATCTGTAGGTTTGGTGAAATTGCTCGTTTATATTTGTCCATCTATTATATTGATACATAAATCAAGAAAGTGTACAGATTCTTTACTTATAGTAAAGGTGAGGAGTATACTCAGATGATTATTGTTAAGGTATAGGCAGAAGTCATCTATATATGGCCATCATCGCACCTCCAGCCATGTCCAGACCACACGTGGGACTCCTCCCACCTGGTTATAAACAAATTGGCATAGCTGGGCGCAAACCTGGTGCCAGTGGCGGTACCGACCAGTTGTTTATAGAAATTTCCGTCGAAATTAAAATGGTTATTCTGTAATATAAAAGTAATGCCGTCAATTAAGAAATTACAGAACAGTCCATCCGAATTTTCACAAGCAGGACTGAGGGACAGATATACTGACCGTGCTAGAAGACAGGCTCACAGGTAAGAGATACAGACACACTGTGAGGCAGAGATACAAGCAGTACTGAGGGAGAGTCACACTGACTGTGATAGAACATAGGCATGTACAGACTCTCCTGAGTGGAGAACCCTGTCAGAACACTGTGTGCTGAGCACCACTTGACGACATAGGCCCATATTCAATTTGGAGCAAAAAGCCGTTTTCGCGTGTTTTTGACAAAACTTTTTTGCGGGTGACGTCATTTTCGCCTGTTTGGGTTTTACACCGTATTCAATTTGAAGGACTTTCCGCCTAGGTGGAAAGTCAATGCAATGTACCAGTAGAAAAAGTTTCACCTATGAATAGCAGGCGGACAAAAGTGCAGAATTGGGGTTTTGGGGTGCAACTTGCCGGAACCCCCCTACGGCCTTCAGACAGTCCCCCAAAGGTAAACTGTCATTTAAAAAAAAAAAAACACTTAAGGATCCCCCAAAAAATTACTTTGAAAAAGGGGGCAAAAAAAAAAAAAGTTGGGGTACAAAGTTAAAAACTAGCAAACTTTACTCTGGGGGGGGGTCCCCAAGTATGCCCCAAGTGTTTTTTTGATTGCACGTGCCTGCGGCAGGTGGATTTTTCGCGATTTTTACAACTACACTTTAGCAACTTTTAAATATGCAGACCCCCATTTTCAAATACCCTAATTTTGCTGGGATAAGTTATTTTCAGAAAAAAATACTCCAGAATACTATTCTGCACCACTTATTGAAAAACGCTATTTAGCAGCTATTGAGCCCGTCTTAAAAACCCCAAATACCTTCAGCAAGCCAAATCGGGGGTACCATAGTGAACCCCCATGTCAGAGCATCTTTTGGGGGGTGTCAGACTGATTTCCCCAAATCTGACAGCACTTTCCGCCTGTTTCAGCTTCGGCGGGTGCCGTTTTCGCGTACTTTCATATTGAATACAGGGTAAAGCGTGCACGCGCACGATACTTTTCCGCCTACAAAACAGGCGAAGTAGGCGGAAAGTCCAGGCCGCGAAAAAGTATCTCGGCTCATAGTGACTACGGCTCATAGTGGAGACAATGAGCACACGATTGGTCTATTTTTATGAAATAGTCCCCTCCTCTCTGCTGGCAGCCTCCTGCAGTGCCTTGCATGAAAATGGAGGTCTAAAATAATTTCAGAACCTGGATTCGCATGGGGAGAGGTGTTCTGGGCAGCAGGACACCCCCCACACACCCCAACCCCACCTTTCTCCTAAGGGAATCCTTGATCGCTGAAACAAATACCCACAGTACAAATTGCAATTTTAGTGTGTTAAAAAGGTATAAACTTGATCATGGATTACATTTTCTGACCGCTGTTTACAGATTTCTAAATGAAAATATCATGATTTAATTTTGCTCATCTCTCCACTTTTTAATTTTGCTCATCTCTCCACTTTAATTTTAAAACCAAAATATCTTATACATTTGAGACCAGAATTAACATTAACAAGCCACCATTTTGTTAGCTTCTAAAAGATGTCCGTAATTACTCAGTGAAAGCGTTTAATTGTAGTGACAAATCAGCATTTAGATGAGCAATACATTTTAAGTGCCCAATTAAAATTTTATAAGAAAAAAAAACTTGTATTCTGAATATTTTACAGACATGTACAGTAGTTCTTCAATATACTGTATGTCAGTGTTGGGAGAAGCAGTGTGCTACCTCACAGATTCATACTATGCCTTTTTGTTGGTATCAAAGCTGTATGCATAAACCAGTTGTATGTACATTGTGAAATGAAATTGCTTTGAATTCATTGTCTACTGATTGTATACAGTGTACAAAGTCAACAGGTGTTCAGTTCCATGTGCTCCCTTGTATGTAAATGGAAACAACTGACTCTGTGCAATGTTAATAAAATTCATATGAAACTTAAAGTGTAACTGGCTGGACGTGGCCATGGTGCGATATGTATGTGTGAGAAAAGCAAGATTAAATGACCTTATTGCCAAGTGATAAAACGGCTACATCCATATCTCAGCCTATTGTGCATTTATGCTATGAAATGTGTTACATACAATGTATTACTTGCTTTGCTGTACAGTGAACTCTCATAAGATGATTTGCTGGTGGCCTTTCCATACCCCAGTCTGACATTGCTGTCATTATATATGTTTGTAAATTGCATACGGCCACAGTGACATTTAAGAGCCTAAGGGGCCCATTTATAATTGTATATTTGCGGCTTAATCCCCAAAAACACCCTTTTTTCGGAGGTTAACCGCAAATATGAAGTTTCCCCCAGATGTATCACAGACAGTCGCGCCGAGCCCGGGTGAAGGGGGTGTGGCCTTACCATGGGAGGTGTGGCCACGCCCCTTAGGGGGAAAAAAAAGACTTTGTGCACTGGGGAGGGGGCGCGGTGAGCCCCTTAGTCTGGCACATAGTCAGTGGGGGGGGCGCGATCAGTGTGATTGCTCACCCCACAGGCATAGGAGACAGCAGCAGCTGCCGTGAGCAGTCTCCCAGTGCAGCCCAGCACACAGAAGCGTGTGCTGGGCTTCTGTGATGTCACTAATCACAGAGGGACAGCAGCAGATATCGCCGATACCTGCTGTGATCCCTCCATTTCTGCCGGGGATGAGATGCTGCCATATTTACCAACTTTCTGGAGATTGGCCCCCGCAGCTAGCAGCATTTGAAGATCGCGGTAGCCCATTGTAGCCTATGGGCGACACATCGGGATTCAGCCGGCAGAGGGTTCCCTCCCCGAATCCTCTCCGGAAATGGGCGCGGTGCATGTGAGGTAAGCGGGATCATGAATACGTAGCAGCACTTGGAGCACATCTCAGAGATTGGCTCTTTTTCTGAGCCCCTCTCCTTGCAGGTGCTCTATAATACATCCTGCCGATGTAATTGCATTCTGCAATGCAATCATGGACGGTAATATCGCATATGCAAATGCGATTAATAATACATGGGCCCCTAATTGTTAAACTGCAACAGAAACTTCTCTAAATTAAAATTGTATCTCTCTAATCTATGCGTAACAAATTGAGAAATTTAATAAACCATGGAAAGCGAAAATCACCTATAGCCATAAGAGATAGACAAGGGTTCTAGCTGACTGGAGTCACTAGTGAGGCAGATGGAGTTTAATGCAATTAGTGCTTAGATTGTACGTACAGAGGGGCCCTATTGCAGTCCCGTTGGCTGCTCTAGGTATTGTCACACACTTGCGTCATAATCATAAGTGTAATTTAGTTGAAGCACACCGCATTATTTATGGCCGTGACCATTATAATCCCTGTGCTACCATGGAAAGTACCCTGAAGAGCTGACCAATTACCAATTAACGGCCTTCACGCTGAATAATTCTGACTTGTGCCTACCACAACCACAAACCCGAGTTCACCAAAAGCAAGAATAATAAATAGTGAGTTAAAGTTTAATTAACAAAGATTTCATAAGAATGAAAATACAGTTCACTATTTAGAAACATTACAGAACGTAAGAAGCTTTTTAAATATACAGTTTAAAAGTATGTTTTTGCCAAATGGCTCCCGGGAAGAAACACCAAGGGGTAAATTTACTAAAGTGAGAGTTTTTAGAAGTGAGTTTTAAAAGTGATGTTGCCCATAGCAACCAATCAGATTCTACTTAACATTTAACTAGCACCTTCTAGAAGATAATAGCTAGAATCTGATTGGTTGCTATGGGCAACATCACTTTTAAAACTCACTTCTAAAAACTCTCACTTTAGTAAATTTACCCCCAAGTCTGGATAGGACATGGAATATACCTGTTAGGGATATATTTTCTTTTATGTTGTTAGAGATTGCGCTGCTAATATATATAGTTATATGTGTAGAACACTTTCTGGACATTTAGGTTAAGTAAAATGCAAGTTCATTTGTAATAATATAGTGCATTGGTTTTGCAGTGTTTCCCTGCTTGGTGTTAATTGCAGGTATACAGGTATATTATTATTATTAATAATATTTATATGGCGCCACAAGTGTTCCGCAGCACCTTACAAAGTACATAAACAAATAAGTAACCAGCGACTTACAATACAATGCAGGACACGGACATGGATAATAAACACCGCTATATATTAGTGACCTTTACACCCACAAAGCAGCCAAGTGTTAGTTGCCCTAGTGGGGAGTAATGGTGCATACACACGATCAGATTTTTCCTTCAGATATGAACGATAACGATTTAAAAATCGTTCAGTCGTTCATATCTGAAGGAAAATCGTTCATATCTGACATGCCTGAACGATGGACGATCAACGATGCGCGTTCCCGTTTGTCAGATAACGATATCTGACATCTGATGGGTTTGCAGTCAGACTTGGACGATTCCATTAATTTTAATGTAGTCAAAAATCGTTCAATCGTTCAAATCGTTCAAATCGTTCAAAACTTTGGTAAAATCGTTCAAATCGTTCAAATCGTTTAATCGTTCAATCGTTCATCTGACAAATCTGACAAGTCTGACAAATCTGACCGTGTGTACGCTCCATTAGAGATAAATGAAAATACAGTAGGGAGCATATGTTAGCTTCTAAATAATAATAGTAATAATAATAATTATTATTATTCCTGGCCACAATCTGCATTTTTATCAGCCTTGAACCGTAAGTGCTCACAGTTTCTCTGCTATTACAGAAGTGTTATTCATGGTGATATAATATACAGTATAGAGTGAATCCTTTCAGGCATATTCTAATGGTGCATACACACGATCAGATTTTTCCTTCAGATATGAACGATAACGATTTAAAAATCGTTCAGTCGTTCATATCTGAAGAAAAATCGCTCATATCTGACATGCCTGAACGATGGACGATCAACGATGCGCGTTCCCGATGGTCAGATAACGATTTCTGACATCTGATGTGTTTGCAGTCAGACTTGGACGATCCCATTCATTTTAATGCAGTCAAAAATCGTTCAGTCGTTCAAATCGTTCAAATCGTTCAATCGTTCAGTCGTTCATCTGACAAATCTGACAAGTCTGACAAATCTGACCGTGTGTATGCTCCATTAATCTGTAAAAAGAAGTGTGTGTACACAGCAATAAGAACCTGTCCTGCAAGCCGGAAAACTGTCTGATCTATCTACAACTATTTTAAAATAGAATCCACTTTTTGTTTTTCCTCCGCCAGCTATTTTCATCTTCTAATTACTTGTTTGCTGAAAGCAATTTAATGGGAACTAGTGGCTGCAGTTTGGTTCAGCACATACACTGCAGTACACTGTGTAATGGTCGCCATGCACCCTGTGTAATGGTCGCCATGCACCCTGTGTAATGGTCGCCATGCACTCTGTGTAATGGTCGCCATGCACCCTGTGTAATGGTCGCACTGCACCCTGTGTAATGGTCGCCATGCACCCTGTGTAATGGTCGCCATGCACCCTGTGTAATGGTCGCACTGCACCCTGTGTAATGGTCGCCATGCACCCTGTGTAATGGTCGCACTGCACCCTGTGTAATGGTCGCCATGCACCCTGTGTAGTGGTCGCCATGCACCCTGTGTAGTGGTCGCCGTGCACCCTGTGTAGTGGTCGCCGTGCACCCTGTGTAGTGGTCGCCGTGCACCCTGTGTAATGGTCGCCGTGCACCCTGTGTAGTGGTCGCCGTGCACCCTGTGTAGTGGTCGCCGTGCACCCTGTGTAGTGGTCGCCGTGCACCCTGTGTAATGGTCGCCGTGCACCCTGTGTAGTGGTCGCCGTGCACCCTGTGTAATGGTCGCCGTGCACCCTGTGTAATGGTCGCCGTGCACCCTGTGTAGTGGTCGCCGTGCATCCTGTGTAGTGGTCGCCGTGCACCCTGTGTAGTGGTCGCCGTGCACCCTGTGTAGTGGTCGCCGTGCACCCTGTGTAGTGGTCGCCGTGCACCCTGTGTAGTGGTCGCCGTGCACCCTGTGTAATGGTCGCCGTGCACCCTGTGTAGTGGTCGCCGTGCACCCTGTGTAGTGGTCGCCGTGCATCCTGTGTAGTGGTCGCCGTGCACCCTGTGTAGTGGTCGCCCTGCACCCTGTGTACTGGTCGCCCTGCACCCTGTGTAATGGTCGCCATGCACCCTGTGTAATGGTCGCCATGCATCCTGTGTAGTGGTCGCCATGCACCCTGTGTAGTGGTCGTCATGCACCCTGTGTAGTGGTCGCCATGCACCCTGTGTAGTGGTCGCCATGCACCCTGTGTAGTGGTCGCCATGCACCCTGTGTAGTGCTCTAAACCTGACCGTACTGTGCCATGCACTTCTTGGCTTAGTGTAACTTCCATGCTATTAGTAACTATCTGGCAATTTTATTATTGTATCTCCGTTTTCTAATAATATCCGTATTTTTTTATCATATCATCGTTTATTACTTTTTAATATCCATCAAATATGCAAGTTAGACCTCACTGTCTCTATAATAAATAGGTAAGCAATAATTCTGCAGGAAGTATCACCGCCAAGGCGCCAACATCCAAATTACATATCCAGCTAATTGGAAGAATAAAAAAAAGAAGAGAGAGGACTTATTTACTGGGCTCTTTTGTTCAGAAAGAAAGTAGGGTATTTAGTAGCAAAGTTATAATATTGCTTGCATTTATTACAATGTGTGTGAGCTGACCTCTTACTTGATTGGCCAATGTAAAGAAGAGTATCAGCCATAGGCTCTGGTTATGGTTAGAGGATGGTAGGTAGTGGCACGCAGAAGCCTCTGCCATGATCTTTGTACGTAGCCTGTTATTATGGTGCATTACATCGGTCAGAAACATCATTACTGGGAATCGGCATGGCCCACGTAGTGACTGTGAGCTGTTCTATTGATTCTCACTCCCAGTAATCTATTGCAGACACCCCTATGTAAAATGCACCAATTGCTTGTACATAGTGACGACAGCCATTTTGTTGGCTGAACCAATAGTATGTGGGTGGTGGCTTACATGTTCTCTTTGAACCAGTGACATCTGTGAGGAATAAGGCATTAGCTGCTGAGTGCCTCAAGTCCTAGTAATGTCACTAGTTAATTGAGAATTGACAGGCTTGTATGCTCCTAAATATTAATTCATCCACATCTCCCAACTCTTTATAAAGCTAAATCGGGACAGAAATAAGCTTTTATCATGATCCAACCAGATCGCACTAAGGGCCCGATTCAGACCCGCTCGCTAGGATGAGTTTCACGCGCAGCCTGACGATATTTGTAATCTGCGCATGCATATAAGACGCAGTGCGCGTGTGTGAACCAGTCACTGCAATCGCGAAGCGATCGCCCCTTGTGCACAGGACCCTCGCTAGAATGAGTGACAGGACGAGCCGATTGTGGGGGTCGAAGGAAACGGGTGTGGTGGTGCGAACGCAGGCGTGTCTGTGCGTCTTAATGCCGTTTCAGAGGCGTACATAATTAAGACGCAGCGTCATAATACACGTGACATAGCTGAATTACACACTGCAGCACTCGCAGTGCTTGTGGTAGGGTATGGTCAGCCACAAGTGCTGCGTATGGGTCCGATGTTACCGATTGTTGAATACACTTCTTGGAGATGACCTGTGTTACTAAGGGAAAGTGGGCATCTAAATACATACCACGATCGCACACCAAGACATAGTGGGCGTGCTAATGCCTTGCCGTGCGATCGCGGGATTTGCATACTTTGGCAGCTGACGGCCAGCGGGTCTGAATCGGGCCCTAAACCACACCCATATTCAACAAACCACACCCACATTGACAGCAGGCTCACTGATTTCTGGGACAGCGAAACTGGGCAATTCCTTCAAAACAGGGACCGTTGGGAGGTTCATCCCACAAAATGTCTGGTTCAGCTATTGTGTTTAGGCCTTGGGCAGACTTTAACAATATATTAGTATGTTTTAGACTGTGTTTTATTTTATGGCATTACTGTTAATCCAGTGTCATGATGTTCTGTCATCCCTACATTCACTATTTTATATAAAAAAAGAAGCTATTTTCACTATCTTTTGATGAAGATTATTGTTTTTATAGACTGTGTATTGATGATTATAACTAAACATGTGGAAAACTGGGTCTATTACTAACACTTGTTGAACATAGAAAAAACATAAAAATTGGTTATTTTCCCTCCAGCACAAGTCTGCTTTGTCTCTATGGGAGCCCATTTATCATTCAATATATGTGGTATATTCCCCTAAAACACCTGTTTTCTGGGGATAACCGCAAATATTAAGTACCCCATTATGGAGGGATTGCAGCAAGTATCTCTGATAGCTGATGCTGTCCCTCCACTTCCGTCAGTACTGCAACCAACATAGGTTTCTATGGTGGGTTGTGATGGTGTCCGATTTACTAAGTTCTGGAACTTGGTCCCCGCAGCTACCGCCATCTGAAGATGGCATAAGCTGTTGTAGCCTGCGGGCTACATATCGCATAACTGGCAGGGAGAGGGTTCCTCCCCCGGCAATTGCAGACGCGTATGTGTGGTCTTGAGCCTGTGCATGGACAGGATCCGCGGCACAGGTGTGATGCGGTCACTTTACTCCCGGCACATCGCAGGGACAGGCTCCTTTTCGGAGCCTCTGTCCCTGCATGTGCTCTTTAGTACATTGGGACGCTATGATCTCATCCTGCAATCCGATTGTGGGCTACTATCGCGCCCAGATTGCATTGCAAATGCGATCGGTGATAAATGCGCCTCTACGCGTTCTGACGTGGATTTGTCTGAATGTGATAGATAACTAGGTTGCCTTCACTCATTTCAGAGAGAATAAATGGTCAGCAGGTACTGTACTAAACCCTTTCATCATCTCTGGCTGCAAAGGGGTAATGCGGTACCCGGATGGCCAATTTTACTGAAAAAATTCTGAAGAGCTGAGATAATTCATTTGCTGCATCATTTTTTGTCATTGATTTTTAAAATAAAATTTATAGTAGGAGATGTATTCTGCTGATGTAAATAATGTTTCAATAAATCAATCAATCTTAATTATGTCTAATGTCTTTTTATATTCTATTATGGTTGACTGACAGAGAAATCCTCTGACTCGTATACATTTCCAGGAATTGCAGTATTTATTCAGCGTTTTTGATTAAGGGTTGGTCTGTTGGTTACGGTGCTGTATTACGGTGACTATTGATGCAAAAAAGGATAGCGAGAAAATAGCACTTAAAGTGGATTATGGTGATTCATACCACCACTTATTCAGATAATGTAAGATTCTAGAAGATGCCCCAAAACGGCAATACCACCCATTTTTATTCATATTTCATAAATCATATTTCAAATGATTTGCAAATCATTTTTTTCCCCTCTGCAGCCTTCTGCTGGAAATAAAGCACATATTAAAGTTAATAATAAAATGGACATGACCCCTGCCAGAGAATTCTCCCAGCCTGTGCTAAATTATTTTGAAAAGATGCAGTCGCCACGTCGACACTCTCATCTTGACAAAACCTGCCCAAAAGGTATGAGTCTGTGATTACACTAGTTTCAGAGTTTTCCAATCTTCGCCATTGTAGTCCAGGTTTTATGGATATCCATGTTTGAGCACAGGTGACTTAATTAGTACCTCAGTCAATTTGATCTAACCATCTGGACTCAAGCATGGATATCCTTAAAACCTGGACTGCAATTGCAGTTTGGGAAACTCTGCACCAGTTACTATAATGATTATTAGAACCTACACCTACCCTAAATTTGCTATGGGTCCCTGCGATGCACTGTTCTGCCTTTGCCTAATACTATAATTCAAATGACTAGGGATGAGGAGAGTAGGCTGATTTACATCTCTACTCTAGCATACAGCTAAACTAACCCACTAAAGAAAAGTGAAGACCCGTGCCCAGGGCCGTAACTAGGGTGGTGTGACATGAGGTACCACAGAGCAGGGGGCACTGCTCGGGCCTGTTCATTTTCTGTTTATAATCATTCTCACTTGTAGCTTCCTTTTCTTTTATCCCCGGCATCTCCTGGCCACCCCCCTCCAACTCCCCAAGCACCTTCAGTCACATTCTCTTTTTTTTTTAAATTTAACACACACATTTCAAAATACTATCAAACCCGGACTCAAACCTATCACTTCTCACATGACAGTCAGACACCTTACACATGGAGTTATCTGCCCCACAATTTCTGATGGCAGCACTGAAAACGGCCACCGATTCCAGACCCAGGTGTTACCAGCACACTTCGAGTACCTTTGCCAGAGCTGGTTAGTTATACTGCATAATTATTGTGTCATTACTGCAACCATTGGATTCGCACTGTGTTTAGCAGTGACATCTGGATAACAGTGGTACTACAAGATCAGTACCCCTTCCCCATGAAGCCACACCCCTTTTTTGGGTGTGCATCTAATGCCCCTCTTTGAAAAATGGGGGTCGCTAATGGTCTTTCTGGCACAGGGCACCAACAAGTCTAGTTATGGCATTGCCAGGGCCACTCTGATCCAAGATGAATAATATTAGCAGCGTGACGGGTTAGGTCACTGGGTCCGTAACCTATCAGCAGAGTATTAGCAGACTTGGGGGTCTTAACAGTACTCTGAGTCCTGGGAGTACTGATGGCATTTGATGGTGTGTGCTGGACTGGCAAAGGTGCTGGTGGTGGTTACTTCACACGTAAAACAGCCTAAACAGCTCTTAAGTTTATTAACTAGGCAGACATACAGCTGGCTGTAGGCACAGGGATAAAGCAGGAAAAATATAACTGGGTAGTATATGCAGTCTGCAGCGACTGGCTATGCTGGGCGTTGTAGTGCGACAAGTGGAATCGGAGCACTATGCTCCACTAGACAAGCGGTTATGGTAGTGTGTTTGGGAAGAGTCTCAGGGCACGGCTATCTTTCATGGATGCCGAGGAGAAATACGTACGGAGAAGCCGCACACAGTAGTGAATATCGGAGGTCAGGCCTCCTGACAGAGCTGCACGGGGTCCTAGAGACCGCCGGCTTTCACTAATGGATGGAGGCAGCGAAGCTGCTTGTCTGTCCCTTGGTTGTGCCTGTGTTTTCCTTGAAGACATTTTGAAAGCAATCCCACACATCAGTTCACAAGAATGTCTCACCAATAATGTGTTTGATTTTCCATGGATCGAAAGTGTTAAGAGCTCAATGCTGAAAGATGACATTGCTTGAAAAGCAGTGTCAGGGTGAGAAAATCAATTAATAGTGCTGACTTTTCTAACCGCTATTCTGGAGAAAAAAAAAAGTATTTGATATGTTCCATCACAAGCATGTACATAATTAATTCTAAAAATAGACTTTTGTGTAGGACCAGAAAAAAAAAACTAGTTTTTAGTGTGTAAGTCACATTATAAATTTGTCATCTGGTCCTCCCAATGCAGTTCTGCCAAAGTTTTCATCAGACATTATTTATTTTTTTATTTAATGAATATGCAATAATCATTACAATCAACATTCAGTATATTTGAAATGTGCATTTCTTTGCCTATATGCAACATACATACTTACATGTAGTTTCCTTTGTTTTTGTTTATCAAATAAATCTGTAATTGTCAATCTCTATATTAAAGCAAATATGGAAGTAGTTATACCTGAGCGCGCCTACTATCTAGACTGTGGTATATAAGCAAAAAAGTTTACTTATCTTTCCTAGTCAGGTGCACATAGTCTTCTTAAAGAATATCCATAAATTGATACCAAAGGTACACTCCAAACACATGTAAGGGGAGAAAGAAAAGGACAATCTAGTGCAGACACTTCCACAATGATGAAGTTAACCCAATCTCATATGATAGACTAAAGTACCCTTTTATAAGGAGAACTTCACATCATACATAGACCAAAAAATTATTTATGTTTAACGTTTTAATACATATAGACAACATACAGCCCTAGTATATAATTTGGGCTCAAAAAAGATCATAAAACATACATATACAACACCAACATTAGTGAAGTTGGCCTCATACCAGAATCTGGTCGCAACACAGCCTGTAATAAGCTGATGGATAGTTGTAAAACCCGGGATTCACCACAGCCTTGTTACAGGGATGTTCCTCACAATGATATCGGGCTGAGGGCCTGATTCAGAGCCGGACGCTATTTGCGCTCGCTCGTTCAGAAAAAGGGGCCGGATATTTAAATAGAGTGCTCGCTCTTTGCGGTCTGTTGACGCCTCTATGTCTGAACGAGCAAACAAAACATGCGCTCGCTTTTTTAAAAAAACGCCCCCTGGCCGCTCGCATCCTATGTCATCTCCGCTATTTATTAGATTAATCGAGTACATCGAAAGGCGTATGAACTGCTCGCAGTGCTTGTGGTAGCATTTTCCTACCACAATCATGCGAGCAGTTCAGGCTAAAAGACAACCAAGTGACGTGGTTGATGACGCTGCTTTGTTAATTATGCACACACTTAAAACGCCCGTTTTGACCGTTTGGCACGCCTGCGTTCGGATCTCCACTACCCGTTTTCAAGCACCTTCCCCTGTTACCACCCACAAACGCCTCACTCTGTCACTCAAATTAGCAGGCATTCGCTATTTTGTGAGTACACAATTTCCGACCGCAATGACTGGTTCGCGCATGCGTATTATTACAACCCATACGCATGCGCAGTTGTGCAAACATCGCTCGGAGCGAATGAGCGGCCGCTTACGAGCGCCTCTGAATCAGGCCCTGAGTGCCAAACAGGATCCCCCTCTATCCAGTAACTACTCTGGGACTGTCTTTCTGGTACCGATACAGTGTGATCTAAATGTAACATATATTGTTACACTACAGTTCTAACAGACAAACATCTCCGTTCAGATAAATATCACTGACAAAGGATAAATTAATAATTTATATGAGCCAATATTGTATCAGTGATATTAGGAGAATAATATAAATCCATATATAGAAAGATATATAACCAGCGGTATATACACACCAATTTCTTTTTCTATGCACATCTTTCAATTCTTGCTTGAACTTTAATTGTATTTTAAAATATTTCACCAGTTGTGGTAACCCCTATATGACATAATTTTAAACAACAAATTAATACAAATAAATATGTTTTAACTGCAAAATAATGTCATGGTATATTGACTGACAATATGGTGCACCACAATAAGAACTCTACTTTTTTCTTTTGTTCCTTGAAGTATGTATATACTGTATAGAGTCTGTGGTAGCACATCAGGAATAAGGATCTATTGGAATAGAATAAATCCAGTGAGAAGCTGTGGATAGGATTGTATATCCCATTATAAAGAATCCCTTTACTGTGTCAGCATCAGGGGCTGGCTGGCAACTTTCAGCCGGGGGGGGCAAACAGGAGCAAGTGGCCCAGGTTTTCGAACAGCAAATGCAATTTTTAAACTGGGCGTGACAATGTTGGGGGTGTGGTTTGTGTAATGTAGGTATGGGTACACATGGGAAGGTACTGTGTGCCTCTATTACTGTGTAAGCAGGTATAAGAGGAGAATAAAGGAGGAGAGTCAGGTAGCAGTGCTAAGTTCCCTAATAAAGGGGCAAGATAAACAAGATCCACTTCTCTTATGATGCCAGTTGAGGGCATTAGGAATGGAGGGGCAATGCTGCCTAGGTTATGATTGACCCCCCCTTCAGTGTGTTGGATGCAAGGGCTCACAGTTTTGCAGCACCTGTTATATGAAAATGCAGGGCCACAGCAGGGGGCACTGAGATTGTGAGGGCGCCCACACATATATGCATTATTGTGTCACCCTCTTCTCCTTCTCCTAGTATATATCTGCATTATTATGTGGTCCCCACCCCCTAGTAAATGTTGTCGTCTGCTCCCTCCCCCAATGGTTAACTTACCTACTCGATTGTCTTTCTCCTCTCGGCAGCTCAGCTCCTCCTCCAGTCCAATCTCACCCACTGCAGCCGCCGGATCCCTGTCCTGTCTCAAGGCTCTGACTGTGACAGGTAGCAGTAGCCAGCACTTAGATCCTGGTAGGCTTACAGACAACATTGCAGTGTCATGACATCACATTCGCGACTTTGCTGATTTAGGTGCCGTGTCCGTGAACAGTAATGAGTGTCAGTGCACTGCCTCAGCGGGGATACAAAGTTTCTGTCTTCCGGCAGCCAGGTACAGCTGCTACCGGGCTATAGTGTGTGGCGGGGTCTTGAGCCCCAGGTGACCGTCTCATGGTCGCACTGTCGTTATGGCCCTGGAAGTGTGTGCACAAGCAGTGGACACTCTCCCCCCTGGTCTCTGGTTATGATGACAGGATCTTCTTTTACCTGTCATCACCATCCCCACTGTGCTTCATGTGTTGTGGGCTAGCCCACAGAGTAACAGCACTTCAAGCTGCACAGACGGGAGGTTCCGAAAAACCATTCATGATGACAATCTTTCAGAAGACATCCAGGAACGCCATTCTGGAGCGTTCGCCCTGAAAATATATATATATATATATATATATATATATATATACACAGTCAGGTGCATAAATATTGGGACATTGACAGAATTTTCATATTTTGGCCTCTATTCACCACCACAATGGCTTTGAAATGAAACAAACAAGATGTGCTTTAACTGCAGACTTTCAGATTTAATTTGAGGGTAATTACATCCAACTCGGGTGAATGGTGTAGGAGTTACAATGGTTTCTATATGTGCCTCCCACTTTTTAAGGGGCCAGAAGTAATGGGACAAACTAAACAATCCTAAATCTAACTTTCACTTTTTAATACTTTGTTGCAAATCCTTTGCAGGCAATTACAGCCTGAAGTCTGGAACGCATAGACATCACCATACGCTGGGTTTCATCCCTGGTGATGCTCTGCCAGGCCTCTACTGCAAATGTCTTCAGTTCCTGCTTGTTCTTGGGGCATTTTCCCTTCAGTTTTGTCTTCATCAAGTGAAATGCATGCTCAATCAGATTCAGGTCAGGGGATTGACTTGGCCATTGCATAACATTCCACTTTTTAGCAATAAAAAACTCTTTGGTTGCTTTTGCAGTATGCTTCGGGTCATTGTTCATCTGCACTGTGAAGCGCCGTCCAATGAGTTCTGAAGCATTTGACTGAATATGAGCATATAATATTGCCCGAAACACTTCAAAATTCATTCTGCTGCTTTTGCCAGCAGTCACATCATCAATAAATACAAGGGAACCAGTTCCATTGGCAGCCATACATGCCCACGCCATGACACTACCACCACCATGCCTCACTGATGAGGTGGTATGTTTTGGATCATGAGCAGTTCCTTTCCTTCTCCATACTCTTCTCTTCCCATCACTCTGGTACAATATGATCTTTGTCTCATCTGTCCATAGGATGTTGTTCCAGAACTGTAATGGCTTTTGTAGATGTTGTTTGGCAAACTCTAATTTGGCCTTCCTGTTTTTGAGGCTCACCAATGGTTTACATCTTGTGGTGCACCCTCTATATTCACTCTTGTTAAGTCTTCTCTTGATTGTTGACTTTGACACATATACACCTACCTCCTGGAGAGTGTTCTTGATTTGGCCAACTGTTGTGAAGGGGTTTTTCTTCACCGGGAAAATAATTCTTCTGTCATCCACCACAGTTGTTTTCCGTGGTCTTCAGGGTCTTTTGGTGTTGCTGAGCTCTCCGGTGCGTTCTTTCTTTTTAAGAATGTTCCAAACAGTTGATTGGCCACACATAATGTTTTTGCTATCTCTCTGATGGGTTTGTTTTGATTTTTCAGCCTAATGATGGCTTGCTTCACTGATAGTGACAGCTCTTTGGATCTCATATTGAGAGTTGACAGCAATTGATTCCAAATGCAAATGTTACACCTAGAATCAACTCCAGACCTTTTACCTGCTTAATTGATAATGAAATAATGAGGGAATAGCCCACACCTGTCCATGAAATAGCTTTTGAGTTGATAGTCCCATTACTTTTGGCCCCTTAAAAAGTGGGATGCACATATAGAAACCGTTGTAATTCCTACACCATTCACCTGATATGGATGTAATTACCCTCAAATTAAATCTGAAAGTCTGCAGTTAAAGCACCTCTTGTTTGTTTAATTTCAAAGCTATTGTGGTGGTGAATAGAGGACAAAATATGATAATTCTGTCAATGTCCCAATATTTATGCACCTGACTGATTTTATATATATATATATATATATATGATGTAGTAAAAAAACTATGATCGGGATGCCGACTAATTAAATCCCGAGGCTAGAATTCCGAACTGCGGACAGAGGACCGGCACCGGAATCCCGACATGAGTGGAGATCCTGACACTGGGATCCTAACAGACGGCATCCCGATCATAAGTACAGCAGGCGCCTTAGCTGTAAGCCGCAGGGGGAGGGGAGGATTAGGTTTAGGCCTCCCCCGGGAAGGGAGGTTAGGGTTAGGCACTAAGGGGGGGATGGTTAGGTTTAGGCACTTAGGGTTAGAATATGGGGTAGGGAGGATTAGGGTGTGGGGTAGGGAGGGTTAGGATGCAGGGTAGTGAGGTTTAGGGTAAAGAAAAGGATGGTTATTGTTAGGGTGTAAAAGGGGCAGGGATAGCATACTTTTCCCCTGTTGGGAGCCTCAGCATCGGGATGGGGATGCCGCTGTCGGTCTTTTGACAGCCGGCATTCCCAACTGCAGGGATTCCATACCCAATCCTGTATACAGTGTGTGTGTGTATGTATATATATATATATATAGATATATATATACACACACACACACACACACATGCATGCATACTGTACATACATACAACATACAGGCACACTTAGCACACACATATTTTAAATAATTAAACATCTTCTCCCTGCAAAGTTTGTGCAATTGTGATATATATATATATATATATATATATATATATATATATCTCCATCCAATCTATCCTCCACTTACCTGGTATGGGTGGAGAAGACAGGTAGCAGGATCTCCCCCAGTCTGTGGTACTCCTCATCTCTGCCCTCTCTGACTCTCTCCTCCATGGGTGCAGTACCAATTTATTTTTTCAGCTCCTCTTCCAATTCCCCCAACAAGCCATGCCCCCTTTTCCCTTCTCCAGCCAGGGTTTCTGGGTAGGGAAACCTGGCTCCCCTTTGGTCGACAGCGGCCATCTTTGTGTAGCCTGATATGAGGGTAGCCATTTTCTTATAGACTCTGCTATAGCTACTCGGATCTCTCTCTTGCAGAGCAGTGGCCGGGGAGCAGAAGCATCCTTTGCCTGCCGCAGCCTGGCAGCCCTAGAAAACTAAAATTGTACCAGCCTGGGGGGTAGATGGCACCCTGCCCCCCGGCCCAGCCCGCCTCTGGTCAGCATTATACAATAAAATATGAGTCAAAAATAATTATATTACTGGTGTGGGATCGTTAACCCCCTTTTTTTGTACGACATTTTAAAAGATCCACAGGTGGTTTTAATTATTTCACTTTTGATTCTGTGAAGAGTCCTGGAAAACATGCACTGATAGTGGGTCCTGAGGACTGGATTTAAGAAACACTGGCCAAGGACCACCTCCTAGTTTTTAAACTCCATGCTGCTCCAGTGACCCTGCACCAGCTCTGGATTTTATACTATTGTCTGAATAGCAGGCCTGATTCAGACCCGCTCGCAAGCGGGTCAATGGCCGGGCAGTGCGCACGCGAGCCCCGGAGCGAGCGAGAAATCACTTGCTCCGGTGCTCGCATCCAAATGGGGTGGCTGTCGATGTTTATCGACAGCTCCCCCCGTTTGGTAGGCGGGTCAGGGGGGTGGCTGGCTGCCGTTTGGGGGGCGGCCCCACTGACAGAGCCGAAAGCTCACTGGGGCTTGCGGCAGACGAGACCCTACCACAAGGGTCTCGTCGCAAGCCCCGATGGTCTCGACCATCACCTGGCCGCTCGCTAAAGCTGTGGGTGGTCACCCACAGCTTAGCAAGCGGCCAGGAGGCCGGACTGCAAACCTGCGAGCTGCCTCTGACAGCGAGCGGGTCTGAATCGGGGCCAGTGTCAGTCTAATATTGCATCTCATTTCAAAATTTTAAACTACCAGCAGGATTAGGATCCACAGAAGCTGAGCTACGGAGCCGGGATTTCAGGTCATGGAGCTGGCTGTTTGCAGTGGAGCAGAAACCATCACTAATATATTCTGGATGTTGGCTACTCTAGGCCTATAAATATTTCCAAATAGCCATACTCTCTGCCACATCTCTTCTTTCTACCCACATCTACATATAGCCATAATAAACTCTGTTGTTCTCTGTAAAGAGATGGCTAAAGTAGCATAACCTGTTACATGATGGTTTGCATCAATGTAGAGCCTGGGTAAAATAGGTAGTGTATGTAAGACTGCAGTGTACAGGGTATATTTCCATTGACAACACTTCATTTCTACTATATATTGGGGTACATACTGAATGCATTAGCACCTAAATCTCCTCATCATACTTGAGGCTACCTTGCATGACTGTATGCATAAGAACGGGCTGATTGCTCATGTGTAAGTAAAGTCCTGGAAAAAGCAACTAAGCGGGGCCTGATGCAGAGACGGACGCAATGGCGCTTTTTACGCAGATCGAGCATATGCGTATAAGCCGCACTGCGCACACAGCGATTGTTTTGCGATTACGCACACACAGAGGAAGTCATCGCACAGTGAGAGACAGGTAGTCAGCATTTAGGGGAGGTAAAGGGGTGGTCATAAAAACGCAGACGTACCTTAGCGTTTAAACACGGACATGCATAAATTAGCCCTTGCGATCTCCTACGCAGCACGAGAGCCCTCTGCAGTGTTTGCGGCTGGTCAGACCTGCTGCAAGAGCAAGATAGCTGCACGATGTGTGTTGATGTTACCGATATTTACATAAGCGACGTCATATGCGGATGAGATTACAGCAGTGGGTCAATGGCCGGGCAGTGCGCACGCGAGCCCCGGAGCGAGCGAGAAATAACTTGCTCCGGTGCTCGCATCCAAATGGGGTGGCTGTTGATGTTTATCGACAGCTCCCCCCGTTTGGTAGGCGGGTCAGGGGGGTGGCTGGCTGCCGTTTGGGGGGCGGCCCCACTGACAGAGCCGAAAGCTCACTGGGGCTTGCGGCAGACGAGACCCTACCACAAGGGTCCATTGATCTTTGGAACCATTGGCATATTTTCACAGCCACGTTGCGTACGAAATTGCAGCTGCGATTGCATTAGCGTACATCACTGAATCAGGCCCTGAGTCTGTATAAATGTGTTGAGGTGACAAAAATATACTTATTGGAATAAGTCTTAGCACTCATCAGTGACACATATCTGAAACCACCTATTAACTTATAGAGTAGTGAAGAGAAATATTTTGACAAATGTTCCACAAAAGCTTTTATCTGACACAAATAGATAACAGGCAACACTAGGAATTGTTACACTAATTTGTAACGCGCGAATATAAACGTTTATTTTACACACATGCAATAAGCACAAATGAATATAGGTTGTTGTAAGAACTGCCAATAAGGACGTGCTAGTGAGTGCAGGACACATAAAGCAAACATTTAGAACCTAAATCTAAATCAAATTCTTCTTTATCCAAGAACTACTATGTTAGTGTAAGGAGATGCTGTGCTTCAACACGGGTGATAAACATTATCATATCTTGTCGGAGGATGGAAATGTTGTTCTGGAAAACTCAGTGAGTGCCGGGACGAAAACAAGAGTAGCAATAGGAACTAATATAATGTCACCACATTGCAACATAAATAGAATAACAACATTGTAAAGAGCTGTATTGACACTACAAATATTGCATTATGTTTGAACTAGTAAGAATAAATGTTTAATAACAAAATACAGAACGTTGACAGGCAAAAATTAAATCTATTGTTCTCCCCTTTTGCCTAATTCAAAGACCAGTAAACCGGCAGATGCACTTACACACAGTACGTAAAATAAAACATACAGTGCTGTTATTCTTTTGCTCCTAGCTACTGAGAATCAATATAAAGTAAAAATGATCTATCTATCATATCTATCTATCTATCTATCTATCTATCTATCTATCTATCTATCTATCTATCTATCTATCTATCTATCTATCTATCTATCTATCTATCTACAATATCTATCTATCTATCTATCTATCTATCTATCTATCTATCTATCTATCTATCTATCTATCTATCTATCTCAACCATTGAACAATGTCCCAAATCTCACCCATACCAATGTGTACTGCACGATACTGACTACTGTATGACCTTTTTATGTATATTTTATGAATTATAAGCAGACAGTCTTCTGAAATACATTCCAATCAATATACATGGTCATCAGTAGGAGAAAACAAAAGAATCAAAGATGCAGGTGAATTGATAACAAATAGTATTATATATTGCATTAAATATTAGGATGCACCGTACATTAAAGCATAGCAGTAACAATGTAAATGGAGAAATCCAACTCTTAACCATTTTAATTGAAACATATAAGGCAAGCAATGGAAAAAAAAGTACTAGGTATTTCATTCAGACAGAGGGAAATGACATCTCCGCGGAGCTGTATTTGTGCATAGTGCAGTTGTACCTGTGATGACTGTGATAAAGTATATCAGTGAGAAAACACAATATAGATTAAGCATTACGTGGAATAAACGAGAACCTTTAGCTCTCTTCTGGGCTAAACTCACTACAATGAGCTGGTATGAACCAGTCTTGTCCCACTGCGGTTGCCTAGGGCTACAGACAGAATGATGTAAGATAAATTTACATGTTGGGTATTAGGTGCTGATGAAAGATGCAGCCGAGCGGTTGCTTAGCAATTCACAAAAGAATCAGTGCGGATCGGGTGGTAAGAGAAAGGGGGAGGGGGGGGTGGTATGTGGTTACTAAATAACAGTCCTGTAGGGTGTTGTTCTACTTCACTTCAAGCTCAGTCATGCATCCCCAGGATTTTCCACAGGATAAAGTCACTTTCAAAGGGACCTACAAATACACGGACCACTGGTTGTTACAAAGATCTACATCCTTTAAATATCACACATGTCACTGGATTATTTAAAATTATTTCAATTGTTACTCTTTTCAGTCTCAGTTGTGTAAACCTAAATGAAATGGTGGGCATATTCAAAGCACATTGTAACATGTTTAGAAGTTATTCAATAGAAAGTTATAAGAAGCTTTGTTTTGATGCGTTTCAAAGCTTAACAACAGGAGAGAGAGAAGCAAAGGTGCGACGGAGGAATACATACGAATTACCGCCGGACACAGGTCCAGCGGTTCAAATTCCAATAGCGGCAGGCCGACACGGCTGAAAATCCCGATTGTCCCCAGGTAAATATCATCTAACCTAACTCCCCTAACCTTCCCCCCAGTGCCTAACGCTAATCCCCCCTCTAAGTGCCTAAACCTAACCCCCCCCCCTTCCCCGCAGCCTAAACCTAAGTCCCCCGGGGGGGTGCCTAACCCTCCCTCCCCCTAGCCTAACCCTAAGTCCCCCCTGGGGGTGCCTAACCGTAACCCTCCCTCCCCCTAGCCTAACCCTAATCTCTCCCCCCCGCGGCGGTCGGCAGCGGCGCACGGCATCTCTTCGATCGGGATGCCGGGCGCCGGTCTCCCGGAGTCGGTAAAATGACAGGCGTCTAGAATTAGACACCTGTCATTTAACCCTCGCCGGGATAAAGCAGTCGGGAAGCCGGCTGTCGGGCTTACATCCGCCGGCTTCCCGATTGCATAACGTGACAGACACTCAGGAACCAATAAATATATATATATATTTACTAAAGGGTATATTTACTAAAGTATATATTTACTAAAGTGCGGATTTATAGAAGTGGAGATGTTGCCCATAGCAACCAATCAGATTCTACTTATCATTTATTTAGTCCATTTTAGAAGATCATAATCAATAGTATGGCTTTGGTACAGATTATTTTTTCACACTGTCCCCATACTTGTCTAAGCATTTGTTCCAACAGTACACCAAGGCCTCTATCCTGCCATAGTAGAAATTCAGTATCAAGCTCCTGAAGCCAGGACATGGCGGCTTGCTGAACTTCACCGTCAGTTGCAAATCGCCTTCCACTCAGGTGCTTCTTCGAGCATGGTCCAAAGAGATGGAACTCACTCGGTGCCAGGTCAGGGCTGTATGGAGCATGGTCCAGTACCTCCCAATGGTAGCGCCGAAACAAATCCTGTAGTTATCAAAGGCAGTGCACCAAACCTGTTTCTGTGACATGGCATTATCACCGTACACCACGACAAGATGCCAATGAATTACAGCTGCTGATGTGCCCTTTAGATACATAAATCTGATCACACTACGCACCTCATTGTCTGACCCTGTTTCAGCCAGCCCTGCCATCTTACACCTGATGTTGGGATGGTATGACTGATATGAGGTGCAGTCTAATGGCTGTGAGGGGAAGCAGCGGTCTACCCGCTCTGGCCTGGCGGGAAAAACATAACACATGTGAGAGGACTTGTTCCACTCTGTCGTTGGAGTTTGAAGAATAAGCACAGGCGGTGTAATGGTTAGCATTACTGCCTCACAGCACTGAGGTTGTGGGTTCGATTCCCACCACGGCCCTAACTGTGTGGAGTTTGTACATTCTCCCTGTGCTTGCGTGGGTTTCCTCCGGTTTCCTCCCACACTCCAAAAATATACTGGTAGGTCAATTGGCTCCCAACAAAAATTAACCCTAGTGTGTATGTGTGAGCATGTGGTAGGGAATATAGATTGTAAGCTCCACTGGGGCAGGGACTGATGTGAGTGGCCAAATATTCTCTGTAAAGCGCTGCAGAATATGTGTGCGCTATATAAATAACTGGTAATAAATAATAAATAAGAAAACTATTATAAATTACTGTAGGCAACTATTTTTCATCAAGAGATCTGTTTGAAACAATAATTATGACAATTATTTTATAATAATAAGCAGACGCCAGCACTATTTCCCAAACTACTGTACTGTATTTGTATAACCATTGTCACAGGGAATATTTGTACCTTTATTCCAACTCCATCAGCGTGTTGTAAAGATTCCATGATGTGTTTAACAAGTGCTATAATAGAAAAAGTACATTCATTACATATGAGTGCATATAATGGAATATAACTAAGTGAAATATGCATGATTAAAGATGTATTATGCACACAAAGAACATTATTTTGAAAATGATACATTTTAAAACACTTTAGACAAACAAATACAATGTGCTTAATTGTCATTAGAAGAGAAGTAAAAATGAATATTTCCACTTTCAGAGATAACATTACATGTCTGAGCACATTACTGATCATATACTGAATAGTTTTATCCAGTGAGCTAATCTAGTCTGCAGACAAAACAAATGAGTGGTAAATAAAGCTGGTATTGTACAGAGTAACTAGTGTAATGACATCTTATCAGTTACAGCAAATGTTCTATTCCAAACATTTCATGGAGAGTAATGAAAAGCACAGTATGATATTTTCCACTGAAGGTGAGAATAAAGGAAATGTAATAAGCTATATTGCTACCATACATACAGTCATTTCCATACAGAAGTTAAAGCTACTGTATTTTAAACTTGAAAAGAAAAACAAACCAATACACTTATTCTTCACACTCTTTTTAAAGACGTAGGGCCAGTTTCAGAGATGTACGCTAAGGGCAGCTGCAAATTTGTACCCAACAGCTGTGAAAAAATAGGCAAATGTCAGTCGCCAGGATTTGTACTGAGACGCGTACAAAGAGGGGCAGCTCGGCCACAGATAAGTCAATTATGGGACTTCTGAGTAACCTTATGTTCCTGCAGATTGGCTGCCGGAACAGAGATGCAGGAGCACAGTTGCAAGGGTATGCAGTCGGGAAGCCGGTGGACGTAATCCCGACAGCCGGCTTCCCGACTGCTTTATCCCGGCGGCGGTTAAACGACAGGCGTCTAAATCTAGACGCCTGTCATTTTACTGACGCTAGGAGACCGTCGCCCGGCATCCCGATCGAAGTAATGCTGGGCGCCGAGCGCGGACAGCCGTGGGGGGGAAGGAGGGTTAGGTCTAGGGCTCCCGGGGGTGGGGGGACTTAGGGTTAGCCACCCCCTGTGAGTTTATGGTTAGGCTAGGGGAAGGGAGGGTTACGCACCCCCGGGGGGGACTTAGGGTTAGGCACCCCTCTGGGGGACTTAGGTTTAGGCGGCGTGGAAGGGGGGGTTAGGTTTAGGCACTTAGAGGGGGGATTAGAGTTAGGCACCCCTAAGGAGGGTTAGGGTTAGGTTGCGTCCGGCGGTAATTCAAACCAATTCCATTGCAGGCAGGGCCCCCCCTGAAAATGGTGCATAGACCACCGATAATAGCTCAACTGCGTAATAAACGGCATTGGGTCCATATCTGGATCAGGCCCATAGGGAATCTTGAATTGTTATACAGCGCAAAAAAAACATTTTAAGATGGATTCTGCATATAGTATAAAGTCTTAAATACTGTATATTACTAAACCTCTTTCTAAAAATATAATGAAACTTGAGTTGTAGTAATGCTCTAAAACAATGTAAGAAGAAGATTGGATCCGCATATCTAAAGTTTTACATTTATCACTAAACCTATTTCTAAAGATAAAATTACATTTAAGTTGTTATTTTCATTATTAATTAAAAATGATTGGGGTTTTTTTTATGCCTGGAAGGTGAAACACATGCTCGACTCCCACCTCCTTCCATAGTCTCTGGTTCCCTGCTTCCTCCAATGCTTGTTCAGTGACAATATGATGCCATGTGCACTGAAGGGTGAGGCAGGGGACCAGAGTGCCTCTACGCGCTGCTACGGCAATAACTACCGCTAACAGAGAGAAAATGACAAGTCCAGAGTGGGTGGAGGAAGGCCAGACACTTTTAGGGCTGCACACTACTGTCTGTTACTCAGGTCAAGTTGTGCTAAAGCTCCTAAACCAGTACTGTCTGAGTACTAAGAAAAAGAGGGCTAACATTATAAGTTATAATAACTATGATGTCATATGGCAGAGTCTTTGTAAGGAATGGTGCAGCCATAATAAAGCAATGGAAGGCGGTACAGTGGGACAGTCCTGTTCTAAAGTTCTGATGTAACATTATACATTATGCATTAAGAAATATGTGTGATTGAGCCTGACAGATTTCATTTCAGCCACTTGTTTAAAAATAGAAATGTATTTGAAAAGAAACATGGAGAGAGCAGAGTCAATTAGTTATTTGGACAAAGTGCCCCAGATAAAGGCCTCACAGTGATAGTTCTTTGCTGTCTCATAGTTATTTTTATTTTAGAGCAAAAACAACTAAAAAAACTTAAGCACAAAGCAACTAATGTTGGCAACTCGCTAGATGCAGACCCTTGTGGAGCCGTGCGCACGGCAGAATCAGGCCCAAAATGTTTGTCACCATTACTGCTTTGCACTTTAACTCAGCATCTCCTGTCCCTCATATTCATTTCCAAACTCTATGACATTCTCACTAGCATTAATGATATCTTCATGACCTTAGATTTAATGTGCTTTACTGTAACTCATTTAAGCCACAAAACCTTCTCCCATCAGCACCTGATGAATTGACCTCACAGTCTTGCTGTATCAAACACTACCTAAGCTTTACCACTTTTATCAGTTCCCTATAGAATGCCCGGCTCTATGTTTTCCCATACTTCTTTCAAAGAATCCAATTACCCTCTAAAGCAGTGATTCCCAACCTCGGTCCTCAAGGCACACTAACAGTCTTGGTTTTAGTGATATCCATGCTTAAGCACGGATGGGTAAATCAAAAAAACTAAGGTACTAATTAAGTCACCTGTGCTCAACCTTGGCTATCCTTAAAACCTGGACTGTTAGTGTGCCTTGAGGACCGTGGTCGGGAACCCTGCTCTAAGGTCACACTCTCCATATTGTTTTCAAACAGGTAAAGTCTATAATAGCTGACTAGTATCTGGATATGACCTTTTTAAAATATAGGGACCAACTATTTAGGTGTTTAGAGGCATTAATGGCATTTCGTAAAGTAAGGGCTTTATTTGCATTTTGAGCCTCATATTGTGATTTATGACACATTTGTGTTTGTACATAGTGTTGTCAGACTGCACCAACCTGCAAATTCCTGGAGCTGAGAGTCCTCAACTTCAAATAACAGTTCATCATGAATTTGTGCGATAATCCTGAAAGCATTTGATCATGTTTAATGATTATCATCATCACGTTATGCAGTGCCGGGCAATGTACTATCAAGTCAATGCAGATTGAACATCAAAATACTGCAACAACACATCATAAGTGTAAGGACAAGTAGTGAATGTAAAAGTACAAATGTCATAACATAACATTCACAGAGATACAAGTGAACATAGGGCCTGATTCAGAGCCGGACGCTATTTGCGCTCGCTCGTCCAGAAAAAGGGGTGGCTATTTAAATTAACCGTTCTTAAATTAACCTCTTTGCGGTCTGTTGACGCCTCTATGTCTGAACGAGTGAACAAAACATGCGAACGTAATTTTGAAAAAAACGCCCCCTGGCCGCTCGCATCATACGTCATGTCCGCTATATATTAGATTAATCGAGTACATCGGACGGCGTATGAACTGCTCGCTATTCTTGTGGTTGGTTTTTCCTACCACAATCATGCGAGCAGTTCTAACTATAAAACAACCAAGTGACGTGGTCGATGACGGTGCTTTAGTAATTATGCACACCCTTAAAACGCCCGTTTTGACCTTTAGGCACGCCTGCGTTCTGATCTCCACTCCCCGTTTTCAAGCACCTTCCCCTGTTACCACCCACATACGCCTCATTCTGTCACTCAAAATAGCAGGCATTCGCTATTTAGCGAGCACGCGATTTTCAGCCGCACTGACTGGTTCGCGCATGCGTATTAAAATCCGCACGCATGCGCAGTTGTGCGAACATCGGTCGGAACGAACAAGCGGCCGCTTACGAGCGTCTCTGAATCAGGCCCATAGAACATAACAGGTAGACATGAGGTAGAGGATGGAGGTGCAGACAAGGGAAATAGAATATTTGTTTATTCTTCATCTTCCTCCATCTCTGAATTTTCAACTTTATTTCCCCATTTCACTGAATTTTGCGATT
Source organism: Taudactylus pleione (assembly GCA_031769625.1). NCBI lineage: Eukaryota > Metazoa > Chordata > Amphibia > Anura > Myobatrachidae > Taudactylus > Taudactylus pleione. The sequence goes on along the minus strand of JAUIMM010000637.1, from coordinate 2,634,725 downwards.
ACTTATAGACTTTCATAGGAAATGTTTATGAGCTTGATTTCCGGGTGTTACCACCAGCTTATCTCATTGGTAATGCCTCATACCATCCCAACTCTCCACTGCTAACTCTGCTATCCCCTCGCTGCTCCTATACAACAATCCTGTGCATCTGCCTTTACCAGGCTACACACCTGTTTCCTCTCATGTTCTCAACTCATGAATCCTCAGCCACAGTGTCAATTCTAAGACACACTTTCTTGTATCTCTCTGGTTTCTTAACATATACAGAGGCACCCAGGTTCATTGTGGCTGATCGCGCCACAAACGTGGGCGCGCATCGCGCTATGCACCACAATACGCTATGGAACACCCCTGATTGCGAGACTGCGTCTCCATTCAATCCTGTGGAGATGCGAATGCGCGTCTCTGATCGCAGGAGTCCGTCTCGCACCATGCATGGTGCAATTCGCTGAACTACCGGCAAGGATGTAGCTGGGCATATCTGTACAGTAGATACCGAAAACATGGGTCAACATGACATGAGTGACTTTCCATATTCCCCACTTTAAAAACCTATTATTTACTCCCACTCTATATAATCATCATTAATCAAATTTTAAAGAAAAGTCTTCAAATCCCTATTTTTTTTTTTACTTAATTAAAATGAGTAAAATAATTCAGGAGATAGTGGAACATGGAAGGACATGGAACTGTTGCTGGTAGAATATGCAGAGGGAGTGGTATCACGCTTTGAGAGAGTGCTTGAAAGTTTGATGGTTAGGTACAGTCTAGTCAGGGACTAGGGAGTTCCAAATGTGGAGAGCAGTGTGGAAGAAGACTCGGGAGTGGGGGCAAGAGCGGTGGTTGCTAGAGAGAAAGAGAGGCATAAGCCAGAATCAGATAAAAGAGGAGCGAGTGAAAGTGTGACTTTCAATGAGGTCAGAGATGTACTAAGGGAGGAATTGATAAAAGTTTTGAAGGTGAGAGTGAGATTTACAGAGTAGTGCAGTGGATATGGAGGAGTGAGACAGGAAATCAGGCATGTAGTTTGGACTGCAAACAAAAACATTTATTAACTACTCGCACACATCTATACTTTACACTTCACTGTCACCCTATTTCCATTTTTCGTGTGATGCCCTGGGGCTGTCCTGGGCTGGACGTTTTTTTGGGGTGCCCTGCGCTCCGGATGTGAACCCCTTAGTGTTAGGGACTGCTAATGACAAAGAAGCCGTGACATGGCCTAGCAGCTTCCCATGTATTTGCAAATGCATGCAACTAATATCTCTGAATCTCTATTACCATATAGTCTTCATATATTGTTGCAGGTATAATTCAGTGTGCTGAGGAACAATAGGGGATTAATTCCCCCCCCTTTTTCTATGTAGTATGGACTGCAGAGGGGAATGAGTAGTGCTGTGTATGAGGAGTGGCAGGAGAGAAAGGTTAGCCTCACAGCGACATTCGGGGTAGACAGTAGAGGGAAAAGGAAGGTGAGAGGAAGGTCAGATAGCAGGAGGCAGGACATAATGGAATGGATAAGTTTTAAGTAATGTTTTCAGTGAGAAAGAGACGTATTTAGGCAACATTTCAAATGAGGAGGTGTCAAGACAACCCATGGGACTGGATGTGTGGAGTGAACCTGAGGGTGGAGTCAAGGAAGACATCAAGGTGATAGGCTTGGGGCAGAGCCGTAACTAGACTTTTTGGTGCCCTGTGCTAGAAAGAGCATTGGCGCCCCTATCATCAAGGGACATAATGTACCCAAAAAAGGGCCATGGCTTCATGGGGAAGGGCCAGGGAAGAGATAGGAGAGGCCAGGAGATGCTGGGGATGAAATAAGAGGAAGCTACAAACAAGAATGATAATAAACAGACATTTGACAGGCCCACACAGCGCCCCCTGCCCTGTGGTGCCCTTTGCGATGGCACCAGCCGCACTACCCTAGCTACGGCCCTAGCTTGGGGAACAGGGGAGAGAGTGATGTTGTCACCTGTGATGGAGACGAGAGTAGGAGTAATAACCCGAGGAGGATTGAGCTTCAGTTTGGACATGTTGAGCTTTAAGTAGTATTGACATATCCAAGTAATCATGTACTGTATATTTGCCTGACATCTGAGTAGAGGTGATAATGGAGGCCCAAGGAACATATTCAGAGAGAGAAGGTGTAAAAAAAAAAAAAAAAAAGAACATCAGAGGGCAGATGACAGAATCTTGTGAAACTGCTAAAGATAGAGGAAGTGGAACGATGTCTTGGTTGTAGAGTCACCGAAGGAGCAGTCAGAAAAGTAGGAGGTGAAAGGGTGTCAAGGAGAAGACAATGGTTCGATGTTATTGAAAGTGGTAGAGAGTTCAAAGAGATTGAGTAGATAGAAGTGACCATTTCACCTAGCCCTGAACAAATCATTGATTATTGTGATGGCAATCTCAGTGGAGTATAGAGGGTTAAAGTCCAATTACAGAGCAGAGAAAACAGAGAGCAGAGAGAAAATGAGTAGGCAGTTGTACATAAGTCTCCCTCTTACTTCGGAAGCAAAGGGGAGAAGAAAAATTGAGAGGAAGATGGACAGGAAGTATATTTACAAAAGTTCAGTTTTGTTAAATTTCGGATTTACACTGATTCTGCATTCGATTTTCATTAGATTTTTAACATCAGAGATTTAAAATGTAAAATGGAATATAAAACTGAATCCCCTTCAAAATCAAATATCATTAAAACATCTGCACTTTTACATAGACGGACATAGGATCCCCTGATTTACTAATATCCTATTTGAAAATCTAACACAAAATCCCCAAAGTAATAGACCGGCTTCATGCTATCAATTTTAGCAAGTTTCTTGTGTTATGCGTATGAAAGTGTTAAAAAAAGAGAAAACAAATGACGTGCCCCCCCCAGCTTAACCAGCACCAGGCTCTGCGAGCCTGTCCTGGTTGTGAATATAGAGGGGGAAAAAGACGTAGGGGTCCCCTGTATTTTCATCAACAGGCCTGGAGTTACCTGGAGAGAAGGGACCCCTTTATTGGGGGGGTCCTTACTTCCTCAGGAATCCCCAGCCTCGACTGACTAGTGTGGGGTGATGAATGCTGTAGCCCCGTGGTGTCCCCCTGCTGTGGCATTACTCCCCCACTAGTAATAGCTCTGTGCTGGTTGTTCAAAATACTGGGGATCCCTATCCCCCCCCCTATATTTTCACAACCGGAACCATCTCATGAGCCTGGTGCTTGTTGTTGAAAATACGGGATCCCTATGTCTTTTTCACCATATTTTCACAACCACACAGCCCAGTGCTGGATACGCTTTTGGAGTGACAACACCACGTCATTTGTTTTCTTTTTTTTTAACACTTTCAAACACATATCACACAAGAAGTTTTGTATATCTAGTAATAACATACAAGAAGCCTGTTAAAATCAACAGCATGAAGCAGGTCCATTATTTTGGGGCTTTTGTCTTTGATTTTATAGGTGAATTTATGTTCGCTTTTGAAATGGACATCCAAAACTGAAGAAGAAATCACTAGTCAAAACTGAACAACATAGAATTCGATTCTGAAATCAAATTCAAAATCGAAGTTTAGTAAATGTGGGATAATCAGGTGATTTAAATTGAACATAAAAAATCAAAAGCAAAATTGAACTTTCATAAATTTACCCCATGATTTCTTAAGTATTGGAGAGATGGCTGCATGTTTGAAGATAGAGGAAAGTGCCAATAGAGTCGGAGAAGTTAAATAGGTGAGCTAGGTATATGAAAGCATTTGGTGGAGGGTTAGAAATGGAATCAAAGGGATACGTTGAAGAGAAGAGTTTGAAGACCTTGTCTTCAGTAACAGGATATAAATATTTTAGGGTGATTAAGTGCAGTGGCAAACACAGGATTTCTAGAGAGGGGTTTCCAAATGCTTGATTTTAGAGCAAGTGTGGGCAATCCATGTAGAGGGCATAATTAGCACTTAACCAGCTTTAATATGTGTCATACAAAGTGTATTGTGTGTCATAATTCCAGCATATATAATCATCATTTTAATAATAATAATTTTATTTATATAGCGCTTTTCTCCTGAAGGACTCAAAGTGCTTTACATTTGCCTTTACAGTACAAAACACAAAATAAACTTAAACAAGGGACATTAGTGAAATGCTTGGGTGAAGAGGTAAGTCTTGAGTCTATTTTTGAAGGATTCTAGAGTGGAGGCCTCTCAAACTGTGAGGGGAAGTGAGTTCCATAAGGTTGGAGCCATAAAACTGAAAGCTCGACCCCCCAGACTAATTCCGGGAGATTCTAGGTACTGTTAATAGACCTTCATCAACGGATCGCAGTAATCGTGTGGGACGGTAAGGAATCAGAAGCTGCTTTAGGTACCTTCGGCCATGGTCATGTAGTGCTTTGTAAGTTAGTAATCCAATCTTGAAAACAATTTGCCATCTAACAGGCAGCCAGTGTAGGGAGTAGAGAATGGGTGTTATGTGGCTGGAACTGGGCTGGTTGGTTAATAGCCTGGCAGCTGCGTTTTCTACCATCTGCAAGCGGTGCAATTCTTTTGTTGGGAGTCCAAAGTAGAGGGCGTTGCAGTAGTCTAGGCGTGATGATATAAATGCATGTATGACTTTAGGCAGATCTCCTGAGGGAATTAAGTGCTTGATTCTGGCTATGTTCCTCAGATGAAAGAATGAGGATTTGATTGTGGCTGATACCTGATGTTTAAGTGTCAAGCCACTATCCAGGACAACACCAAGATTCCGCACATGTTCATTGTTTTGTAATTCTGATCCCCCAAGCAGGACCAGTGATCACAGTAAGCCATTCAATGCGGCAGTAGGGCCGTCCTGCCTGAGCTGAATGTTTTTATTTCACGTGTAGCCACGACTCAGCAAGGTCGGGAGTCTGGGGGTGCGGCAGAAGAACCTAGCACTGCCCTGGAAATATATATGTACTTATTGGTCTCCTTATGCACTGGATAGTGTATTACTATACAGTATTAATAATTAACCCTATTGATGTTCTATAGCAGTGCACCCCTAACAGTACATGTTTTCCATATTTTCTAGTTGGTGCATAGGTTTATTTATTACTGGCTGACATGTTAAAAGATCCACAGGTGGTTCTAATTATTTAATTTGTGATACTGAGTAGCCCATGCAGCACTAGTAAAAAAAAGTTTTAGCAGCATTACAAGTATGGATGATCAATTTAACTTGGGTTTTAGAAACCCCAGTGAGCGGGCGTTCAATAAGGCTGTCGCTGGCTCCAGGGTAAAGCTAGAACCAAGGGCCTGATTAATCACTTGACAAACATCAATCCAAAAAAGGTGAATAGTGGGACAAGTCCACCATATATGGAAGAATATGCCTTCCTGTCCACAGTCTCCAACACAGATAGCATGAAGTTTAGTAGGAACTAAATACCAATAGAAAGTATGGTGGTCGCTCTAATCAGCTTAATGATATTGCCCAGGTGCTTGTAAAGGGCGGGGTTTACACTGAACCAGAGAAAATAAAGGGAGATTCCCTCCAGCACACTGTAGCAATATTTGCAAAAATACCTGAATCCTACATGATAATAGAAATTCAGAGGTATTAGTTGAATACATTTGCAGATATATGATTAAGCGCCGGGCCAACGTCAAGGCTCCTCTATACCAGCGTCCCTAACATTAAGGTGTTCACGTCCGAGGCGCAAGGCACCCCAAAAGAATCCAGTCAAGGACCATTCCCAGGGCATCACACGAAAAATGGAAAAAAGGTGATAGTGAAGTGTAAAGTATAGATGTGTAAAAGATAATCAATAAGTGCTAATATAATAAGAATTAAAATTACATAAATAATAAACAAATACAAAAGTGATGAAAAAGTATTTATGTGAATTAAATGATGATGCCCTAAAAAAGGCCTAGCCAGAGTAACCCCGGGGGCCCCACGCCCAAACACTCACCCCAAAATAATTATTGCTACCAAATAGTAGCACCCACTCTGGGTCATATGATTAAATTTAATGTACTGCATAATAACAGCACAAATAAATATAAGCCGAGAGCTGACTCACTTAGGAGGTACCCCAGAAACCTCCAAATGGCACTATAAGGACCAGCACATCCTCCCAATGCTGGCTCCCTTCATGCCTCTCAGGACTACAAATAGAAAATATGGTGGTCGCTCAAATCAGCTTAATGATATTGCCCAGGTGCTTGTAAAGGGCGGGGTTACACTGAACCAGAGAAAAAAAGGGATATTCCCTCCAGTACACTGCAGCAATATTGGCAAAAATACCTGAATCCTACATGATAATAGAAATTCAGAGGTTTTAGTTGCATACATTTGCAAATACAGTATATGACTATATAGACTACCTTGTCTAACCTCTCTCATTCCCACTCCCACATTGGTGGATTTGATTTGATCCCATCTCTGTACTGACTCTGATTTTAATAAGTTTTCTCTTTCTGAAAATCACCATCTCTCTTTTAATATCTCTCTTCCCTCTGCTCCTCCCCCTCTTCAAATTACAGCTGTAACCTGAAATCCCTTGATCCCTCCAGCTTCTCCTCCTCATTAAACTCTCTTCGCTCTCCCTTCAGAGCCCTTTCCAGCCCGAGCGAAGTGGTCACACTCTAGTAATGTGCTCTTACCTCTGCCCTTGACTCCGCTGCTCCAGCTGTTATCATTAGCTTACATTGATCCCCCCCAACCTTGGCATTTCTCTCTAACATGTTATCTCCAAAAATGTTCTTTCAGTTGAGCACCTGTAGGGGTAGTCACACTCTCTTACTGGCTTTGTACATTTTAAATTCATCCCCCCCCCCCTCCTAGAGCTCTGCAATTTCCTTAAGTAAACAGTCCTATTCCACCCTGTCCTAAAACACATGCCACCTTCAACACCATCCTTTCCCCATCTCCGCTTCCTTCACAGCTACTGAAGTTGTCTCCCACTTTACCTCCGAAATTTAACCTGCTCATCATGACATCTCATCCAATCTGCCTCCAATGCGCCCCCCCCCCTCCACTTGGCCTACTACCAACCTTGCCCTTACTCCTTGTCACAGGGATCAAAGTTCATGCCCTCCATTAGTCCTCTCCACCCTCCAACTACCCTCTTAACCCAATTGTTCTCCTTTGCTGAATCCAAGGACCTCCACTCTATACATCTCTACATCACTTCTGCTTTCAACATTATCCGCCACTCCATTCCATCAGCATCTAAGACACCGCAATCTCCTGGTTCACCTAATATCTGTCCAATCTCACATTTACTGTCCCCATGTCCACCTACACCTTATCTCCTATCCCCCTCCCTGTTAGAGTTACTGAAGGTTCTGTCCTTTGTCCCCTTCTCTTTTATTTCTATACCTGTTCCCTCTGTGTGCTCATCAGCACCTTTCAGCCTCTGATACCATAAAGGTCTACTGTCTGGGTATCATCCTTGACTCTGTTCTCTCATTCAACCTCACAATCAGTTCTGCACCCAATCCTGCCACTTTCAGCTACATAACATGTATTGGGATAGCAAAATGGCTACTGACAGCCATTTCCCTTCATGGTTCTTATGTGTGTATCAGACATGAAGTGGTACAGGAATGTGGAAAGCAGACAAGCCATAAATCTTTTAGGCGTTGTCCACTGCGATGTACGCCTGCGTTAAGTTTTAGAAAGTCCTTATCAGTAATTAACCAATAGAGTAGTTTGAAGTAGGTTTATACCCATATTAGTAAGAGTTAGCTGGGTATGACAAGAAGGATACTATATAAACAGGAGACAAAGGAGATTCCAGTGGGCTGCCCTATGCCTAAACCAGACTGCAGCTGGTGGCCAGGAAATCGTTCGTCCAGAGATAGAGGCTCCTGGATCGTGTAATCATTTTATATTCTGAAGCGAAGTAACTATTATTCTTTTATATCTTGTTATTTGTTGTAATAAATTGTATCTTTTTTCAAGATACTGGTTTGTGTGGCTTAATGAACCTTTTGTATCCAAGAACCATATTTTGTTCCACCGGGAACATTAAAGTGGTGTCAGAAGTGGGATACAGAGAGTTAATAGTCATAAACAATGTGTAGCCGATGGTTTTAGTGTTGTGCAAATGCGGGTTGTGCAAACCCTTGAAAAAAATCCTCTGTCTCATAAGTGAATGAGGGAGGTGTGACCTGATTTCACGACCCTGTCTAGTCCTCACCTTTTTGCCTTGGGACTTACCCCTGTCAGCTTCCCCATGGATCTGTGTGTGTAATTTGCCTGGAGGATTTGCTCTGATTATTGCACATGGCCTCTCCTCTGTCTGTGAGCACTGCTAGCCCTGATTGGAATCACAGGTGTGGTTCTGATGTGTGGTTCTGATTCTCAGAGCTGCAGAGATGAATACTCCCTCTGCATGTTGTGCCTTCCACCACTCAGAATGCTACTACCAGACCACCTGTCCGCATCCACCAATTGCTGCCAGACCCATGGTATATATATCCTCCCCTGATAGCATTCTGGGCCTGAACATCTCGTCTTCCCGTGGTGTATGGTTCATGCTGTTTCTGCATTCAAGTCTGTCCCTGAAACCTGCTACAGCAATCCCTGGCGCTATCCAGAAAACCTGTTTCAGCTGTACCTGGCAATCCAGTAAATCTGCTGGCAGCAACCCCCGGTGCTTCCAGAAAACCTGTTACAGCCAAACCTGGCAATCCAGTAAGCCTGCTGACAGTAACCCCTGGTGCATCCCGAAAACCTGCTACAGTAATACCTGGCATCCAGACGTCCTGTTACAGCAATACCTGGCCTGTGCTCTGCTGCTAGTCCTACTCCTGGTTGGTCCCTGGCACTCTGTAAATCTGCATCATGTCACCCTGCTTTGCTTCCTGCTGTGGATCAACTCCTGCCCCTTTTACCTACCTACTCCCTCCCTGAACCTAAAATTCCCAAACCTACCCATTCCTTCCTGAAACCTGTTATTTCCAATTATCCTGTCCAGCCTGCAAATTCCCAAACCTACCCATTCCTTCCTGAAACCTGTTATTTCCAATTATCCTGTCCAGCCTGCAAATCCCCAAACCTACCCATTCCTTCCTGAAACCTGTTATTCCCTATTATCCAATCCAGCCTGCACCTGAGTTCCAGCCTTTGTCATAGTAATTCCAGATTACCCTGTTTAGCCCTCGTCTCAGCATTACCTGACTTCCCTTCAGCCATTGTCACATTCCAGTCCTGAGTCTAGTTCCAAGCTCATCAGTTCAGTCCACGTTGTTCCAGTCCAGAGTCAAGTTCCAAGCTCATCAGTTCAGTCCACGTTGCTCCAGTCCAGAGTCAAGTTCCAAGCTCATCAGTTCAGTCCACGTTGTTCCAGTCCAGAGTCAAGTTCTCAGTTCATCAGTTCAATTCAACAAGTCTTCCTGCCGGTCCCAGTCCGGTCCCTCCAGTTCCTGTCATTTATCATCAAAGGCAGTTTTCACTGCTACCCAAGTCTTGTAAATAGAGCTATTTACATTATCTGTGATTCCAGTCATGCCGGCCTCCGTTGAAACCCGATCACCACCTGAGAAAGGTAACTCGCAGACACCAATCATGACAGAATGTTCAGGCCCAACGATGGTGGAGGATCAAGCACCTATTAAGGGACTAGATGCTTTCCGTAACCTGGTCACCCGCTTGGATTCACAGGAGGGGGTCTCAAGTCTCATGCCTCAGGAAGGTGTCTCAAGTTCCTGTTATCAGGGAGAAGTGTCTTGTGCTACAAAACCTGATTATGGTTCCTGTTCACCGTCTCCTGCATATATTGTTCCAGAAGATGACAATCTCTGTAGTCTGTTCTCAGCTTTGATTGTTGATGCTACTGTCTCTAGCTCCCCAGGACTCCTTCCAGTTCAATCAATTGGTCTGAATTCCGAACATCAGTCAGCTTCAGTTATTTCGACTCCTCATCAATTGGAGCATCCTCAAATTTCCTCCTGCCAGGCACCTGAAAGTGCTCCACAATCCTTGAACACACAGGATTCGTCAGATACTTCACCATGCATTTATTTTGATGGGGACTTAACTCAATACTATGCTTTATTGAAACAATTCTTTGGTATGATGAATTCTTCCCTGCCATGTGGAGTCAAGTCTACTAATATTGTAGAGTTTGTTATCTCATCTTTTCAAGGTAAAGCTTGGGACTGGGTTGCCCCTATTTACAACTCCAAAGATCCAATGCTTCAAAATATAAAGACTTTCAGTGAAGCTGTTGTCAAAGAATTTGGTCCTTACCCTGTAAACCAAAATTCTAGCGAAGTTCTCAGTTCCAAAATATTGTCCAAGCACTCTGTTTGTGCTACCAAGAATTCGTCCTCCACTCCTCTGAAATCTGAACAAGGTCAAGTTTTCAAGGGCCAGCGTGCCGAATTCCAGGCATCCCAAGAGAGCAGTACTTTTGAATCTGTAACCCAGAACATGACTTGTGCACACACCTCCTTGTCCCCTTTTTGCTACTGTTCCTCCCAAAATTCTGATCCTGTCCTTCCCAGCCACATATTACCACAGGAGTTACCAAAGATTCCTGGTCCGTTGGTTTGCACAAAACGTTCTCGCAGCAAGAAGAAGAATCGGCGAAGGTCTTGAACTATCTCTTCAAACGGGCTCTCAAGACCCACTACTTCATCAAGGCCTTCCAGCACTCCTCCTAACCCACCTCATGCTCTTTCCTTCCTATCTTCCCCTTCTGTGTCACGCCTGTCTGTCTGCCCCTCCCCTTAGAATGTAAGCTCTCATGAGCAGGGACCTCTTCCCTCATGTGCTTCTCTTTATATTTTCTTCTACTCTCTACTCCCCATTAGGGCACCTAACACGGGACCGCCAACTCCCGGCAGCTTATTGTGAGTGCTTTAATCACTATTTCAGCAATGTATATAAGTTGTGTCCCTGTCCTGCACTGTAATGTACTGTAAGTTACTTGTTTCTTGTTCACTTATTAGTTCTATGTACTATGTAAGGCGCTGCGGAACACTTGTGGCGCCATATAAATAAAGGATAATAATAATATCTCCTTTGTAGACTTTCCACTCCAAGTATCCCAAGAAATTGAGAATTGGGAAGATGTCTGAAGAAAGTTTTTGTTTTGGTGTCCGGAGTCCACCCATAAAGAGAGGGGTACTGTCACGACCCTGTCTAGTTCTCACCTTTTTGCCTTGGGACTTACCCCTGTCAGCTTCCCCATGGATCTGTGTGTGTAATTTGCCTGGAGGATTTGCTCTGATTATTGCACATGGCCTCTCCTCTGTCTGTGAGCACTGCTAGCCCTGATTGGAATCACAGGTGTGGTTCTGATGTGTGGTTCTGATTCTCAGAGCTGCAGAGATGAATACTCCCTCTGCATGTTGTGCCTTCCACCACTCAGAATGCTACTACCAGACCACCTGTCCGCATCCACCAATTGCTGCAAGACCCATGGTATATATATCCTCCCCTGATAGCATTCTGGGCCTGAACATCTCGTCTTCCCGTGGTGTATGGTTCATGCTGTTTCTGCATTCAAGTCTGTCCCTGAAACCTGCTACAGCAATCCCTGGCGCTATCCAGAAAACCTGTTTCAGCTGTACCTGGCAATCCAGTAAATCTGCTGGCAGCAACCCCCGGTGCTTCCAGAAAACCTGTTACAGCCAAACCTGGCAATCCAGTAAGCCTGCTGACAGTAACCCCTGGTGCATCCCGAAAACCTGCTACAGTAATACCTGGCATCCAGACGTCCTGTTACAGCAATACCTGGCCTGTGCTCTGCTGCTAGTCCTACTCCTGGTTGGTCCCTGGCACTCTGTAAATCTGCATCGTGTCACCCTGCTTTGCTTCCTGCTGTGGATTAACTCCTGCCCCTTTTACCTACCTACTCCCTCCCTGAACCTAAAATTCCCAAACCTACCCATTCCTTCCTGAAACCTGTTATTTCCAATTATCCTGTCCAGCCTGCAAATCCCCAAACCTACCCATTCCTTCCTGAAACCTGTTATTCCCTATTATCCAATCCAGCCTGCACCTGAGTTCCAGCCTTTGTCATAGTAATTCCAGATTACCCTGTTTAGCCCTCGTCTCAGCATTACCTGACTTCCCTTCAGCCATTGTCACATTCCAGTCCTGAGTCTAGTTCCAAGCTCATCAGTTCAGTCCACGTTGTTCCAGTCCAGAGTCAAGTTCCAAGCTCATCAGTTCAGTCCACGTTGCTCCAGTCCAGAGTCAAGTTCCAAGCTCATCAGTTCAGTCCACGTTGTTCCAGTCCAGAGTCAAGTTCTCAGTTCATCAGTTCAATTCAACAAGTCTTCCTGCCGGTCCCAGTCCGGTCCCTCCAGTTCCTGTCATTTATCATCAAAGGCAGTTTTCACTGCTACCCAAGTCTTGTAAATAGAGCTATTTACATTATCTGTGATTCCAGTCATGCCGGCCTCCGTTGAAACCCGATCACCACCTGAGAAAGGTAACTCGCAGACACCAATCATGACAGAATGTTCAGGCCCAACGATGGTGGAGGATCAAGCACCTATTAAGGGACTAGATGCTTTCCGTAACCTGGTCACCCGCTTGGATTCACAGGAGGGGGTCTCAAGTCTCATGCCTCAGGAAGGTGTCTCAAGTTCCTGTTATCAGGGAGAAGTGTCTTGTGCTACAAAACCTGATTATGGTTCCTGTTCACCGTCTCCTGCATATATTGTTCCAGAAGATGACAATCTCTGTAGTCTGTTCTCAGCTTTGATTGTTGATGCTACTGTCTCTAGCTCCCCAGGACTCCTTCCAGTTCAATCAATTGGTCTGAATTCCGAACATCAGTCAGCTTCAGTTATTTCGACTCCTCATCAATTGGAGCATCCTCAAATTTCCTCCTGCCAGGCACCTGAAAGTGCTCCACAATCCTTGAACACACAGGATTCGTCAGATACTTCACCATGCATTTATTTTGATGGGGACTTAACTCAATACTATGCTTTATTGAAACAATTCTTTGGTATGATGAATTCTTCCCTGCCATGTGGAGTCAAGTCTACTAATATTGTAGAGTTTGTTATCTCATCTTTTCAAGGTAAAGCTTGGGACTGGGTTGCCCCTATTTACAACTCCAAAGATCCAATGCTTCAAAATATAAAGACTTTCAGTGAAGCTGTTGTCAAAGAATTTGGTCCTTACCCTGTAAACCAAAATTCTAGCGAAGTTCTCAGTTCCAAAATATTGTCCAAGCACTCTGTTTGTGCTACCAAGAATTCGTCCTCCACTCCTCTGAAATCTGAACAAGGTCAAGTTTTCAAGGGCCAGCGTGCCGAATTCCAGGCATCCCAAGAGAGCAGTACTTTTGAATCTGTAACCCAGAACATGACTTGTGCACACACCTCCTTGTCCCCTTTTTGCTACTGTTCCTCCCAAAATTCTGATCCTGTCCTTCCCAGCCACATATTACCACAGGAGTTACCAAAGATTCCTGGTCCGTTGGTTTGCACAAAACGTTCTCGCAGCAAGAAGAAGAATCGGCGAAGGTCTTGAACTATCTCTTCAAACGGGCTCTCAAGACCCACTACTTCATCAAGGCCTTCCAGCACTCCTCCTAACCCACCTCATGCTCTTTCCTTCCTATCTTCCCCTTCTGTGTCACGCCTGTCTGTCTGCCCCTCCCCTTAGAATGTAAGCTCTCATGAGCAGGGACCTCTTCCCTCATGTGCTTCTCTTTATATTTTCTTCTACTCTCTACTCCCCATTAGGGCACCTAACACGGGACCGCCAACTCCCGGCAGCTTATTGTGAGTGCTTTAATCACTATTTCAGCAATGTATATAAGTTGTGTCCCTGTCCTGCACTGTAATGTACTGTAAGTTACTTGTTTCTTGTTCACTTATTAGTTCTATGTACTATGTAAGGCGCTGCGGAACACTTGTGGCGCCATATAAATAAAGGATAATAATAATATCTCCTTTGTAGACTTTCCACTCCAAGTATCCCAAGAAATTGAGAATTGGGAAGATGTCTGAAGAAAGTTTTTGTTTTGGTGTCCGGAGTCCACCCATAAAGAGAGGGGTACTGTCACGACCCTGTCTAGTTCTCACCTTTTTGCCTTGGGACTTACCCCTGTCAGCTTCCCCATGGATCTGTGTGTGTAATTTGCCTGGAGGATTTGCTCTGATTATTGCACATGGCCTCTCCTCTGTCTGTGAGCACTGCTAGCCCTGATTGGAATCACAGGTGTGGTTCTGATGTGTGGTTCTGATTCTCAGAGCTGCAGAGATGAATACTCCCTCTGCATGTTGTGCCTTCCACCACTCAGAATGCTACTACCAGACCACCTGTCCGCATCCACCAATTGCTGCAAGACCCATGGTATATATATCCTCCCCTGATAGCATTCTGGGCCTGAACATCTCGTCTTCCCGTGGTGTATGGTTCATGCTGTTTCTGCATTCAAGTCTGTCCCTGAAACCTGCTACAGCAATCCCTGGCGCTATCCAGAAAACCTGTTTCAGCTGTACCTGGCAATCCAGTAAATCTGCTGGCAGCAACCCCCGGTGCTTCCAGAAAACCTGTTACAGCCAAACCTGGCAATCCAGTAAGCCTGCTGACAGTAACCCCTGGTGCATCCCGAAAACCTGCTACAGTAATACCTGGCATCCAGACGTCCTGTTACAGCAATACCTGGCCTGTGCTCTGCTGCTAGTCCTACTCCTGGTTGGTCCCTGGCACTCTGTAAATCTGCATCGTGTCACCCTGCTTTGCTTCCTGCTGTGGATTAACTCCTGCCCCTTTTACCTACCTACTCCCTCCCTGAACCTAAAATTCCCAAACCTACCCATTCCTTCCTGAAACCTGTTATTTCCAATTATCCTGTCCAGCCTGCAAATCCCCAAACCTACCCATTCCTTCCTGAAACCTGTTATTCCCTATTATCCAATCCAGCCTGCACCTGAGTTCTAGCCTTTGTCATAGTAATTCCAGATTACCCTGTTTAGCCCTCGTCTCAGCATTACCTGACTTCCCTTCAGCCATTGTCACATTCCAGTCCTGAGTCAAGTTCCAAGCTCATCAGTTCAGTCCACGTTGTTCCAGTCCAGAGTCAAGTTCCAAGCTCATCAGTTCAGTCCACGTTGCTCCAGTCCAGAGTCAAGTTCCAAGCTCATCAGTTCAGTCCAAGTTGTTCCAGTCCAGAGTCAAGTACTCAGTTCATCAGTTCAATTCAACAAGTCTTCCTGCCGGTCCCTCCAGTTCCTGTCATTTATCATCAAAGGCAGTTTTCACTGCTACCCAAGTCTTGTAAATAGAGCTATTTACATTATCTGTGATTCCAGTCATGCCGGCCTCCGTTGAAACCCGATCACCACCTGAGAAAGGTAACTCGCAGACACCAATCATGACAGAATGTTCAGGCCCAACGATGGTGGCGGATCAAGCACCTATTAAGGGACTAGATGCTTTCCGTAACCTGGTCATCTGCTTGGATTCACAGGAGGGGGTCTCAAGTCTCATGCCTCAGGAAGGTGTCTCAAGTTCCTGTTATCAGGGAGAAGTGTCTTGTGCTACAAAATCTGATTATGGTTCCTGTTCACCGTCTCCTGCATATATTCTTCCAGAAGATGACAATCTCTGTAGTCTGTTCTCAGCTTTGATTGTTGATGCTACTGTCTCTAGCTCCCCAGGACTCCTTCCAGTTCCATCAATTGGTCTGAATTCCGAACATCAGTCAGCTTCAGTTATTTCGACTCCTCATCAATTGGAGCATCCTCAAATTTCCTCCTGCCAGGCACCTGAAAGTGCTCCACAATCCTTGAACACACAGGATTCGTCAGATACTTCACCATGCATTTATTTTGATGGGGACTTAACTCAATACTATGCTTTATTGAAACAATTCTTCGGTATGATGAATTCTTCCCTGCCATGTGGAGTCAAGTCTACTAATATTGTAGAGTTTGTTATCTCATCTTTTCAAGGTAAAGCTTGGGACTGGGTTGCCCCTATTACAACTCCAAAGATCCAATGCTTCAAAATATAAAGACTTTCAGTGAAGCTGTTGTCAAAGAATTTGGTCCTTACCCTGTAAACCAAAATTCTAGCGAAGTTCTCAGTTCCAAAATATTGTCCAAGCACTCTGTTTGTGCTACCAAGAATTCGTCCTCCACTCCTCTGAAATCTGAACAAGGTCAAGTTTTCAAGGGCCAGCGTGCCGAATTCCAGGCATCCCAAGAGAGCAGTATTTTTGAATCTGTAACCCAGAACATGACTTGTGCACACACCTCCTTGTCCCCTTTTTGCTACTGTTCCTCCCAAAACTCTGATCCTGTCCTTCCCAGCCACATATTTCCACAGGAGTTACCAAAGATTCCTGGTCCGTTGGTTTGCACAAAACGTTCTCGCAGCAAGAAGAAGAATCGGCGAAGGTCTTGAACTATCTCCTTTGTAGACTTTCCACTCCAAGTATCCCAAGAAATTGAGAATTGGGAAGATGTCTGAAGAAAGTTTTTGTTTTGGTGTCCGGAGTCCACCCATAAAGAGGGGGGTACTGTCACGACCCTTTCTAGTTCTCACCTTTTTGCCTTGGGACTTACCCCTGTCAGCTTCCCCATGGATCTGTGTGTGTAATTTGCCTGGAGGATTTGCTCTGATTATTGCACATGGCCTCTCCTCTGTCTGTGAGCACTGCTAGCCCTGATTGGAATCACAGGTGTGGTTCTGATGTATGGTTCTGATTCTCAAAGCTGCAGAGATGAATACTCCCTCTGCATGTTGTGCCTTCCACCACTCAGAATGCTACTACCAGACCACCTGTCCATATCCACCAATTGCTGCCAGACCCATGGTATATATATCCTTCCCTGATAGCATTCTGGGCCTGAACATCTCGTCTTCCCGTGGTGTATGGTTCATGCTGTTTCTGCATTCAAGTCTGTCCCTGAAACCTGCTACAGCAATCCCTGGCGCTATCCAGAAAACCTGTTTCAGCTGTACCTGGCAATCCAGTAAATCTGCTGGCAGCAACCCCGGATGCTTCCAGAAAACCTGTTACAGCCAAACCTGGCAATCCAGTAAGCCTGCTGACAGTAACCCCTGGTGCATCCCGAAAACCTGCTACAGTAATACCTGGCATCCAGACGTCCTGTTACAGCAATACCTGGCCTGTGCTCTGCTGCTAGTCCTACTCCTGGTTGGTCCCTGGCACTCTGTAAATCTGCATCGTGTCACCCTGCTTTGCTTCCTGCTGTGGATCAACTCCTGCCCCTTTTACCTACCTACTCCCTCCCTGAACCTAAAATTCCCAAACCTACCCATTCCTTCCTGAAACCTGTTATTTCCAATTATCCTGTCCAGCCTGCAAATCCCCAAACCTACCCATTCCTTCCTGAAACCTGTTATTCCCTATTATCCAATCCAGCCTGCACCTGAGTTCCAGCCTTTGTCATAGTAATTCCAGATTACCCTGTTTAGCCCTCGTCTCAGCATTACCTGACTTCCCTTCAGCCATTGTCACATTCCAGTCCTGAGTCTAGTTCCAAGCTCATCAGTTCAGTCCACGTTGTTCCAGTCCAGAGTCAAGTTCCAAGCTCATCAGTTCAGTCCACGTTGCTCCAGTCCAGAGTCAAGTTCCAAGCTCATCAGTTCAGTCCACGTTGTTCCAGTCCAGAGTCAAGTTCTCAGTTCATCAGTTCAATTCAACAAGTCTTCCTGCCGGTCCCAGTCCGGTCCCTCCAGTTCCTGTCATTTATCATCAAAGGCAGTTTTCACTGCTACCCAAGTCTTGTAAATAGAGCTATTTACATTATCTGTGATTCCAGTCATGCCGGCCTCCGTTGAAACCCGATCACCACCTGAGAAAGGTAACTCGCAGACACCAATCATGACAGAATGTTCAGGCCCAACGATGGTGGAGGATCAAGCACCTATTAAGGGACTAGATGCTTTCTGTAACCTGGTCACCCGCTTGGATTCACAGGAGGGGGTCTCAAGTCTCATGCCTCAGGAAGGTGTCTCAAGTTCCTGTTATCAGGGAGAAGTGTCTTGTGCTACAAAACCTGATTATGGTTCCTGTTCACCGTCTCCTGCATATATTGTTCCAGAAGATGACAATCTCTGTAGTCTGTTCTCAGCTTTGATTGTTGATGCTACTGTCTCTAGCTCCCCAGGACTCCTTCCAGTTCAATCAATTGGTCTGAATTCCGAACATCAGTCAGCTTCAGTTATTTCGACTCCTCATCAATTGGAGCATCCTCAAATTTCCTCCTGCCAGGCACCTGAAAGTGCTCCACAATCCTTGAACACACAGGATTCGTCAGATACTTCACCATGCATTTATTTTGATGGGGACTTAACTCAATACTATGCTTTATTGAAACAATTCTTTGGTATGATGAATTCTTCCCTGCCATGTGGAGTCAAGTCTACTAATATTGTAGAGTTTGTTATCTCATCTTTTCAAGGTAAAGCTTGGGACTGGGTTGCCCCTATTTACAACTCCAAAGATCCAATGCTTCAAAATATAAAGACTTTCAGTGAAGCTGTTGTCAAAGAATTTGGTCCTTACCCTGTAAACCAAAATTCTAGCGAAGTTCTCAGTTCCAAAATATTGTCCAAGCACTCTGTTTGTGCTACCAAGAATTCGTCCTCCACTCCTCTGAAATCTGAACAAGGTCAAGTTTTCAAGGGCCAGCGTGCCGAATTCCAGGCATCCCAAGAGAGCAGTACTTTTGAATCTGTAACCCAGAACATGACTTGTGCACACACCTCCTTGTCCCCTTTTTGCTACTGTTCCTCCCAAAATTCTGATCCTGTCCTTCCCAGCCACATATTACCACAGGAGTTACCAAAGATTCCTGGTCCGTTGGTTTGCACAAAACGTTCTCGCAGCAAGAAGAAGAATCGGCGAAGGTCTTGAACTATCTCTTCAAACGGGCTCTCAAGACCCACTACTTCATCAAGGCCTTCCAGCACTCCTCCTAACCCACCTCATGCTCTTTCCTTCCTATCTTCCCCTTCTGTGTCACGCCTGTCTGTCTGCCCCTCCCCTTAGAATGTAAGCTCTCATGAGCAGGGACCTCTTCCCTCATGTGCTTCTCTTTATATTTTCTTCTACTCTCTACTCCCCATTAGGGCACCTAACACGGGACCGCCAACTCCCGGCAGCTTATTGTGAGTGCTTTAATCACTATTTCAGCAATGTATATAAGTTGTGTCCCTGTCCTGCACTGTAATGTACTGTAAGTTACTTGTTTCTTGTTCACTTATTAGTTCTATGTACTATGTAAGGCGCTGCGGAACACTTGTGGCGCCATATAAATAAAGGATAATAATAATATCTCCTTTGTAGACTTTCCACTCCAAGTATCCCAAGAAATTGAGAATTGGGAAGATGTCTGAAGAAAGTTTTTGTTTTGGTGTCCGGAGTCCACCCATAAAGAGAGGGGTACTGTCACGACCCTGTCTAGTTCTCACCTTTTTGCCTTGGGACTTACCCCTGTCAGCTTCCCCATGGATCTGTGTGTGTAATTTGCCTGGAGGATTTGCTCTGATTATTGCACATGGCCTCTCCTCTGTCTGTGAGCACTGCTAGCCCTGATTGGAATCACAGGTGTGGTTCTGATGTGTGGTTCTGATTCTCAGAGCTGCAGAGATGAATACTCCCTCTGCATGTTGTGCCTTCCACCACTCAGAATGCTACTACCAGACCACCTGTCCGCATCCACCAATTGCTGCAAGACCCATGGTATATATATCCTCCCCTGATAGCATTCTGGGCCTGAACATCTCGTCTTCCCGTGGTGTATGGTTCATGCTGTTTCTGCATTCAAGTCTGTCCCTGAAACCTGCTACAGCAATCCCTGGCGCTATCCAGAAAACCTGTTTCAGCTGTACCTGGCAATCCAGTAAATCTGCTGGCAGCAACCCCCGGTGCTTCCAGAAAACCTGTTACAGCCAAACCTGGCAATCCAGTAAGCCTGCTGACAGTAACCCCTGGTGCATCCCGAAAACCTGCTACAGTAATACCTGGCATCCAGACGTCCTGTTACAGCAATACCTGGCCTGTGCTCTGCTGCTAGTCCTACTCCTGGTTGGTCCCTGGCACTCTGTAAATCTGCATCGTGTCACCCTGCTTTGCTTCCTGCTGTGGATTAACTCCTGCCCCTTTTACCTACCTACTCCCTCCCTGAACCTAAAATTCCCAAACCTACCCATTCCTTCCTGAAACCTGTTATTTCCAATTATCCTGTCCAGCCTGCAAATCCCCAAACCTACCCATTCCTTCCTGAAACCTGTTATTCCCTATTATCCAATCCAGCCTGCACCTGAGTTCCAGCCTTTGTCATAGTAATTCCAGATTACCCTGTTTAGCCCTCGTCTCAGCATTACCTGACTTCCCTTCAGCCATTGTCACATTCCAGTCCTGAGTCTAGTTCCAAGCTCATCAGTTCAGTCCACGTTGTTCCAGTCCAGAGTCAAGTTCCAAGCTCATCAGTTCAGTCCACGTTGCTCCAGTCCAGAGTCAAGTTCCAAGCTCATCAGTTCAGTCCACGTTGTTCCAGTCCAGAGTCAAGTTCTCAGTTCATCAGTTCAATTCAACAAGTCTTCCTGCCGGTCCCAGTCCGGTCCCTCCAGTTCCTGTCATTTATCATCAAAGGCAGTTTTCACTGCTACCCAAGTCTTGTAAATAGAGCTATTTACATTATCTGTGATTCCAGTCATGCCGGCCTCCGTTGAAACCCGATCACCACCTGAGAAAGGTAACTCGCAGACACCAATCATGACAGAATGTTCAGGCCCAACGATGGTGGAGGATCAAGCACCTATTAAGGGACTAGATGCTTTCCGTAACCTGGTCACCCGCTTGGATTCACAGGAGGGGGTCTCAAGTCTCATGCCTCAGGAAGGTGTCTCAAGTTCCTGTTATCAGGGAGAAGTGTCTTGTGCTACAAAACCTGATTATGGTTCCTGTTCACCGTCTCCTGCATATATTGTTCCAGAAGATGACAATCTCTGTAGTCTGTTCTCAGCTTTGATTGTTGATGCTACTGTCTCTAGCTCCCCAGGACTCCTTCCAGTTCAATCAATTGGTCTGAATTCCGAACATCAGTCAGCTTCAGTTATTTCGACTCCTCATCAATTGGAGCATCCTCAAATTTCCTCCTGCCAGGCACCTGAAAGTGCTCCACAATCCTTGAACACACAGGATTCGTCAGATACTTCACCATGCATTTATTTTGATGGGGACTTAACTCAATACTATGCTTTATTGAAACAATTCTTTGGTATGATGAATTCTTCCCTGCCATGTGGAGTCAAGTCTACTAATATTGTAGAGTTTGTTATCTCATCTTTTCAAGGTAAAGCTTGGGACTGGGTTGCCCCTATTTACAACTCCAAAGATCCAATGCTTCAAAATATAAAGACTTTCAGTGAAGCTGTTGTCAAAGAATTTGGTCCTTACCCTGTAAACCAAAATTCTAGCGAAGTTCTCAGTTCCAAAATATTGTCCAAGCACTCTGTTTGTGCTACCAAGAATTCGTCCTCCACTCCTCTGAAATCTGAACAAGGTCAAGTTTTCAAGGGCCAGCGTGCCGAATTCCAGGCATCCCAAGAGAGCAGTACTTTTGAATCTGTAACCCAGAACATGACTTGTGCACACACCTCCTTGTCCCCTTTTTGCTACTGTTCCTCCCAAAATTCTGATCCTGTCCTTCCCAGCCACATATTACCACAGGAGTTACCAAAGATTCCTGGTCCGTTGGTTTGCACAAAACGTTCTCGCAGCAAGAAGAAGAATCGGCGAAGGTCTTGAACTATCTCTTCAAACGGGCTCTCAAGACCCACTACTTCATCAAGGCCTTCCAGCACTCCTCCTAACCCACCTCATGCTCTTTCCTTCCTATCTTCCCCTTCTGTGTCACGCCTGTCTGTCTGCCCCTCCCCTTAGAATGTAAGCTCTCATGAGCAGGGACCTCTTCCCTCATGTGCTTCTCTTTATATTTTCTTCTACTCTCTACTCCCCATTAGGGCACCTAACACGGGACCGCCAACTCCCGGCAGCTTATTGTGAGTGCTTTAATCACTATTTCAGCAATGTATATAAGTTGTGTCCCTGTCCTGCACTATAATGTACTGTAAGTTACTTGTTTCTTGTTCACTTATTAGTTCTATGTACTATGTAAGGCGCTGCGGAACACTTGTGGCGCCATATAAATAAAGGATAATAATAATATCTCCTTTGTAGACTTTCCACTCCAAGTATCCCAAGAAATTGAGAATTGGGAAGATGTCTGAAGAAAGTTTTTGTTTTGGTGTCCGGAGTCCACCCATAAAGAGAGGGGTACTGTCACGACCCTGTCTAGTTCTCACCTTTTTGCCTTGGGACTTACCCCTGTCAGCTTCCCCATGGATCTGTGTGTGTAATTTGCCTGGAGGATTTGCTCTGATTATTGCACATGGCCTCTCCTCTGTCTGTGAGCACTGCTAGCCCTGATTGGAATCACAGGTGTGGTTCTGATGTGTGGTTCTGATTCTCAGAGCTGCAGAGATGAATACTCCCTCTGCATGTTGTGCCTTCCACCACTCAGAATGCTACTACCAGACCACCTGTCCGCATCCACCAATTGCTGCAAGACCCATGGTATATATATCCTCCCCTGATAGCATTCTGGGCCTGAACATCTCGTCTTCCCGTGGTGTATGGTTCATGCTGTTTCTGCATTCAAGTCTGTCCCTGAAACCTGCTACAGCAATCCCTGGCGCTATCCAGAAAACCTGTTTCAGCTGTACCTGGCAATCCAGTAAATCTGCTGGCAGCAACCCCCGGTGCTTCCAGAAAACCTGTTACAGCCAAACCTGGCAATCCAGTAAGCCTGCTGACAGTAACCCCTGGTGCATCCCGAAAACCTGCTACAGTAATACCTGGCATCCAGACGTCCTGTTACAGCAATACCTGGCCTGTGCTCTGCTGCTAGTCCTACTCCTGGTTGGTCCCTGGCACTCTGTAAATCTGCATCGTGTCACCCTGCTTTGCTTCCTGCTGTGGATTAACTCCTGCCCCTTTTACCTACCTACTCCCTCCCTGAACCTAAAATTCCCAAACCTACCCATTCCTTCCTGAAACCTGTTATTTCCAATTATCCTGTCCAGCCTGCAAATCCCCAAACCTACCCATTCCTTCCTGAAACCTGTTATTCCCTATTATCCAATCCAGCCTGCACCTGAGTTCTAGCCTTTGTCATAGTAATTCCAGATTACCCTGTTTAGCCCTCGTCTCAGCATTACCTGACTTCCCTTCAGCCATTGTCACATTCCAGTCCTGAGTCAAGTTCCAAGCTCATCAGTTCAGTCCACGTTGTTCCAGTCCAGAGTCAAGTTCCAAGCTCATCAGTTCAGTCCACGTTGCTCCAGTCCAGAGTCAAGTTCCAAGCTCATCAGTTCAGTCCAAGTTGTTCCAGTCCAGAGTCAAGTACTCAGTTCATCAGTTCAATTCAACAAGTCTTCCTGCCGGTCCCTCCAGTTCCTGTCATTTATCATCAAAGGCAGTTTTCACTGCTACCCAAGTCTTGTAAATAGAGCTATTTACATTATCTGTGATTCCAGTCATGCCGGCCTCCGTTGAAACCCGATCACCACCTGAGAAAGGTAACTCGCAGACACCAATCATGACAGAATGTTCAGGCCCAACGATGGTGGCGGATCAAGCACCTATTAAGGGACTAGATGCTTTCCGTAACCTGGTCATCTGCTTGGATTCACAGGAGGGGGTCTCAAGTCTCATGCCTCAGGAAGGTGTCTCAAGTTCCTGTTATCAGGGAGAAGTGTCTTGTGCTACAAAATCTGATTATGGTTCCTGTTCACCGTCTCCTGCATATATTCTTCCAGAAGATGACAATCTCTGTAGTCTGTTCTCAGCTTTGATTGTTGATGCTACTGTCTCTAGCTCCCCAGGACTCCTTCCAGTTCCATCAATTGGTCTGAATTCCGAACATCAGTCAGCTTCAGTTATTTCGACTCCTCATCAATTGGAGCATCCTCAAATTTCCTCCTGCCAGGCACCTGAAAGTGCTCCACAATCCTTGAACACACAGGATTCGTCAGATACTTCACCATGCATTTATTTTGATGGGGACTTAACTCAATACTATGCTTTATTGAAACAATTCTTCGGTATGATGAATTCTTCCCTGCCATGTAGAGTCAAGTCTACTAATATTGTAGAGTTTGTTATCTCATCTTTTCAAGGTAAAGCTTGGGACTGGGTTGCCCCTATTACAACTCCAAAGATCCAATGCTTCAAAATATAAAGACTTTCAGTGAAGCTGTTGTCAAAGAATTTGGTCCTTACCCTGTAAACCAAAATTCTAGCGAAGTTCTCAGTTCCAAAATATTGTCCAAGCACTCTGTTTGTGCTACCAAGAATTCGTCCTCCACTCCTCTGAAATCTGAACAAGGTCAAGTTTTCAAGGGCCAGCGTGCCGAATTCCAGGCATCCCAAGAGAGCAGTATTTTTGAATCTGTAACCCAGAACATGACTTGTGCACACACCTCCTTGTCCCCTTTTTGCTACTGTTCCTCCCAAAACTCTGATCCTGTCCTTCCCAGCCACATATTTCCACAGGAGTTACCAAAGATTCCTGGTCCGTTGGTTTGCACAAAACGTTCTCGCAGCAAGAAGAAGAATCGGCGAAGGTCTTGAACTATCTCCTTTGTAGACTTTCCACTCCAAGTATCCCAAGAAATTGAGAATTGGGAAGATGTCTGAAGAAAGTTTTTGTTTTGGTGTCCGGAGTCCACCCATAAAGAGGGGGGTACTGTCACGACCCTTTCTAGTTCTCACCTTTTTGCCTTGGGACTTACCCCTGTCAGCTTCCCCATGGATCTGTGTGTGTAATTTGCCTGGAGGATTTGCTCTGATTATTGCACATGGCCTCTCCTCTGTCTGTGAGCACTGCTAGCCCTGATTGGAATCACAGGTGTGGTTCTGATGTATGGTTCTGATTCTCAAAGCTGCAGAGATGAATACTCCCTCTGCATGTTGTGCCTTCCACCACTCAGAATGCTACTACCAGACCACCTGTCCATATCCACCAATTGCTGCCAGACCCATGGTATATATATCCTTCCCTGATAGCATTCTGGGCCTGAACATCT
This sequence comes from Taudactylus pleione, assembly GCA_031769625.1. NCBI lineage: Eukaryota > Metazoa > Chordata > Amphibia > Anura > Myobatrachidae > Taudactylus > Taudactylus pleione. Next base: position 2,609,666 of record JAUIMM010000637.1, on the reverse strand, counting down.
CGTCTTCCCGTGGTGTATGGTTCATGCTGTTTCTGCATTCAAGTCTGTCCCTGAAACCTGCTACAGCAATCCCTGGCGCTATCCAGAAAACCTGTTTCAGCTGTACCTGGCAATCCAGTAAATCTGCTGGCAGCAACCCCGGATGCTTCCAGAAAACCTGTTACAGCCAAACCTGGCAATCCAGTAAGCCTGCTGACAGTAACCCCTGGTGCATCCCGAAAACCTGCTACAGTAATACCTGGCATCCAGACGTCCTGTTACAGCAATACCTGGCCTGTGCTCTGCTGCTAGTCCTACTCCTGGTTGGTCCCTGGCACTCTGTAAATCTGCATCGTGTCACCCTGCTTTGCTTCCTGCTGTGGATCAACTCCTGCCCCTTTTACCTACCTACTCCCTCCCTGAACCTAAAATTCCCAAACCTACCCATTCCTTCCTGAAACCTGTTATTTCCAATTATCCTGTCCAGTCTGCAAATTCCCAAACCTACCCATTCCTTCCTGAAACCTGTTATTTCCAATTATCCTGTCCAGCCTGCTAATCCCCAAACCTACCCATTCCTTCCTGAAACCTGTTATTCCCTATTATCCAATCCAGCCTGCACCTGAGTTCTAGCCTTTGTCATAGTAATTCCAGATTACCCTGTTTAGCCCTCGTCTCAGCATTACCTGACTTCCCTTCAGCCATTGTCACATTCCAGTCCTGAGTCAAGTTCCAAGCTCATCAGTTCAGTCCACGTTGTTCCAGTCCAGAGTCAAGTTCCAAGCTCATCAGTTCAGTCCACGTTGCTCCAGTCCAGAGTCAAGTTCCAAGCTCATCAGTTCAGTCCACGTTGTTCCAGTCCAGAGTCAAGTTCTCAGTTCATCAGTTCAATTCAACAAGTCTTCCTGCCGGTCCCAGTCCGGTCCCTCCAGTTCCTGTCATTTATCATCAAAGGCAGTTTTCACTGCTACCCAAGTCTTGTAAATAGAGCTATTTACATTATCTGTGATTCCAGTCATGCCGGCCTCCGTTGAAACCCGATCACCACCTGAGAAAGGTAACTCGCAGACACCAATCATGACACTGATCAGTCACAGAGTGTATACTGTACATCACAGTATATCTGTATGTTGTCTGTTTACTGTCTTTGTGTTTGTATTGTTGAAACAAAGAAAAATAATGCATTTTAAGTAGAGATGTGCGCCGACCCTCGTGTTTTGGTTTTGGATCTGGATCTCCCCTGGTTTTGGATCTGAATCTGGTTTTGGATTTTTTTTCCTTGGTGTTTTGTTTTCATGTTTTGGTTTTGGATCTGGATTTTTTTCTTAAAAAAAAAAAAAAAAATTGCATAAAATGTGCCTTTTTTTGTTCCTATAGTATTAATAACCTCAATAAAATTTATTTCCACTCATTTCCAGTCAATTTTAGTTACCTCACAGCTCACAATATTGTTTTTTTTCATCTAGTTATAGGGCCAAAAGGTTGCATCCAGCTTGCTGGCTCAAAACTGATTGATATAATTATTAAAAGAGTTGAGGACTGTGCAAAGATGATGGTTGGAATACCCTTGAAGATTGAAGGCATGGGCCTTCATAGAGGACTAGGAAGTTGACGGCCTTGCATTATCATGATGACTGGCGGCAGCTACAATGTGTGGTTCTTGGCCTTGCTCTCCTGTCATGTGACAGCCCTCCATATTTTCTGCGGTCTTGAAGCAGTGTCACAAGCACCAATAGTGTAGCCAAGGTGCGGTTACAAAATTGACACATGTGCAGTCATGCGCACACAGAAAAAAATATACAAAAGACACAATTTTTTTTTTTTGGATCCAGAACTTGGGCCCAGAGCACAGATTGGTGACGACTGGAGTCGGGCAGCACTAGGTTGCGTTGCTATATCTTGTGTGGCTAAGCCTTACACACACACAGAAAATAAATAGACAAAAGACACAATTTTTTGGGGGGGTGGTTTGGGGTCCAGAACTTTGGCCCAGAGCACAGATTGATGACGACTGGAGTCGGGCAGCACTAGGTTGCATTGCCGACTTGCTAGATCTTGTGCGGCTAAGCCTAACACACACAGACACACAGACAATTATTAGAAAAAAAAGACAATTGATTTTTTTTTATTTTTCAGCTCCAGAACTTGGGTCAAGAGCACAGATTGATCACGACTGGAGTCGGGCAGCACTAGCTTGCAACTTGCGCTGCTGGCTGGATCTTGTGCGGTACTACGGTTAAACCTAACACACACGCACACACACAGAAAATATAAAAGACACTTTGATTTTTTTTAGCACGACTGGAGTCGGGCAGCACTAGCTTGCAACTTGCGTTGCTGGCTGGATCTTGTGCGGTACTGCGGTTAAGCCTAACACGCAGAACTTGGGCCCAGATGCACACAGCACCAGCCCAGATGTATCTACAGTTCTGCACCAGCCCAGATGGACACAGCAGACATGAAAAACACCAGCCCAGGACAACACAGACAACCCAGATGGATCAGCAACAGCCCAGATGGACACAGCAGACAGCACAATGACAGCTGTTACAGGCACCAGCCCAGAATGGATCAGCAGTCACCAGCCCAGGACACAGCAGACAGCACCTCTCCCAGCCCTACACTACCCACCCTCCCTGTTCAGTCTCCACACCCGGAGTGAAATTGCATTCATCGCGTGGTCCCTTATATACTACATTGATCATAGAGACGAAAGCTCGCGAACCATTAGATTTCATCTCTATGGTTTTGCCTCGATTTGAGAGATCCGAGAAAGGCGGGAACATCCGAGCCTGTTTGGATCCGACTCGGTTCTGCTAAATTCGGGTGGGTTCGGATCTCTCGAAACCGAACCCGCTCACCTCTAATTTTAAGAGTAAGAAATATGTAAATATGTTTAAAAATGAATTGGAATTTCAGCTGGGTGATTTCCTGAAAAAACATAATGTTGGTTTTTCACTGCCTGGTATTGATAAGAGTAAAAATAGTGAAATTTTGCGTAGACCAATATATGTTGAAAGAAGTGTAAAATCTGTTAAGAAGAATGCAGTGATAAAGCCTCTCTCACAGACAGAGAGAGTAAGCTTGAATTCACATTGTCCCATGAATTCCCAAGGGAGGGGGAGTGAGTTTTCAGAAGTTGCAATGTCAGCTGGTGATTTATATACAGCAGATAGTGCAGAAATGAGTGCACTTGAGATACACAGAAAAGTGTGTGAAGTTACACAGATAGAATTTCAGACAGAGATTGAGCAATATATTCACACTACAGAAAATGTGTTTGACCAGAGAAGTGGTTGTGTTATAAAAATGTCTGATGATTTGAAAACATGTGAACAAAATGTTGAAATCCATGAATTCAGGGAATATGTCCAGAAATCAGGGTCAAAATTGAATGCAAATGAGTTTTCTGATAACATGCCATTGGTTTGTTGTAATCCTGAAGTGAATGATGGTATGCCTGAATTACCAGTCACTGTCCCGCTTGCCATGCATTGTGAAATGAATGAAAAGCAGGAAGTGTTTGCGTACCCGTAGCCTTTTACTTTGCCCAATGAGACATGGGAGTTAGCAAAGGGATGGGAGTTAGACAGGATTGCAGTTGTAGACCATGCTCCTGAGACTGAAGACTGTCCCCACGAGAACATTACTTTTACATGGCATGATCATTGTTGAGGTTAAATATGCAAAAAGTCAAGATGTGCTTTCTGATGAAACATCCATTGCCAATGATGTTCATGGTTTACTTGCTAATTATGAAGGAGGGGTTGGTGGGTACACACTGACTGACCACAAGGGGCTTACATGCATTACAGACACACTGATTGTGGGAATATTTTGTGACAAAGGTGCAGATTTTGTGTTTGGTAAAGAAATTGGCATCCCAGTGTATTTCCTTACAAAGCCTTACCAGCCAAAGGTTTTGAAGCAGCTGAAAGACACACAGTTGCTAATGACAACGGCAGAAACGGTCATGCTGATTGAGGAGATTAAAGTGCTACTTGCTGGCCGTGTGAAATTTAAACCAATGTTTGAACTGTCCATATTGGATTTCTTTATGATCACAGCTCCACGGTGGTGGGAAGATTTCCAAGACAGAAAGCATTATTGGTTCATGGACTATGGTGCTACCTGCACCCACACAGGACTGTTGTGGACCATTGTTGAAGCAAAGCAGCTATCTTTACAAGCTGACAGCCAATCGACAGAAGAAGGGGCTAGCGAACTTGTTGCATCTATGATTGTTTTCCAAGTCACTAACAAGACAAAAGACCCTGTAAGTCTTCACACTGAGAAATGGACATTTGACACAAAGTCTATATGCGTTGCTGTACAAAGCTGGAAGAACGACGTTGAACATGCTGATACACACACCTACAGCTTCAATAGTGTGTGCACAAGTGAATTGAGCACAGTACATGGGACCTCATTCAGACCCGCTCGCAAGCGCTGAGCGCTCGCAATCGGGTCGATGTTTAGGCCCTGCGCATGCGCAGAGGCCGCACTGCGCATGCGCAAACCCCGGAGTGAGAGAAAAATTCTCTTGCTCCGGAGCACACTACAAGAGGGGCAGCTATCGATGTTGATCGACAGCTTGCCCCATTTTGTAGGTGTGGCGGGGGTGTGGTTTCACAAACGGAGGCGTTCCTTAAGGAATGCCTGCCATTTTGTGGGCGGCCGCACTGACATCAGCAGTGATGTCAGTGGGGAGCTTGCTGCTCGATCAGAGCAGGAAGCTCCCTGTGGCTTGCGGTTGCCGAGACCCAACCTTAAGGTCTCGTTGCAAGCCCCGATGGTCGCGATGGTCTTGACCATCGCGACCATCAACCTGGTCGGTCGCTAAAGCTATGGGTGGTAACCCACAGCTTAGCTAGCAACCAGGAGGCCACACTTCAAAACCCAAGCGGCCGCCCACATTCAGAGTGACCGCTCGCATTGTGCGAGCGCCTCTGAATGAGGGCCATGGTGTGAAATTCACTGCAAAGACAGCACTGATGGTGCTAGGAGAACTGTTAAGCCATGACGGAGCTGAAGCTGCATTCGAGCAAGCTCAAATCAAAGGGATTCCTTACATCCAAACCGTGGTCAGAGACATTGCAAAAACTTGTTACGTTTTACAACAGCTGGAAATGTGACCTACCTTGCTTGCTACTGAAGGCCTCATATACTGTGAAATAACTGCACAAGTCTGGCAGTTTGAATTCATCGTTTGCCACCAAGAAGATGGAGGACGAGTGTTGTACTGAACAGCTGCAAAACACTGTCATTCAGGAGTGAAGTTGTCTCAAGCAAAGTGATACAAGATAAGAGACTATCCTGAACATGTGACACAGAGTGATTTGTTGATATTATGAGATGTCCGAGAGGATTCAAACAGACAAAGACACCCAGTTTATAGAAACATGGAGTATATTGGGTTTTCTATGCTTCATACCACTCAAAAAACTGACATCAGTATGATTGAATGAATGGATGTGTTGTTTAGGAAACAGGAATGTTTATCTATATACACACAATGTTGGGGTTTTTAGAGCAGGATGTATATATATATTTTGTTAACCGGAGGGTGGTAAAAGGTGGAAGTTTTAAAGTAAGATATCTGGTGCACAGACACAAACATTTATGATAAGGTTGTTGTGAAGAAATGTTTAGTAGGAAGAGAATAGAGACAAGTGTAAGAGACATTTGCAGCAGGATAAGTTAATGCTTATTTTGTTTTGTTGTTTTGGTTTATTTCACACTGTTTATTTGTTTAAACCAACAGGTTGATGGTTGGAGCAGGAGGTGAGAGAACATTGCTGGAGATGGGCCAGAGATGACGATGACCAGAGAGTGATTTCTTATACAGGAGTGAGTCCAGGAGGACAGCAGAGTTATAAGATCTGATGGCACAACCATTACATACATCTACGTGTATTGTGCAAGACTGAACTTGTGCCTTATTTTGGTTGGATCCACACTCACCAATATTCTCAAGACATTTTCAAGATTTCACTGACTTGAACTTTACTTTACTGATATTAATTATCTTATAAGTAACTGATATATTTGTATCATTATATGTATTATTCACTGTTTTATTAGAGTATTCACATATAAAAGGGGATTGTTTATGTCTGAGTGCATGGTGGGTAGGAAGATATTTCAAATACGGGATGTAGGAGCTCAATTGGTTAATATTGCCAGGGAATGGCGGGCTCTGTTAAACATTACACGTAATTGTAGTGATACCCCAGACATGATGCAATTAACACCTGATCCTGATAAGAGCAGAGATCTTTTGGCCAATGTATACACTGTGGTGGCTAATATTCCATATATTTTTCCGGATGATGTGTATTACCTTTGTGGGAGAAAAGCTTACAAATGGTTGCCCTATGGGGAATTTGGTAATTGTACATTGGGACGTTTGATACTCACCACATTCTTTACGGATGGGAATCAAGTTAATACCAAACAGATTCCACAACATTTGTTAAACAAGAGAGCAGTGCGGCCTTTATTTGATGTGCCTTAGGTGAACAGATGTTGCATTAAGAAAGCATTTTCATTTATAATTGATTCACTTAATGCTCAAAGAGATGCAAATGTTAAAGTGGGAATTACAGGTTTATCGTTTGGTTCTCGATTACCTCACTGCAAAAGAAGGAGGTATGTGTATGGTAGTGGGCACTGCCTGCTGCAATTATATAAATCAGATTTATGCTATTGATGAGGCTATAGAAGATTAATTAACTCAGGTCCAAATTGTAAAAGATAATTTTGCTAAACAGCATCATGAGAAAAGTTGGTTACGGTGGTTCAACCCTGTTCAGGAATAGGGGGTTGGTTCACTGGTTTATTGCACATGCTCATCTATGGAATCATGACCATAATATGTTTGTATCTTGGGATCAATGTATTATTTCTTTGTGCAGGGAAATGTTATAACACACTGGATTTTGCTAAATTGATGTCGATTAGGCATGATATACATGTCTTCCACACCATAAGCCCAAGGGTGGACTGTATTGGGATAGCAAAATGGCTACTGACAGCCATTTCCCTACATGGTTCTTATGTGTGTATCAGACATGAAGTGGTACAGGAATGTGGAAAGCAGACAAGCCATAAATCTTTTAGGCGTTGTCTACTGCGATGTACGCCTGTGTTAAGTTTTAGAAAGTCCTTATCAGTAGTTGACCAATAGAGTAGTTTGAAGTAGGTTTATACCCATATTAGTAAGAGTTAGCTGGGTATGACAAGAAGGATGCTATATAAACAGGAGACAAAGAAGATTCCAGTGGGCTGCCCTATGCCTGGACCAGACTGCAGCTGGTGGCCAGGAAATTGTTCGTCCATAGATAGAGGCTCCTGGATCGTGTAACCATTTTATATTCCGAAGCTAAGTAACTATTATTCTTTTATATCTTGTTATTTGTTGTAATAAATTGTATCTTTTTTCAAGATGCTGGTTTGTGTGGCTTAATTAACCTTTTGTATCCAAGAACCTTATTTCGTTCCACCGGGAACATAACATTTCCAGGATTCAGAACTTTCTCACCCTGGAAGCCACCTATCATTCATGCCCTTATCAATTTCCAACATGATTACTGTAATCATCGCTTCTCTGATCTACCCCTCTCTCATCTTTCCACTCAACAGTCCATCCTCATCTCCTCTGCCCACTGCATTTTCCTCACTTGCCACCTCACCTCTGCTCACCCACTCTTTCAGATTCTCCACTGGCTCCCTATACTACACCAGATCAGATTCAAACTAATCTCACTAACTTACAAGGCCCTCAATTACTTCACCCCCTACATCTCCACCCACATCTCCACTCACACTCCCCTGCTCACTCAACCAATGACCGTTTCCTCTCTACCTGCTGATCACATTTTTTTCATTTCCACCTTCAGGACTTGCTCCATTCTGCTTCCATCCACTGAGTTACAAGGACTTTCAACTAGCCTTAAAACTTTTACACATGCCCCAAAGAAAAATAACTTTTTATGAAGCCTATCACAACTTCTCCTAACTCCCCAAATTTTGCACCCAAAAATTTTCCTTTAGAGTGGAAGCTCTTGCATGCAGGGCTCTTTCTCCTTATGTTTTGTTACATAATTGTGCATTTTGCAGGTTGTAATTATACATCTACAATATGTCAGTATGTTTAAGTTCTGTATCGGTCTATATTGTTCACTGTATAACCATGTAATCCAGCATAGGTGTTTGCCTATGTACAGCGCTAAGGAACTCTTGTGCTGCCTAAGAAATAAAAATAATAACAATAACAATATCTTGTACACACTTGAGAAATAGGTGTTGATGTTTCAAATGGGATATTTAGCTGTACGTCCCTATAGATTGTCAGTTTGCGAGCAGGGCCCTCTTACCTCTATGTCTGTCTGTAATTATCCAGTTTTTTTTTTTATTACTGCTAGTTCCCAATTGTAAAATGCATCAGAATATGCTGCGCTATACAAGTAACTGTTATTAGTATTATTATTAATAATAATAATAATAATAATAATAATGACTTTAGCAGACACTGTCAAAAAGGTCCAGAAAAGCTTTCGTTACATCTTTTATATAAATGTTTCTTTATACAGTAGCTCCATTAGATAAATCATATAGGAAAACTGAAAAGGATGGGTTTAGTGTGCCATTGACAAGTGAATGGAAGAGTGATGGATCGTGTTGCCTAATGCTGGGTACACACTGGCAAATGTATTGGCTGATCAATTGATCGGCCAATATATCGGGTGCATGTCGGCCAGTGTGTACCAGCGATATGTCTGTTAACAACGTTATTCACAGACATATCGCGTTGACTCTGTTGCACATCCGATGCCCAATATATCTGCAGATATACTGGGGCATCGTGCTGTGTGTAAATGGCGGTCGGTATTGCTGTAGAGGCCACAAGGTGGAGAGGGGGTGCAACACGCCCCCCGTCCCAGCCAGCGGGACCAGAAGATGGTTGTTCAGCGTGTGTAACAACCATCATCTGCAAATATATCTGTTAACTGTGTACCCAGCTTTACTTTCATTCACTTCAAATTCCACCATTATGTCAAAATTAAAATCAGGCTGCTGCTCCATCTAGTGGTAAAGCAGAGCAATCCATGTAGGCCAACATCATCTACTGAACCAATATTTTGTCACCACATGTCTCTGGTCATTCCTTGCAATTGCTATATTCAACCTATAATAACTATTTCCTCTGCAGGTATCAAGGTAGTGCATAGGCACCAGCAGAACAAATTAGATGTGTTCATTTTCATGGTTTTGCAGCGTTGCAACTGGCTGATCAACCCAGCAGATATTAATGTGCACAGCTAACCTCAGCTCTCAGGGAATACCCAGGTAAGGTTGGAAGTGCTCCTAGCAATGATGAGAGGTGAGAAAAATTCCCAGGATGGCAGCGCACAAGGCTCCCCCTTTCAATATATACAAATAATTAATTTTTACCCCTAAAATATGCTCAGTTGAATTTCACTAAAATGAACCATGGGAGTGAAAGGATGCGGTTACTGTGATATGGTATCTGGTGATATTGTGTGCTTGAAACACTGAAACGCGCTCTCGCCACTCTAACTCATTTCGATAATAGCGCTTCACAAATATCATTTCAATACTAGCGCTACACAAAAGGACATCTGGTTTCTGCACTGCACAATGCTGATTGTTGTCCCCCTCACAACGCCCAGCTCCCCGCTACCTGCACAAACTGCTACTCATAATCGCTGGGTAGCGTTCTAAATAAAATAACAGTTAGTTTGTTATTATGTAAGGGACTTCAGAACTGAATATTTTAAAGTATAGAATGGCCAAAGATGTTAATTCTTAATTTTGTTAAAAGAGTGATACTGTAGAAATAAAAATGCTGTAATAAACAGCTCAAACCAATTTTCAGGGTATTTGTGGGGTTTATCAGGGGAGCTTTTGAAAATATTCAGTCTATAGTCTTCAGTCTTCATGCAGCAATTCTCTGCTAGGCACATGCATTAGTGTCCTCTAAAAGGGATCGGTATGAAATACAGCCGGACGCGGTTCAAATCCCGACCGGCAGTGAAGATCCCAACAGGTAAGTATTTCTACTATTACTAACCTAACCCTCCCCCCCGAACCCTAACCCTCCCTTAGGGGTGCCTAACCCTATCCCCCACAAGTGCCTAACCCTAACCCCTCCTGTAAGTGCCTAAACCTAACCTCCCCTTCCACGCAGCCTAAACCTAAGTCTCCCGGGGGGGGGTGCCTAACCCTAACCCCCCCTTTCCCTAGCCTAACCCTAACCCTCCTGGGAGGTGCCTAATCCCAAATCCCCCCCCCAGGAGCACCTAACCTAACCCTCCAGCCCCCGCGGCTGTCCGCGCCCGGGCGTCGGGCTCCCAGCATAGGTAAAATGACAGGCATCTGGATCTCAATGCCTGTCATTAAACCCCTGCCGGGATTAGACAGTCGGGAAGCCGACGGTCGGCATTTCGACCATCAGTTTCCTGACTGCATCCCCTCTAAAACAACACAACATTGGTAGTAGTATTTTATGCTTAATTTTTGGTACCCAACACATGAGTAGTCACATTAGGGGGCCTATATATTAAAAACGGGGTTTTTTTATTTAATTTTTTTAAAACAATTTTTTTTTGCATTAATGTTTTAATGGAAAAAAAACATTGAATCCTGCTTATTATATTAATACTGTGAAACATTGCTATGTATTAGAAACCTTGATCAACCACAGATGTGTCCTCTTACATCTTTCCTTTTTTGCTTCATGGCACGAGATGCTCAGCACGGCTAAGACGCTCCACCACGAGTATCGACTGGATGGCAGCAAAATAATTTGTATAAAGTAGCAGAGTAAAGTAGCATATTTTAAGAAAAATCTCTGTGTATCGCCACTGTCATGTGTTGGAGCTGTATACCCTTTAAGATTGAGAAAATTAGTTGTGGTTTTCTCCTGTCCTATAGGATTGTTAGGGGAGGAGTTTGTGGAGCTGATGCTAGGCTGATTTAGTACCTCTCTGATCTGGTCAACCCCCCCATGTCTCTGTTGTGTGTGAATTAACTGTATTGGTTCAGCTCACTCAAAAGAAGATCACAAGCAACAAGAATGTGGAATAATACCAGAGAGATTCCCTTATAGTAGGCTCAAGAAGTGACAGCACCGTGCCTGTAGTCACAGCGTAATAACAAAAAAAGAGTGTTTTTTTATTAAAAAAATAAATAACTAAAAATAAAACATTTGGTTTAAAAAAAAAACCAAAATGTTAAAAAAAAAATCAAAAATTTACATTCCATATCACTACATATAGCAGAAATAATGAATATTTTTTCAGGGGTATTTTTCAACAATGTGAAGTCACCAGGACACAGGCTCCGATGAAAGCAGATACTAACGATCAGTAAGAAATAAAGGTCCTCATTCAGAGCCACTCGCTAGCGGCAGTACGCTCGTTCCGAGCGATGTTCGCACATCTGCGCATGCGTACGGATCGTTATACGCATGCGCGAACCAGTCAGTGCGGCCGAAATTCATGTGCTCGCAATATAGCGAATGCCTGCTATTTTGAGTGACAGAATGAGGCGTATGTGGGTGGTAACAGGGGAAGGTGCTTGAAAATGGGGAGTGGAGATCCGAACGCAGGCGTGCTTAAAGGTCAAAACGGGCGTTTTAAGGGAGTGCATAATTAATCCAGCAGCGTCATTGACCACGTCACTTGGTTTTTTTTAACTCAGAACTGCTCGCAAAATACTGGTTGAAAAAACCAACCACAAGAATAGCGAGCAGTTCATACGCTGGTCGATGTACTCGATTAATCTAATAAATAGCGGACATGACGTATGGTGCGAGCGGCCAGGGGGCGTTTTTAACAAATAAACGAGCGTATGTTTTGCTCGCTCGTTCAGACTTAGAGGTGTGAACAGACTGCAATTTGCGAACGGATCATTTGAATAGCCACCCCTTGTTTTTGAACGAACGACCGCAAATAGCGAACGGGTCTGAATCAGGCCCAAAGTTATGGCTTGCGTTATCAATGTACTTTGGGGTTCGTCTGACCCAAACAAGAAACAGCGCTTGCGCTGCCATCCATGTGCAGAGCAAAAATCTTGCGATGGGCTGTCACTCCAGCCAATTAGAGAGAGATCATAAGATCCTGAACTGGCTGGTTTTCCTCCATATGGAACAGTGTGCTAACACCAGCTGAAGATACCTTTAGCCATGGGATGTAGTGAATTTACCTACGATAGGGATGCCGGTGGTCGAAAACCCAGCGCCAGAATCCCGATCCGCGGCCAGAGCACTAGCGCCGGAATCCCGACATCAGTTGAGATGCCAATGGCAGAATCCCAACAGCTTGCATTCCGACCGTAAATATAGTAGGCCGGGTGAGCTGTTAGTAGCAGGGGTGGGGGTGAGGGTTAGATTTAGGTGCCCCGGGGGGGAGGCAGTAGGCTTAGGCTGTGGGAGGGGGGGTTAGGGTTAGGCAGTACCAGGGGGGGGTTAGGCACTAAGGGGGGAGGGTTAGGTTTAGGCACTAATGGGGAGGGTTAGGGTGCGGAGTAGAGCGGGTTAGGATGCAGGAAGGAAGGGTTACGGTGAGAAGAGAGGAGGGTTAGCATACTTACCTAGCCCATTGGGATTCTTAACATCGGAATACCGCTGTCAGTGAATGGACAGCTGGCATCCTGAATGCCGGTCTCTCATACCCAATTCTTAGCCACTGCAGGCAAGCTCCACAAAACTAAGCTTTTGAGAGCTTGTAAAGTAGACTTCACCATAGAAAACTGTGGAGATGGCTGCTGCAAGCACGGTTGCTCATAAAGGGGCCTATTTATCGTTAAATATTTGTGGGATATGCTCTGAAATCAGCTGTTTTCAGGGGGTACCCGCAGAGGAGTAGCGTGGAATCATGGTGCCTGGAGAAAGTGCATTACTGCCCCAAGCAGTTTTCACTGGAGTGGGAAAACCTATGGGAAGCTCCCTTCTCAGCTATGCTCCTACTTCACAAATATAGATTGCACCTACAGTATACTAATGTGAGTACTACTAATCATGTTTTGTCTACCACCATTATTTCAGGTCTCCTAATACAGTATTTATTAAAAGGCCTTTCAAATAACACTTGGTCATGCCTAGGAACACCTCATTACTTTAAATAGTAAAGCAGTTTTTTTTTTAAACTCATAACTGCCAATAAGGAGAGGAGATGGGTGGTGACAGAAGCAAAAAAGAAAGGAGTGGACAGGGGCAAAGAGCCGATCCCATGGTAGAGAGGGGAGGGAATTAATCAATCTGACAGGAAAGGGGAAGTGACAGAAGATGATCACAGAGGAGGGAGGGCCGGATAGGAGGCAATCTGGGCATCTTGAGGGAGCATGAAATGTAGAAACGGATCTCAGATCCGGAACTTATTTAGGATATAGAGCAAACAAACCAAGGTAAAACTAACAGGTGGCCATCTTACTGTGCAGCGCCCCATGAATTCTGGAAACCTGAATGGCCCCCTCTGTCCATTTTGGCGCCTGGAGCTCATGCTCCACTGGAACCACCCTCGCTACTCCCCTGGGTCCAGCAAATATTAAGCATCTTCCAAATGTACTATGGAGGGGACGCAGCAGAAATCTGCCGCTGTCAATTCATTTTCAGCTACAAATGCAGCCCCCGTAGGTTTCTTTGGGGACTGTGTGTTGCTGGATTTACCATGCTCCCAAATGGTATTATCCTATAGTAGGCCATGGGCTACTATTTTGTGTGACGCATGTGCTGGCCAACGACCACGCATGCTTAATGTAAGCAGAGGACCCGAACCAGGAACCAGTGTTCCAGCTCTTCGCCAGGGCAAGCTCTAATTGGAGCCCATTGGGATAGCCCAAGGTGGGTGCAATTTGTAGCCTAATGTATTTCATTGAATATATTCATCTTCTTCAGAGGCAATATAACTTATCCTGCCTCTGAAGAAGCTGAATATATTCAATGAAACGCGTTAGCCTACAGATTCCACCTACCTTGGACTCTCCCCTTCACCTAACCCTAGGTGGCACATTGGCACAATTATTTGAGTCCTCTTTTAAAGAGTTGTATTTGTCTATTGTTCATAAGTTAGATATCACTACACGCACATTAAATGTAATTCTTAGCCATATTAATAGACTTTATAATTTTGCTGGTTTTTTTTTCTAATCTTATTAGCCAGGTTTTAACATGTTGTTTTCAAACCCATCATACATTGGGCGCACTTTGAAAATCCACAAAATGCAGTAACTGTGATTTGCATGTGATCGGAGTGTGTTTTAAAAAAAAACTGCACTTTTTTTAATCGAAAACCACAAAAATGAACAAAGAAATAGCAGTTAGGGCATTTCAAAGAACTGGCTAACAGTTATATATGCAAGTGTGTGTGTGCGTATATACAAACACACACAAAGTAATTCAAATTACAAAAAATCAGCAGTCTAAAGGATATGGTCAGGGCTGGAGACTCTGGGTTGCCCGGGAGAGAGCTAGATTCCTGCTCACTGGTGGTTAAAGCTGTTTGGAGTACAGATGAACATATATAACCCTTCCTCGTAGATGTTAAAACAAATCGGAAAATGCAGCAAGACAGTATTGGCAGGAAGATATGTCAAAAGTAAATAATGCGGTTAGCACTGTAACAGACACTGGAGCCGGCCTGGGACCGGACTTGGAGTATACAATGGAGCCGGAGTGGAACCGGACTTCAAGTATGGACTGGAGCCAGAGTGGGACCGGACTTTGAGCATAGACTGGAGCCAGAGTGTAACAGGACTTGGAGCATAGACTGGAGCCGAAATGAGACCGGACTTGGAGTTTATGTGGAATCTGGAATAGAACCGGATTTGGAGCATGGACTGGAGCCAGATTTGGGCCTGGACTTGGAGTTCACACTGGAGCCGGAATGTGACTGGACTTGGAGCATAAACTAGTGCTAGAATGGGACCGGACTTGGAAATCACACTGGAGCCGGAATGTGACTGGACTTGGAGCATAGACTGGTGCCAGAATGGGACCGGACTTGGAGTTCACACTGGAGTCGGATTCGTCAAAGCGTCTAAGACAACTAGCAGGGGAGCTGGAACCTAGGACATGTATCAGCGACGAAGCTCAGGCACAGAATGCTGTCAGGACCAGGAATATATACCCTGTGACTCACAGAGATTGGCTGATGCGGTCAGGTGGACACAGGCCTGGCTATCACTGGAGACGTAGCGGTCAGCTGACCGGGACCAATATGGCGGCGTCCAGTGTCCGGAGCCACTGGGAACGCCACTAGAACCCCGAGCCCCCTGAGACCACCACCACACTGGGAACCCATAAGCAACGAACCCAGCTGGTCGGGAACCGCTATGGCGGCGCCCAGTGTCTGGAGCCGGAGGGAACGCCAGGCCCCTGAGACCACCACCACGCTTTTGACCGTTGACAGCGTACTCTGAGAGCCCCCAGGCTGGGACCCCGGCCAAGACAGAGCTGCACGACCCGGAAGGTAAGCACGGTTCCTGACAGATATCTGCAAATATGCAATACGAATTTGTGCAAGAACAAGGACAACAGAGACTGAGCTTAAATAAAAACATTGCTACTAGAAATTTTAATAAAATATTTCATAACAATTTTAATAATACTCATATCACAATGTATATAAAAACATATAATAAATCACAGATGCATCAATAAAAACACTCAGTACTGTTATAAGCTGTCAGCTCGAAAAAGCAATTTCAGAAATCACAGTTGCATCGATAAAGAGTATTATTATAATAAACTGTCAGCTGTAAAGTGTTCTCTTATTTGTACATAATCCAGGTCTCCTTTCGAGTCTAGTGCTGTATGTGTGAATAATTAGTTATTGTAATGTGTCTTCGGTGCCTATTCATCAAGGTGAATGGGTCCGTTATACATGTAGAAACAGTAGTTTCCGCATGTTTATCATTGACTGATATCTCATATGCACAGCACATTCCCATTTGTTGAACATCATCCATACACATGCTAGAGTGAATTCATCAAGCTCTGAAAACTGAAAGTTTTCAGATCTGCACTGTGGGAACTGATGCCATCTTCAGATGGCTTTAGCCACTGAGCCCCGCTCCTGCCTATAGGTCCTGAATATAAATAAATAGGGATCCGTTTGGACCCCTCCCCCTGCACTCGCTGTGTGCATGCATGTCCTAAGGTCATGTATGCACAGCAACACTGCCCAGCAATGTAAACTTTCCCGCTAGTGACAGTGGTAGGGCTTTGCTCTGAAAAGTAGCTGTCCCAGCACCGGAGCAATACTGAATTGCAACATTAAGTTAGATACTATGCATGTATAGGCACATGAGTAATAATAATAGTAACAGCATGCTCCAGTGTCTCACCACTAGATACAGACGGTCAAATCTCCGGTGTGTGGCTGATCCAGCCTTCACACCATCTGATGGATTGAGCTGGATTAATCCCACAGCCTGGTAATTGCTTCCTCATTGAGGTTCTCACTGAGAAGTCTGTGCCGAAGGAGGAGCGTTAAAATGCAGGTTCCCTATTGGTAGATTAAATGTTGTTCCTTACTGGAAGTTTTTCAGAGCTTGGGTAATTGGGCAATATTAATGTCACCATAAAGATCTATGGGGACAGCAGTATTGTTTGTTAACTATGTTAACTTTGGAAACTGTTCTATTCTATTCTAAAATGTGTTTTGACTGTGGTTTGACGGCGGTTTTGCTATCTGCAGATTTACTAAGGCCAAAACCGCTGCAAAACTGCCATCAAAACACATTTTAGAATAGAATAGAACAGGGCTGTCATTTAGAAACCGCTGCAAAACCGCCACCAAACCCCCGGGGTTTAGAACAGAATAGAACCTGCCACCAAACCGCCGGGGTTTAGAATAGAATAGAAACCGCCGTCAAACCGCCGCTTAGTAAATTTTGCCCAAACTGTTTTACTGATCACCTATAAACTGTCCATATTTTACCTACAAATTTTCACTACTGAAAGTACTTAATGTATCTGTTCTATTATATTTTGAGAAAATGATTATTATGTACAGTTTGGAACAATCAATTGTATTTCCATAAATGTTACTAACCTGGATGTTAAGCTTAAAGAAGATGTGATGGATGATGAAATTGTAATCATTGCCAGTTTGCATAGGTCAGCAGCAGACCCTGGAATAAATGTGCATGCTTAAAGTAGTCTGAATGATTCGCCAGAAAAGAATAAATTACATTTTACTACATGCAAGAAATAGATTTGTGATTTTTCTATGCTGTCTCCATGCCTAGAACCCTTCCATAATACAAGGGCATATGCTATTACAGACAAATATTAGCCAATAGCAACTGCAAAAGATTATCAGAAACCGATTGCCTCATACTTATCGCTATGGGAATATTACTTGTTACCTGGAATGTATGAGCCTCACATTTCCTGTTACTTTTTATTTTTTGTTAAATATATTTCTTGATATTTCAAAAGAAAAAGAGCGATCTCACAGGACATAAAAAATTTAATATGTACCATGATACAATATAGACTTGAAAGATTGTACATACAACTAATATTTATAAAATAAATACTTCAAGAATCTTTCAATACATTTCCTGTTATTTTAAGAGGTAGAAGGTTGTAGTCCAGCTTTAATATATTAAAAAATATTGATTCAGTTAAAGAAAGTATTTAAAAAAAACAGCCAGGTTTTAATATTCTCATTTTCGGTAATAATACTGGTTATGTGCATATTTTAGAGTATTATTATAATGTGAAATACTATTATATTTATTATTATATTTGCCAAAACTGAAACGTTTCCCCCTCAGAATGTATATATCATAAAATGTACTGCATCTATATGTTACCCTAAATTACAATTTACATGCTATGCCTATGCCAGGACACTGGAAATTGACTGTTTTCTAACCAGGGGCTTTAATTAGAGCAATATTTATTATGTAATACACTGTAGATTTTTTTTTTTCAATCATACATTTTATTAGAATAAAGCTTTAATAACATAATGATCTATTAATAATAGCCATTAGTAAGCATACTAGGAAAGCCATTATTAAGCAGTAGTGAGTTAAAACTACACTGGGTGGCTCAAAGAGAACCAGGTAATTTTCACTTTTATGTGGGCTCTTTTTGCTATTTAATTATAATTATCAAGTTATTTGTATAGTGCACACACAGGCCCCGATTCAGAGCCGCTCGCAAGAGCAGTACGAACGCAAGCAGCTCGATATTAAAGCCCTGTGCATGCGCGAGCCCCGCTGAGCGACTGAAGTTCAGTCGCTACGGGGCTCGCAACAAGACGGGGTGGCTGTCGATGGTGATTGACAGCTCGCCCCGTTTTGTGGGAGGGTAGGGGGGGTAGCCGGACAAATGCAGGCGTTCCCTTAGTAATGCCTGGCGTTTGTTGGGAGGGGTTACTGACATCATTACTGATGTCTAGTAGTGGACTTCCTGCTCTATTAGAGCAGGAAGTCCACTCGGGCTTGCGGCAGCTAGACCCTACCCCAGGGTCTCATCGCAAGCTCGATGGTCGCGATAATCGCGACGGTCTCCTGGCCGCTCGCACAAGCTGTGGGTGGTGCCCCACAGCTTTGCGAGCGGCCGGAGAAAAAAAAAACGCCCACATTCAGAGCGAGCACTCGCTAGCAGCTAGCGGCTCTGAATGAGGTCCATAGTATGCAGTACTTTACAGATGATATTTAGTCATCACCGGTCTCTGCCCTGTGAGCTTACAATCTATATTCCCTGCTACATGTACACATACACACTCTAGGGTTTACGTTTTTTTTCGTCAGAAGACAATTAACCTACCAGTGAGCTTTTGCATTGAAAACTGTAGTGACAAGAGGAAACCCACACAAACACGGGAAGAACATACAGGGGAGCAGTAAGAAGCAGCTGTATGAAGGAAGCCAGCCCAGGAGTTGTATGGAGGAAGTCAGCCCAGGAGTTGTATGGAGGAAGTCAGCCCAGGAGCTGTATGAAGGAAGCCGACCCAGGAGTTGTATGGAGGAAGTCAGCCCAGGAGTTGTATGGAGGAAGCCAACCCAGGAGCTGTATGGAGGAAGCCAGCCAAGGAGCTGTATGGAGGAAGCCAGCCCAGGAGTTGTAAGGAGGAAGCCGGCCCAGGAGCTGTATGGAGGAAGCCGGCCCAGGAGTTGTTTGGAGGAAGCCGTCCAGGAGTTGTATGGAGGAAGCCAGCCCAGGAGTTGTATGGAGGGAGCCGGCCCAGGAGCTGTATGGAGGAAGCCGGCCCAGGAGCTGTATGGAGGAAGCCGGCCCAGGAGTTGTTTGGAGGAAGCCGTCCAGGAGGTGTATGGAGGGAGCTGGCCCAGGAGCTGTATGGAGGAAGCCGGCCCAGGAGCTGTATGGAGGAAGCCGGCCCAGGAGCTGTATGGAGGAAGCCGGCCCAGGAGCTGTATGGAGGAAGCCGGCCCAGGAGCTGTATGGAGGAAGCCGGCCCAGGAGTTGTTTGGAGGAAGCCGGCCCAGGAGTTGTATGGATCGAGCCGGCCCAGGAGCTGTATGGAGGAAGCCGGCCCAGGAGCTGTATGGAGGAAGCCGGCCCAGGAGCTGTATGGAGGAAGCTGGCCCAGGAGTTGTATGGATGATGCCGGCCAAGGAAGTGTATGAAAGAAGCCAGCCCAGAAGCTGTATGGAGGAAGCCAGCGCAAGATATATAGAGAGGCAGCCGGCCCAGGACATATGCAATCCTTCTCTCCCACCACCATTATTTATTTATTTATTTATTAACAGTTTCTTATATAGCGCAGCATATTACGTTCCACTTTACAATTTCCTATAATTTATGAATACATTTATTTACCTTGGATGACAAAATTTACAGCCTGCCTTTCTGCCTGGGCTCTTAAGCTGTAGTTTTTTGAATTAATAAGTGGAAGAGGTCTTTTGCGTCCCATGAGTGTAACCACAAATCCTGCATGCAAGGGTAAGAAAAAAAAAAGAGGTTTATACCGTAAAAGAATACAAATATACTGATTCCTGATAGACTGCAACAGCACCACTATCAGATGAGAGAGGTGATACTGTAAGTGAGGAAAAGTTATTGACATAAAAAGCACATGCATTTAAGTTCCTTTTCAAGAACACGTGGTTATGAAATAGCTTCCAATTTTACGGAACCGGCTGAATATCTGTGGGATTGCCGCTAAATGTAAAGCGTCAATCAGTTAAAAGGCCGAACCAGCCTTATAACTGATTACCGCTTTAAATTTAGTGGCAATCTCACAGATATCCTACTTGTTTCGTAAAATCAGAACCTATTACATAACCCCCCATTTCTCATTTGGAAAACTCCATGTTTAAAGATACCCATTAATTTTCTATGACCACCCATAGGCAAACGCAGGGGTTTTCAGTTGCCCGGTCACAACTCCAACCAGCCAGTAGCTCAAATTATAACCAAAATAGCGGCAGTGTATGATACAATTTTACTAGATCTGCGGCCACAATTCGTACAATAAGGGTTCAGTATAAGTGACAGAACAGAGCAGCTGAGCATGCCCAGTGGCAGCAGATTCTCCCCCTCCAAGACTGCTGCGTGTGTGGCTCTAAGCACTCAATCAGCAGTATGTAGACAAAATGTCTACATTCATAATGTCAACACAGCCTGAATGTCGACATTTCGCACCACACCCCAATCACCACAGCAGATCAGAGAGCAGCTGCCAGCAAGAAAAGTTGTGAGAATGTGTGCTTAGAAAGCTCAGGTCTGCCTCCTACTGGTTACATTATGTATGTATATTTATTATGGGATGTTTAACCTTTTCTTGACCACATGTTATTTGTATGTGCTAAATATGTTTGATACAGAAGTATTTTTTTTTAGACTATCCCATGCAGCCAATACTATAGTACAGTGTTTCCAAACCTGGTCTTCAGTGCATGTTTTACAGATCTCCTCAGTATCACAATTGAATCACCACCTGTGGATCTTTTAAAATGTCAGCCACTAAAGAATACACCTGTGAACCAATTAGGAAATCTGGAAAACAGGCACTGTTAGGTGTCCCTGAGGACTAATGGCCCCCATACAACGACGGATTGCCGCGATGGTGCGTTCCTGCAATGCCGGATCGGTGAAATCCAACATTTTGAATTTCATGGATTTGCCAATCACGATCAAACTATGATCGCGATTTGCAAATCGGTGAAACTTAACATATATAATTTCACTGATCCTCTGTCGGATTGCAAAGCATCGATGGCCAGTGGTCAGTATTTCCACCGGCGGATCAGCGTCTCTGATCCCATCGCAGGATCGGACAATATGTCACCTAGTTATGAGGGCCTTTAGTTTGGGAAACACTGCTATAGAACATCTATAGTGCTAATTATTGATATTACTCTACAAGCACTATCCAGTGTATAAGGAGACTAATGTGTACATGCATGTCCAGGACTGATGCTAGGTTCTTCTGCCCTTCCCCCAGCATCACAGACTTTACTGCAATGCTCCACATTGTGAATAAAATGTATAACACGCGGGTGAAATAAATAGGCAGGATCCTGGCACCAGGTCAGGACTAGCTATCTGGCACTTCTGGCAAATGCCAGAAGGGCTGATGGCCAGATGGGCCGATCTGGCCAAGTGCAGACTCACCCAGTAGCAGCACCTCCTGGGCAGCGCCTTGCTCAGCAGGTGATTTGATGTGCGGCCGCGTCATTGCGTTGTGATGTCATGACGCGGTTACACCACGATGTCACAATGCAGCTGTGTATGAGAAGTGCAGTTGGTGGAATCTGGGCGGGCGGCCGGATGCCATTCTGACAGCTCCTTTAAGCTGGAGTGCAGGTCTGTCTGGCAGCACCGCCTCCCGGATGTCACTACGCTCAGATTGGAGACTTATGTGCGGCCATGTCATTGCGTCCTGACGTAATTACGCCGTTGCTTCATGTTGTGAGAAGAGTGGCGGGGGTAATCATGGAAGCCATTCTGACAGCTCCTGTGAGCTGGCGTGCAGGGCTTCCCAGCAGCACTGGGGGTCATTACTGAATGGCAATGTAATGGGAGGCATGATGTCTTCTAGGGGGGCATTGCTGTGTGGTATGATGTCTTCTGGGGGGGCATTACTGTGTGGCATGATGTCTTCTGGGTGGGCATTGCTGTGTGGCATGATGTCTTCTGGGGGGCATTACTATGTGGCATGTCATCTTCTGGGTGGACATTACTGTGTGGCATGATGTCTTCTGGTGGGCATTACTGTGTGGCACGATGTCTCCTGGGACATTACTGTGTGGCATGATGTCTTTTTGGGGTTATTCCTGCATTGTATAATGTGAATTAGGGTCATTACTACTGTGTGGCATAATTTGCATTTGGGGTACTATTGTGTAGTCATGCCCCTTCCCAGTGAGACCACACATGCTTTTTTCGGCTATCCCTGCTTCGGTTGTGGATGGGGGCACCAATGCTCTTTATGTATACAGGGGACAACAATGTGTAGTAACGGCTCTGCTGTGGTGAGCACGGATGTGTCATCCTCTGCGTTCAACACCCCTACCCTAAAAAAATCCTGCAGTGAACACTATCTAATCCTCTACAACTGCTAAGCCAGGGCTTGGTCAATTGGAAAAATGCTTTCCCTTTTCTTTGTGTGTGACCTCGACCAATGAAGTGTCAGCTTTACCTAACAGAACCAACTAAATACCAAATGTCTGACTATGGCACATGTATCAATCCACTGCAGGATGAGCTCTGTAGTGTGTATATTTTAATACAGAGAATGATGTAAACTTATTTGTTGTTATAATACTATATTTGTACTGTATATACTAAGAAGTGGGAGAAGTCAGGCATAGTAAGGGGAGGAATCTATGCCAGGAGCCAGGTGCTGACGCGAGGTGGGCCTGTGTGCTGTAAATGCCAGGGCCTATTTTTAGTCCCAGTCTGGCCCTGGCCACCAGATATCACCACGATGCCGGCTTGTGCACATATCGTCCATATATGATAGTGCCAACATTGCAAGTTTTCACTTGCACCTCTATGGGGTGTAATGTAAAACTTGCAACGCTGGAGGGTGCAACAATGTGCTGTTCCAGAGCGACAATTGGCATCCATCCCATTCAATTGCATTCCCCCCAAAGACAACAAAGTGTGATTCCTATCCACTGTCCTAATTATTGCTGCTGTCACTTCACTCCTGCCTAAATAATAATTATTATTATTATCCTTTATTTATATGGTGCCACAAGTGTTCCGCAGCGCCTTACATAGTACATAAAACTAGTAAGTGAACAAGAAACAAGTAACTTACAGTACATTACAGTGTAGGACAAGGACACAACTTATATACATTGCTGCAATAGCGATTAAAGCACTCTGTCGAAGTCAGAAAATATTTAAATACACTACAAAATAACTCATATCCCAAATCTTATGCATTAACTGGCATAGTCTCACAGATTCCAAGTGTAATATAATTATAAGTTAATCAGTTAAAACTCCTAGGAGTTGTGAATCATGTTTATTGGCACAGGTGGATATTTCTGACCAAACAACAATGGTGTCATAAAATGTGGAATTACTATTCACCAACATTCCCTGTGTTTGATGTACAAATAAGCATGTGGTGCCTGAGGTCCATTGGCACCAATATATATAAATGACTCCTTATCATGCTGGTATTATGGCCCCTCTTCTGATTCTCACTGGACAATGGATGAACTGGTTTATGACCACCCCAGGTCTGCTGCACTGAGATTTTGATCTTAATTATATGTATCGCCTACACACACCTGTGCATAGAAGTGCCCAGTCCATTGTTTTGTGACATAGACAGGAAAACCTGTTTCTTACATATTAGTTAAGCCATGGTCACACATTGGAACAAATGCATTTGCATGAATTATATATAAACATTTAACATATATATCTGTACCTATTTAATATATTTCTATCTTTGAAATATATATATATATATATATATATACACACACACAGTATATCTAAGATGACAATTGGTGATGTTTTGTTTCTGGCGATGTCTCTCAACCTCATATTCCTCGAGAGATATTTGATTTTGCAAGTGATATACCAGCTAGCTGCAGTAACAAAGCTCCCCCTTGTGCCCGTGAGAGATTGGTATGATTGGCCACACATTAGTCTTCTTTGAGGAATTTGTCCAAACCAAACCAATCTCTATTTTATATTACTCTTTAGTAATTTCAGTATATATGTATATAGGAAGAATTAGAAATTTATATTACATGTCCAATGTATTATATATATCCCAGCGTTCGTGGCTCACACCATACATTATAGCCCAGGGATGAAACAGCATACATCATGTATGGGGTCAAAATGTACAGAATTGTGTTAGCAGTAATCCGGTGATTGCACATAGATTATCGCACATTGATTTGAGCTAGCTTTTTGGAGGGACCCCAGAGGGAAATTCCTGTAACAGCAACCTGAGCCTAGGCATCGCCCACTGTTTGAACCAACCAATGATCCCCAGTGAACTGGAAACGTCCCACCCCTGGACCAATGGAAGAAGACACAGCCTGCTATTATACACACCCATAATTTAACTGTATATAATAGGCTCCCCGGATCCAGAGAGCAGTAGCTGTATTCTACCAGTCATCTGGTGACGACTGTACTCTGGATCCAGGGATGCGCATGCGAATGTATGTATACTGATTTGTAACTCTGATCTCTGTTCTTGAACTATATTGTACCACTGTGATAATAATGTTTTATATATATATATATATATATATATATATATATACTTTCAATACAATATTTACTTTTGTGCGTTGGACCACAGAAACTGTGTGTGTGTTCACTTGCTTTCAAATAAGGTTATTATACTGTGATATATATTGCACTGTAATTCACATTGTATATTGATATGAAGATTAGCAATTATTATGCATACTGTTAGTGTTGCAGGATAGGAAGGTATTGCGTATGCATCACACGTTGCGTACACCGTGCATTCACATTTGCATATCGCCATACGCAAGGTGCGTCCACGTAGCGTCAACAGCCGTAGAGAGATTTAAAGTAGGATTTCACAACTCACAATACGCAGCAGGGAGTTGGCAGTCGAGTGTTAGGTGCCCTTATGGGCAGTAAGGAGTAGAAGAAAATGTAAAGAGAAGGACATGAGGGAAGAGGTCCCTGCTCGTGAGAGCTTACATTCTAAAGGTGAAGAAGTGCTTGTGGGACACAGTCATTATGATGGCATTGCCACTGTCAGTAGCAGTATCCCGGCACCACTATGCCGACAAAAAGTTCACATCTTCATTTTCCAGTTATTTAACAGTAAGCAGATAATACAATAGTGATGATATCTGTGGTTACATATCTGTATAACATATGAGCTGTACAGTATCAACATCTACATCTCTCAGCTCTGTGCTAAGTCACATCTAAACACAAACGTATACCTAACTAATACTATAAGTACTGTCTCAGTTAAAATGTAAATATTTACTTTGCTTAATGTGCTGGGCATACAGTATATAATTAATTATATGGTCGATCCGACAGATATTGGCAGATCAGTCACATAACTGTACAGTGTATTTGCACAACGAATTGATCAATCGGACACTAATTTGTCCAGCGTGTCCAATAAATCCATTTATTAGTACGCGCTGCCGCGACTGACGAACATTTCCCCTGTTCCTTCACAGGTTAGAAATGGGGAAATGTTGCCTCTCCAGGAGAGGAAGCCAGAAATCATGTGGCCATATACATTGTGACATATCTCACACTGTGTACAGTATGGCCACGATGTCTGGCTCTTAGGTAAAGAGCATTATGACAGTTGATGCCCAGCATTAAACATTCTAACACAACAGGACTTTGGTTTCTCATTTTCGAACTATCAATGCTGACAATGATAAGACAAAATTGTTATGATGACAAGTTTACCTTTACTGTGGCACTGTTCTATAACCTTCTGTGTAAAGTCTGACACTCTGTATTTTTGCAGAAAATGTTCCATAAGTGTATTAGCTTCAGCTCGTGTTATTCCCAGAGATTGTGAAAGACGTTCTTTTCCTGTAGCATATGTAAAAGAATAAATAAATAAACAATATATATATATATATATATATATATATATACAGAGTTACAGACCTAAGTGTATACAATCAATAAAACATCCTCGGGGAGGTGGTGGCAATGTGTGGCACTGACAGTAGACTCAAGTTGCACCCCTGATCACCTTTCATTACTATTATTAACAGAAACATTAGGCTATATTGAGTCAATCCATGATTATAGTGTATTGTAAAATACCTACCAATCTATGGTACTGTATCTAGAGACAGAAGAGTATTATCTTGGACTAAGGCCCCCATTTATTAATGATCACATTTGCAATGTGATCAGGGCATTTCAGTACTGCCCATGATCGCATTGCAAAATGCGATTATAGCGCCCGGATGTATTATCCGGGATATGCAGGGACACGAACTCTGAAAAGAGCCCGTCCCTGCGATGTCCCCAGAGAGCTGCCGGCCAGGGCTGCTGTGCATGTGCAGTCAAGCTGACCCTCTCCCAGCTAATTATGCGGAGGTAGCCCACAGGCTACAGCAGCTAACGCCATCTTCAGATGGCGTTAGCTGAGGGGGCCAATATCGGGAATGCATCGCATACCGGATGTTGGTAAGTCTGGCAGAATCGCATCCCCCATAGAAACCTATGGCGGATGCGGATGCCAGCGGTAATGGAGGGATCACAGCAGGTATCGGAGATACTTGCTGCGGTCCCTCCTTAATACATCAGAGGGATACTTAATTTTTTAGGCAAACCCCCGAAAATGAATGTTTTCAGAGATTATACCTCATAATATACAATGATAAAGGTGACCCTAAAAGGGGCAAAGGTTATGTATTCCTCTTCATTAAGCACTGGTGATGCCAATTTGTGACTATGCAGTACAAGTTATGCCATCAAGTCACAAAAAATAGTTGCCCTGAAACTAGAAAATGTTCTATAATTATCTAACCCGGGTATTGGAGGCATTCATCATGCCTCCTATACTTAATTATCACCTCCGAAAATCTGCTCCTTTTGGGAGACAGCTTTTTGGAAACAGGAAAATTGGGTTGTGTAGCACTCAGACCTATTGCTAAGTGCTTTTGTTTCAAATGATTGGGTGATGTGTAAAGAATAATGGATCCAAAATGTTGCAAGATAATAGTGTACTGGTCTCAATAGACAGCAGCAGTAAACAGAATATTGGCGCTTGTACAGAGAAATGTAGCAATCATAGATGTTGGTTGGTTAATATGAACAAATATTGTAATGTGCAAAATGACACAAGTGGGGCAATCTTGGACATGCAGGATGCAGCAAAACAAAACAAGTCAATGTGGCAATGTCCAGCAACAATGTTAGTGCGGCAAGTGTTTGCC
Source organism: Taudactylus pleione (assembly GCA_031769625.1). NCBI lineage: Eukaryota > Metazoa > Chordata > Amphibia > Anura > Myobatrachidae > Taudactylus > Taudactylus pleione. Next base: position 2,582,285 of record JAUIMM010000637.1, on the reverse strand, counting down.
TTAAAGTGGAAGGTGGTAGAGGGTATTATCAGTACCCGGGATGGTCTATTCCGATATTCAGAGAGTCCAATACGTTTTTGAGCAGAGTCTAATTTCCACCTAGTGTTGTGGACTTTTCAGAGCTAGGGGCGGCATCCCGCTTACTTGTCTGGTCGTCCTGGTCATGCGTGGTTGGTGCCTGGATACTTGTAGATGTGTAGCAGAGAGACGTGGGCACGGGTGGCCTGGTGTGGTTAACCGTGTTATGTCGATCTCGCACAATGGGGACCTTCAGGAGATGCTTCCTCCGGCAGTTCAAATGTAGACTGATCATGGTGTATCGATCCTTCTTGTCTGTTACATCCAGGTATGTTGCTGGCACGGTGTGATGAGGCACGATTCCCCAATCCCGGGGTTTTGTAGGATGATTCCTGCTGAGTGTTGGTACAGGTGGTGCTCTGCGTTGATATTGGCTCAGGACTCATACTTCCTGAGGAAGACCCGAGCTGGGCAGAAACTCATTGGAGTTGCATCCACATCTCCATACCAAGTGCTACACTACACCACAGCTAGCGCGAACACCCGTACCCACAGCGGGCCGTGCTACCCACCGGTCTTAGCCGTTATACACGCAGAACACCACCTATACCAACACCCAGCAGGAATCAACCCGTGTGGCCCTTAATCTGACCCTGAATATAACGGCTCCTCCCCCTACTTAAATAACCAGCACAAGTGCTGTAGCTTGTGCTGGCTACTAGTAAAAGAGGGGGAGGAGCATGGAATGGCATGGTGAGCCCAAGACCTATTCTGAACAGGACTGTCTGTCTCTCGGTGGGGCACATTTTTTGTAGGTCCGGTTTCTCTACAGATTAAAGTTTTGCGCTGCCTGGACTGGGACTGGTTTCACATTTTTACAGGAATACCTCACAGGGGGGTCTATTTATCATTGTATATTTGAGTTAAAATCCCCAAAAACACCAGTTTTCGAGGGTTCACCTCAAATATTAAGTTTCCCCCGGATGTATGAAGGAGGGACTTCATAAGGGATCTCCGATACCTTCTGTGATCCCTCCATTACCGCTGGCAGCTGCATGCATCCCTATAGGTTTCTATGGGGGATGCGATTTACCAAAAGCAATCATTAATAAATGGGCCCCAATAGTGAGTTTCCCTGCTTCTCATGTGACCAAGCCAGCCTGGTGCTACTGACTGCTTTTACCAGGGCTTGTTACCCTCCCTAATTTTGATGTAACTAGACCAGGCTATTACATACCTGATTTACAGATTACCAACTCTGGCTGGTCATATATTTTGTGTGGAATGTCATTGTGTTTGAACATTTATTTATTCTTATTTTACATGCTAGATCTGCGATCCCAACGCTGCAACTGAGGTCGCAGCCTGGGATCATAGGTCGCGATGGTTGCCCCTTTGGCCAGGCTGCGGTAGCTGAAGCCTACTGCAGCCTGACTAGGTCCTGGCAGCTTGTGAGGCCAGGAAATCTGCATCCACCGAAGCAGACCTGGCCTCGTCTCTCCTGGTAAACAGGGGGGGACAAGGCCCCGTTTCTGGCAATGCTGCTCAGGAATGCCCCCGCTCCACCTCCCGAATGCCATGGCCGGTCAATCAGGCTGTGGCTGGGAGGCACTGCACGTGGACTAGCAGATGGAGGGCTGCACATGCACAGTCCACATCCTTCCCATGTCCAGTCCTCTAACAATGGAAGGTGTGCACTAACCATCGGGTTGGCATACATCTCTGATTCAGGCCCTCAGTTTGCACTTGCCCACCCCCAACATGACTTTCCAGGGGCTGCATCTGCAAGTTGCTTGAAATTCGAAATTTTTCTGTACGTGTGCAGTTTTTTATATCCTACTCTAAATCAGGTCCACAGAGAGCACCAGAGAATTTTAGACAGTTTAATTTCCAGTTATTCAAAGAACCCCCATGAAGTTGAAGAACTCCTTACCTACTCCATAGATCACTGAGTAGACTACCCGTTTAGCTTGCTCTCGATCAGCTTGGGATATATTTTTATATTCTACATTTTTCCTGTATGTAGGAGAACAAAACTCATGTGCAAATGAAAAACAAAACAACATTAAAGCAAATATAAATCAGAAGCATTTTAGGCTAAAGTTTATCTATAAGCAAGTGCTAAATTGCTAATAATCAGAAAAGGTGATTCAGGAAAGTGTATATATAGGTACCCACAAAGCAAATGGTATTTTGTGACGTTACTGTGTCTATATTTGCATAAATGCGCCTGCCTATTTGTGAGCTGAAATGATTAGCACATGAAGCTGACAGCACCAGTAGGAGGAGCTAATGTTTACATATTCTAAAAGAATCTGCACCTACCTTGCTGAAATACAAGATTTCTTGTGGAGAAATGTGGTCCATGGTTTAGATATTTATGTTACCCATTAAGATATACGAATATATTTAGAAAAAAATAATTATGCTTCTTAATTATTGCTACAAAGAGGTATTTTGGAAATTTACAACATGCAAACAGTGTATCACCCAAACCATGTAAAACGCTGCATCACAGATTGCATACAAATGTACTAAAACCTCCATCCATTTCATTATAAACAAAGGTAACCCAACTCACCATCAACCAGCAACCAATCAATCAGATTCAGGCTATTATCTTCTAGAAGGTGCTTTTTAAGTGTTAAGTAGAATCTGATTGGTTGCTATGGGCAACATCTCTTACTAAAACTCACTTCTAAAAAACATCCATCCATTTCATTATAAACAAAGGTAACCCAACTCACCATCCAAGTAAATATTGTCTGTGTAGTACTGTATTTTATGTTCCAAACTGTTATTAATGCTCTCTGATGTTAGAATGTAAACTCCCTAGAGCAGAGGATCTCTTATAATTTGAGTCTGTTTTTCATTTATTATACTATACAATATTTCCCTGTATTGTCACTTGTACAGTTCTGAGTAGACAATGGCACTCTATAGATATATGAATATATGCATGCAAATTTGGTTCTCAGTCTAGTTCTTGTGTATGAGGTGGTTCAATGTACAGGAAGTAAGAAGAAAATAGCCTCCTCTTTTAAATGCCCCTATCCAAGTCTATAGGCTTAGCACATACAGAGCAGGATTGTCAATAAGACATGGTAGGTTGGTGCCTTCAGGCAGTACTGGAACCAGAATTAGGTGGGAGAAGTCATCAGCTTCTGTGCTGCACATAATATAGGCAGGAATCAGGAAGATCCCAGCAAGCCTGCCTGAGGCTTTAAAACCTTGGGCAGGCTTGCCGAAAACATGCTGATGCCGGCATCCCGCAGGCTATTACATGTACTCCTTATAGTTGATAATTTTGGTGATATTATGTCTAATTTTGATGACAGATTTTGGAGTTGACAGAGGATTTGACGCTGGCTAGTGGCTATTTGACGCATGGCTTCCCCATGATTTCAGCAATTTGAATTGAATTGAATTTAGCAACACATGCGGCAAGAGTTTGTAAATTCACATTTCAAATAATTAGCTGCATACTGCTTACTAGGTTAGCAGAGAACAACCAATAATGATCAAATAAGTCAGATATTCTCACTACAACTGCATATCCTGGAGCCTGGACTTTTGATTTACCAGATGTAGATGACCTCATTGCTAAAGTTACAGATCAAATTGCCCATCATGTGTATGTCCAAGCTGATGTCTTATAGTCTAACCAAGATATTGGCCCTGATTCAGAGCCGGACGCTCTATCAGAGTGCTTGCTCTGAATCAGGGCGCTTTTTTTGTTTGTTTTGGCCTCCTGGCCGCTCGCATAGCTGTAGGGTGACCACCCACAGCTTTTGCTAACGGCCAGGTGATGGTAGCGATGGTCGCGACCATCGAGCTTGCGACGAGACGCTTATGGTAGGGTCTCATTCCCGCAAGCCCCAGTGAGCTTCCTGCTCTAAATAGAGCAAGAGGCTCACCACTGACATCACTGGTGATGTCAGTGGTGCCTCCCACAAACGGCAGGCATTCCCTCGGGAACGCCTCCGGTTGTGTAGCCACCCCCCTGCCTGCCTCCAAAATGGGACGAGCTGTCAATCACAATCGACAGCCGTCCCGTTTTGGTGCAAGCCCCGTAGCGATGGAGCACCCGTCGCTGGCCGGGTCTCGTGCATGCGCATGCCGGAGGCGGCGCATGCACAGGGGGCAAACATCAACCCGATTGGGAGCGCATAGCGCTTGCGAGCGGGTCTGAATAAGCCCCATTGTTCAAAGGGAAATTATCAGATTGCTGATTGATTTGTGCAAGCAAGCTTATAGCTGCGATAGCCAGAGGTCTATTTGCAGGCCCGGCGACAGGGGGGACTACGGGTACACCCGGTACGAGTTCTCGAGGGGCCCCATGATACAGAGCGCTCAGGGGCACAAACGGTACACCTGTCACTGGCTTACATACAAAACATGCCAGACGCGGCCGACGGGAGAAGAGTGGTCAATTTATTTTTACTTATTGCCGGGGACCGTCCCCGGCTATAAGTAAAAATGCCCGGCTATAAGTAAAAATAAATTGACCGCTCTTCCCCCATCGGCCGCGCCAGGCATGTTTTGCATGTAAGCTCCGCCCCCAAAGTTAAATCCGGCGGCCCCGTCACAGGGTCTATAGCTAGCGCGTGATGCTGCGCCTCCCCTTCCCTCTGTCCCTGGACTGCGCTGCGTGAGCTCCATGCACCGAGGAGCAGCAGCCATCAACGCCGGGCACAAAGACAGCACACATATACTTAATGGCTACTTGTGGGGGTAAGTGTAACATCCATGACAGGGTGACTTCACTTTATTTAGAATTGATATTGTATATAGCTCCAGCTTCTATCTATATTATATATTATATATATATATATATATATAACTCCTCACTTATGCACATATTAGCTGGAGGCTGGCCCTGTATGTAATATATATATATATTTATTTGGATGCTGTTTGGTGACATATGCTGTCTGCTGCACCGTTGTTATTATGCTGTTGGTCTTGATAAAGGTCAGGAATGACCGAAACGTCGATCGGACTGATATATGTAAGAAATAAAAAGCTGTTTTTTCTATTGGAAACGCTCTGGTGAGTGCCCCTTTCATTTTTTGGATTGTATTATTCTGGACCAAAGAATTAATTTTTTTTTATTCAGGGGGAGCACCCCATAAAGTTGACAATTATGTAGATGTGAGTGCAGACTTTCTTTGGACTATATATATATATATATATATATATATATATATATATATACAGTCAGGTGCATAAATATTGGGACATTGACAGAATTTTCAGATTTTGGCCTCTATTCACCACCACAATGGTTTTGAAATGAAACAAACAAGATGTGATTTAACTGCAGACTTTCAGATTTAATTTGAGGGTAATTACATCCAAATCAGGTGAACGGTGTAGGAATTACAACGGTTTCTATATGTGCCTCCCACTTTTTAAGGGGCCAAAAGTAATGGGACAAACTAAACAATTCTAAATCTAACTTTCACTTTTTAATACTTTGTTGCAAATCCTTTGCAGGCAATTACAGCCTGAAGTCTGGAAAGCATATACATCACCAGACGCTGGGTTTCATCCCTGGGGATGCTCTGCCAGGCCTCTACTGCAAATGTCTTCAGTTCTTGCTTGTTCTTGGGGCATTTTCCCTTCAGTTTTGTCTTCATCAAGTGAAATGCATGCTCAATCGGATTCAGGTCAGGGGATTGACTTGGCCATTGAATAACATTCCACTTTTTAGCCTTAAAAAATTCTTTGGTTGCTTTTGCAGTATGCTTCGGGTCATTGTCCATCTGCACTGTGAAGCACCGTCCAATGAATTCTGAAGCATTTGACTGAATATGAGCATTTAATATTGCCCGAAACACTTCAGAATTCATTCTGCTGCTTTTGTCAGCAGTCACATCATCAATAAATACAAGGGATCCAGTTCCATTGGCAGCCATACATGCCCACGCCATGACACTACCACCACCATGCTTCACTGATGAGGTGGTATGTTTTGGATCATGAGCAGTTCCTTTCCTTCTCCATACTCTTCTCTTCCCATCACTCTGGTACAAGTTGATCTTTGTCTCATCTGTCCATAGGATGTTGTTCCAGAACCGTAATGGCTTTTTTAGATGTTGTTTGGCAAACTCTTCCTGTTATTGAGGCTCACCAATGGTTTACATCTTGTGGTGAACACTCTATATTCACTCTTGTGAAGTCTTCTCTTGATTGTTGACTTTGACAGATATGCACCTACCTCCTGGAGAGTGTTCTTGATTTGGCCAACTGTTGTGAAGGGGTTTTTCTTCACCAGGGAAATAATTCTTCTGTCATCCACCACAGTTGCTTTCCGTGGTCTTCCGGGTCTTTTGGTGTTGCTGAGCTCTCCGGTGCATTCTTTATTTTTAAGAATGTTCCAAACAGTTGATTTGGCCACACCTAATGTTTTTGCTATCTCTCTGATGGGTTTGTTTTGATTTTTCAGCCTAATGATGGCTTGCTTCACTGATAGTGACAGCTCTTTGGATCTCATGTTGAGAGTCGACAGCAACTGATTCCAAATGCAAATGTCATACCTAGAATCAACTCCAGACCTTTTACCTGCTAAATTGATAATGAAATAAAGAGGGAATAGCCCACACCTGGCCATGAAATAGCTTTTGAGTTGATAGTCCCATTACTTGTGGCCCCTTAAAAAGTGGGAGGCACATATAGAAACCGTTGTAATTCCTACACCATTCACCTGATTTGGATGTAATTGTAATTACCCTCAAGTTAAATCTGAAAGTCTGCAGTTAAAGCACATCTTGTTTGTTTCATTTCAAAGCCATTGTGGTGGTGAATAGAGGCCAAAATATGAAAATTCTGTCAATGTCCCAATATTTATGCACCTGACTGTATACATTGTGTGTATATATATATATATATATATTTATACACTTTGTGTATGTATATATATATATACATATATACATTGTGTGTGTATGTATATATATATATATATATATATATAGTCCACCAGGCGGCACTCCGTAGTAAAGAAGAAACATCAGCCGTGCTTTGAACTAGCAATGTTTCAGCGCTTTATTGCGCTTTCGTCAAGCATAACATACAAATGCCCTGTTATCAGAGGGGAAAAAACTTGAGGGATTACCTGGTACACAGCGATATATCAAGGTTAGGTAAACCTGTTAAATCTACATTTCTAGGAAATGCCAAATTAGGTTGTTTTCGTTGCCCTAATTGTATAACATGCCGCTCCCTACAAACAGGTTCGGTATTTTACAGTGGCGTAAGTTCATCCCAGGAGCCCGGAGGCAAGTTATAATTTGGTGCCCCCCCCCAAAGGAAAATAAATATGGTGCATGTCTATCTATCTATCTATGTATCTCATATCTATCTATCCATCTATGCCGGAAAGAGGTGCCATGCATTGGGCGGCCGTGACGGCACACTCTGGGTACATATTTATAGCCCTAAGAGGGGTGAATATATTGTGGGCAATGGAGGAGGTACCCTTTCATGGCTGACGCCCGGCGGCAGGCGCCTCCGTTGTCTCCCATAGTTCTGCCCCTGGTATTTTATCATCCCTACACGGGAGTGAAATTTGACATCAGACACTATGTAACTTGCACTACAAAATTTATAGTGTATGTTATTACTTGTCCGTGTTCTAAACTATATGTAGGTAAAACAGAATGTACATTGAGGGAACGGATGGCGCAACATCGTTCCGCCATCCAGGCTGCCCTTACAACTGGTACTAGTGAGCAGCCTGTAGCAAGGCATTTTGTTGCTTACAACACAACCTGGCATCTTTACGCTATAGAATAATTGGTCACGTTCCTCCATTGGTTCGAGGAGGCAATCACCAGCGTAGATTATTGCAGTGTGAGTCCAAGTGGATTATTAGGTTATATTCACTTGCTCCTAAAGGATTAAATTAATCACTGGGTCTCCAGTGTTTCACTTGAAGTAGTACATTGATGCTTATGAAAGGGTTTTGTTGCGTTTATAATGTACGCTATGTTGATGTCTGTTTACCTATTGTGAACCTTTATTCATATACAATAAGGGTTTATAACGCGGTGGTTACCTATTACTGTAACAGATGTGCATCTGTTTATCTTTGTCTTAGACGGACGCTGATTAATATTTAGTGTTGTTTACCACATATGATGTGTGTAGACGCCGGCCTTTTATAATGTATTTATTGCATGTGATTCCGTATGTGTAGTGTTTTTGTTGTATGTGACTATTTGTTCATTGTGGTTACTGGGGTTACCGTTGCTAAGGGGCGGTGACGTCACTTCCGACCTCTGTGACTTCCGGTCTGGGAGGTGGTCAGTGGCGTCCCACATGGAGCTGTTGTGTCCACATACTATATATTTGTGGTAAGTTGTATGTTATTTGTATGTTATGCTTGATGAAAGCGCAATAAAGCTCTGAAACGTTGCCAGTTGAAAGCACGGCTGATGTTTCTTCTTTACTATGGAGTGCCGCCTGGTGGAGGATATATTTGGTGTGTATGTATATCATGCAGACTGTGGATGGCACCCGGCGTCCTTATATCATTCGATCTCGTGAGTGGCGGATTTTGGCTACATATATATATATATATATATATATATATTAGGGGTGAGCGGGTTCGGATTTCTGAAATCCGAACCCCCCCGAGCCCCCCCGATCCGAGTCCGATCCGAATCAGGCTCGACTTTTCCCGCCTGACTCGGATCTGAAATCGAGGCAAAACGTCATCATCCCGCCTTCCGAGTCTCGCGGGTTTTGGATCCTATATAAGGTACCCGCGTCGGCGCCATTTTCTCACTCGGCTGTGGACAGTGAAGAGGGAGGGTGGGAGTTAGGGCTGTGTAGTGTAGTGTAGTGTAGTGTAGTGCTGCTGTTGTCCACTACTTCAAAGTCCATAGGGGCTGGCTGTGTTGTGCTGTGCTGCTGTTGTTAATAGGGGCTGTGTCCACTACTTCAAAGTCCATAGGGGCTGGCTGGACTGTGTTGTGCAGTCAGTTCTCCATAGGGGCTGTGTCCACTCCAAAGTCCTGTGCAGTGTCCCAGTCCTAAAGGAGTGCTGTAGTGTTGTCCAGGGGGTGCTCTGTCCATCAGGGGTGCTCCCCCCAAGTGCTAAAAAAATAATATATTTTCTGTGTTTGTGAATTGTGTGCGCAGTAGCCGCACGTGCATCAACAAAGTAGTGCCAAGCGTGCGCCTGTGTCATAAGTAAAGGGCCGGCTGGCTTGACCGTTAAGGGTGCTGTAACCCCCGAAAGTACACTCCAGTCCAAACCAAAAAAAAAATTATTTTCTGTGTTTGTGAATTGTGTGCGCAGTAGCCGCACGTGCATCAACAAAGTAGTGCCAAGCGTGCGCCTGTGTCATAAGTAAAGGGCCGGCTGGCTTGACCGTTAAAGGGTGCTGTAACCCCCGAAAGTACACTCCAGTCCAAACCTAAAAAAAAATTATTTTCTGTGTTTGTGAATTGTGTGCGCAGTAGCCGCACGTGCATCAACAAAGTAGTGCCAAGCGTGCGCCTGTGTCATAAGTAAAGGGCCGGCTGGCTTGACCGTTAAGGGTGCTGTAACCCCCGAAAGTACACTCCAGTCCAAACCAAAAAAAAAATTATTTTCTGTGTTTGTGAATTGTGTGCACTGTGGCTGCACGTGCATCAACAAAGGAGCAGCGCCAAGCGTGCGCCTGTGTCCCATAAGTAAAGAGCCGGCTGGCTCATTTCTTAAAGGGTGGTGTAACCCACAAAGTGCACTACTCTCCAGCAAAAATAAAATAATATTTTCTGTGTTTGTGTGCGCTTTAGCCGCACGTATATATATCAATATAACATAAATGGAGGACCAAACTTTCTCCGATAAAAATAAAATAGGGAAAGATCAAGAACCTCTTCCTCCTAGTGCTGTTGCTGCTGCTGGGAGTTGTTCATCATCCCAGAGAGGAAGTAGGAACATCACTACTTTTACTAAACAATTGACCCTCCAACAGTCCCTAGCGATGAGGATGAAGTACGACAGCAGTCATCCTGAAGCAAAACGTATAACTGAGGCCTTGACTGCTATGTTGGTGTTAGACGTGCGTCCGGTATCCGACATTAGTGCAGTGGGATTTAGACAATTGATGGAGGTAGTGTGTCCTCGGTTCCAAATCCCGTCTAGATTCCACCTGCATCCTCAAAGCAGCAGCGACAAGCGTGCGTCTGTCTGTTAAAGGGTGGTGACACCCTCAAAGTGTTCTACACAAACAATTAAAATATTGTTCTTTTTTTTTCGGTCTTTGTGAAATGTGTGGGCTGTAGCCTCACCTGCATCCTTAAAGCAGCAGCGACAAGCGTGCGTCTGTCTGTTAAAGGGTGGTGTAACTCTCAAAGTGTTCCAAAAAATAAAAAACTATTTTTTTAATGTGTTTGTGACTTGTGTGCGATGTAGCCGCACCTGCATCCTTAAAGCAGCAGCGACAAGCGTGCGTCTGTCTGTTAAAGGGTGGTGACACCCTCAAAGTGTGCTACACAAACAATTAAAATATTGTTCTTTTTTCTGTCTTTGTGAATTGTGTGGGCTGTAGCCGCACCTGCATCCTTAAAGCAGCAGCGACAAGCGTGCGTCTGTCTGTTAAAGGGTGGTGACACCCTCAAAGTGTGCTACACAAACAATTAAAATATTGTTCTTTTTTTTTTGGTCTTTGTGAAATGTGTGGGCTGTAGCCGCACCTGCATCCTTAAAGCAGCAGCGACAAGCGTGCGTCTGTCTGTTAAAGGGTGGTGACACCCTCAAAGTGTTCTACACAAGCAATTAAAATATTGTTCTTTTTTTTTCGGTCTTTGTGAAATGTGTGGGCTGTAGCCGCACCTGCATCCTTAAAGCAGCAGTGACAAGCGTGCGTCTGTCTGTTAAAGGGTGGTGTAACTCTCAAAGTGTTCCAAAAAATAAAAAACTATTTTTTTAATGTGTTTGTGACTTGTGTGCGATGTAGCCACACTTGCATCCTCAAAGCAGCAGCGACAAGCGTGCGTCTGTCTGTTAAAGGGTGGTGACACCCTCAAAGTGTGCTACAGAAACAATTAAAATATTGTTCTTTTTTTTCTGTCTATGTGAATTGTGTGGGCTGTAGCCGCACCTGCATCCTTAAAGCAGCAGCGACAAGCGTGCGTCTGTCAGTTAAAGGGTGATGACACCTCAAAGTGTTCTACACAAACAATTAAAATATTGTTCTTTTTTTTTTCGGTCTTTGTGAAATGTGTGGGCTGTAGCCGCACCTGCATCCTTAAAGCAGCAGCGACAAGCGTGCGTCTGTCTGTTAAAGGGTGGTGACACCTCAAAGTGTTCTACACAAACAATTAAAATATTCTTCTTCTTTTTTCTGTCTTTGTGAATTGTGTGGGCTGTAGCCGCACTTGCATCCTCAAAGCAGCAGCGACAAGCGTGCGTCTGTCTGTTAAAGGGTGGTGTAACCCTCAAAGTGTGCTCCACAAACAATAAAAATATTCTTTTTTTTTTTCTGTCTTTGTGAATTGTGTGGGCTGTAGCCGCACTTGAATCCTCAAAGCAGCAGCGACAAGCGTGCGTCTGTCTGTTAAAGGATTACATCGGTGACAGCATCCAAGTAGGCATGTCAGACAGTCCGTACCTGTACTGGCAGGAAAAAGAAGCAATTTGGAGGTCCCTGTACAAACTGGCTCTATTTTACCTGAGTTGCCCCCCCTCCAGTGTGTACTCCGAAAGAGTGTTTAGTGCAGCCGGGAACCTTGTCAGCGAAAGGCGTAGGAGGTTGCTTCCACAAAATGTGGAGAAGATGATGTTCATAAAATGAATTATCAACTCTTCCAGGGAGACCAGCCTCCAGAACGTACAGAGTGACCTGTGGTTCCAGCAGGGACGAATTAATACTCTGTGAGGATGAGGATGTACACACTGAAGAGGGTGAGGAATCGGTGGATGAGGAGGATGAGGATGACATCTTGCCTCCGTAGAGCCAGTTTGTGCAGGGACACATTAATTGCCAGCTTGTTTTGTGGGGGCCCAAACGAACCAATCATTTCAGCCACAGTTGTGTGGCAGACCCTGGTGCTGAAATGATTGATTTGTTAAAGTGTGCATGTCCTGTTTATACAACATAAGGGTGGGTGGGAGGGCCCAAGGACAATTCCATCTTGCACTTCTTTTTTTTCTTTGCATTATGTACAGTTTGGGGCCTAGTTTTTCTAACTGCCATCCTGTCTGCCACTGCAGTGTCACTCCTAGATGGGTCACGTGTTTGTGCCGCCCACTCGTGTCGCTTAGCATAGTCATCCAGCTACCTCGGTGCAACCTTTTGGACATGAAAACACTATTGTGAGGTGTGAGGTGTTCAGAATAGAATGGAAATGAGTGGAAATTAAGGTTATTGAGGTTAATAATAGCATAGGAGCAGAGAAACCAACAAATTCTGTGATTTTAGCTGTTTTTATGCTTTTTTTAAAAAAAATACAGATCCAAAACACAAAACCCAGAACCCAAAACACGGAAGGGTGGTTTTGGCAAAACCAATCCAGATCCAAAACACGAAGAAAGATCCAGATCCAAAACCAAAACACAAAACACGAAAAGTGGCCGGTGCACACCCCTAATATATATATATATATATATATATACATATATCACACATATTACACATAGGTCCAGCTTCCAGCTAAATATGTTCAATATGTGCATAAGTGGAAAGTTTTTATATATATATATATATATATATATATATATAGACACACACACACACACACACACACCCCTGTCACTCTCCTATCTATATTCATTTTGCTCTGGTGCCCTCTGGACTCAAACTTTAAATCAGCAGTATACACAAACAGCTCAGAGTCTCATAATGAAAATAAGTGGTATATTCACATGTGGTAAAAAAACAGTACCAACGTTTCTGGGCATTTGTCAAGGTCTAACCTTGACAAAGGGGCGGTTGTGCCCCGAAAAGTTGGTACTGTTATTTTTACAACAGGTGAATATACCACTTATTTTCATTACAAGACTCTGAGTGCTGTTGTTTGTGTATACTGCTGATATATATATATATATATCTATATATATGTATATATATAGATATACACGTTGATTACATGCATCTAGATATAATTACATGTAGGAGGGATGTGTGGAGGAGGGGTCGAGGGGGGCCCCCACAGATATCCTTGTAACGGGCCCCATGATTTCTGTTGCCAACCCTGTCTATTGGCCATACACAATACAAAGCGATCAGCAAAGGGGATACTTTAATTATCATAAATAACACTAGGGGGTAAATTTACTAAAGTAAGAATTTTTAGAAGTGAGTTTTAGAAGAGATGTTGCCCCTAGCAACCAATCACATTCTGGCTATTATCTTCTAGAAGGTGCTAGTTAAATGTTAAGTAGAATCTGATTGGTTGCTATGGGCAACATCTCTTCTAAAACTCACTTCTAAAAACTCTCCCTTTAGTAAATTTACCCCTTAGAGTTACAAGAGCACAATCACAGATATGTTCACAGATACAGTATAGACCATGATGTACTTGCATTTATTCCGAAATGTAAAAGATCTGCTCATTTTGGGCCTGACTCTGAGTAGGAAGCAAGGCCGATGTTATTGCAGTTAAGTGATTTTTTTTACTACTGCGCATGCGTCTAATTTGGTAAAAAGTCGCACTGTGCACGTGTCCCATGGAGTGTATGCACAGAGTCACGATACCGATTGAGATGCACGGTATCCGAAGTGTATTGGACATGTATTGGGCATTGCTGGGCTGTTACTGGGAGGAGGCTATTCAGTCACAAGAAAATGTTCCGTGTTATGGGCGTGTTGCTGAGATGTGGCGGAATTGTTTGCAATTGTTTGGTATTTCAGTGTCTAAAGATGCACAAAGTGGGGGTCTCAGTCCTTGCACATTCAGATGCACGACTGTACACAAGGGAAGGGTTTGCAGCCAGGGCCATAGAAAGCTTGGCCGGGCCCGGGTACTTGTCGGAGTCGTAGCTTAAAAAAGTATTTGCCGTGCTACGAAGCAACCCTGGGCACTGAACAGGGGGAGGGGGGAGGCTGTGAGACCCTCAGCCAGGGTCAAATCCAGGGTGGGGGTCGGCGATTAATGTGATCGCCCCCTCCCCTGCAGCCCAGCATGTGCTGGGTTGGGAATAGAGGCTGCAGCTGCTGACAGGTAAGAGAGGAGGGGGCGTTGTCGGTCCCAGGCCCCTGCCGGGCCGGGCAAATTAGTGCCGGCGCCAGCCCCCCTCTCGGTGGCCCTACTTGTTGCAGTATTAGCATATAGTTGTATAACGCAAGACCGGCAAAAAGCACACATTTGTATAGTTTTCTGCGCAAAGATTGCATGGTCTTATTATAATATACAATATTGTATATTTATATAGCATGGAAAGAGCTTTCACTAATAACATGGGAATGTGAATTTAATAGTTTTGCTTGCTGTCCTATAATCGCATGATGAAGAAGGCTACAATTCACCACACTCTAGGAGCCAAACGCTGCCAGAGATGACTTCATTATATTTCACAGTTTGACATTTCTTTGTCTATTTTCTCTGATTTATTACTTGTGTAGTTATCAACAATTTCCTGCTTGACATACCACACTGTGTTTACTAGTAGATTCTGCTAGAATCTTTGAACTATGCTGAATTGTTGACTTGCAGTAGAGAAATACAAAGGGAGAAAGCGTCCCCGCACTTTCCAAAACAGTGCTGCAAAACTATGATACTATGATATTGTGCTATTACCAAGATAAAGCCCAGGAGTCCTAATGCAATTTCCTTGTGTGTAAACTCACATATTGTTAAAGAGATGGACACCACATGAGACAGCCCTTTACTTGAGAACCTGCCATCTGTTTGTTCCTTGTGTCCAGCTGGCACAATATTATTCTATCTTTTTCAGATTGTTACCTACTTCCTTGATGATTGCGGAGATCACATTACCTATCATTTTATTTTGAATATTTGAAGACAGCATCTCATCCTTCCACTAATGTTTGTATAAACACTTATTTAGAAGCACTTCTATTTCATTTCACACCCTGGTATTCTTACACAAATCTTCTCTCTAAGATGTCAAGCTGTCAATCCATTACATTACAAACAATTGATGCTGGAAAAAGTCGGGACGTACAGTCTGATGGGAAACACAGTGCTCTCCAGGGAGCTCCACAAGTGAGTGACGTGACGCCTGCAGGAAACGCACAGTTTGCAGCCCCAAGGCCAGACTTATTAGGAGACTCAGGGGTCTATTCATCACCCCTTAATTTCAACAAAAATAGGTGAAAATTAACATTTTCACCAATTTTTGTAGAAATTAAGTTTCAGGGCCATTCATTAACTGTGTAACAAGGTTACAGTTCTCCCCTGATAATTTCCGTAGACCCTAATGTATGGGGATGTAGAAATTATGTAATTCATAAAGTTCCAAAAAAGCATTTTTATCGGAACCTGGTAGTTAGCTGTACACCATCCTGAGATGGTGTACAGCCCCCAAAAGTGTTTGCAAGCTGCCACTTACACTGATCTTTTCATTCTCTGCTTGCCTGCGGCTGCCAGCTCCACCACCGCCCCGATACCTGTATGAGAGTAGTCTTCATTCTGGGGGTCTCACATCTATCTGGTGGTGGATGTCTGCACATTCTCAGCACTCTGGCTTGTACCTCTGGTAACGCTGCCCCCTGTCTTCTCTCTGATGGGACACTATTCTCCTGCTGCTCCGAGCAGCTAGAACTCAGGCTGTAAAGAGTCTACAAAGATCGGAACAGCAGGAGAAAAGTCTCTCACTTCCAAAAACCTGACTCCACAGATAGAGCAGCTTTTTCGGAAGTGATACTTTAGGTAATGAGGCATGACGATTGCCTCCGAAAGAGTCTTTAAACATGCAGCGAGCTCAAAACATAATTATCACTATTGCTAATTATTTTATGATGAATAGGCCCCTCAATGTGATGACTAACAGAAGAATGGTGAAAAGTGGCCAAAGTCAGGGCATGAGGCTCATGTGTAACATCAGAATTTTATCTAGGATAAAAGGGCAGGCAGCATACAGTAAGTACAGAATGGAGTAATACGGAGGTGGAAGGAAGGAAACAGAGGAAGGGATAAACAGCATGTGCCGTTTGGGGGAGGAGAGGGGGGGTGGTCGAAGGAACGCAGGCGTGCCTGTGCATTTGAAAGCCGTTACAGGGTCGTGCATAATTAAGCCTCTGCGACAGCATACGCAGCCAGAGGTCTGGATGGCAACAGAAAGTTTCGTAGTTTGTGAGTCAGGTCAAGCTCAACCACAAGTGTGCATATGGGCGATGTTACTCGACCAATGTTTTTGCTGACTTGCGGATTATGTAATGGGAAGTGGGCGGCTTTATAGACTGGTGGGCGTTTTTGTAGAGTGCTGCGACTGCAGTGCAATCATATTCATTTGCATCGGTCGGGTGCGTGCGTATGCAGACATGAGTACCAAACTGAATGATGCCCTTAGTCCCCATTGATAATAATGAGGACTGCAATCTGAAGTGCTAATTAGCACTTTGCCGAAGATTTCTGTGAAATCTCTTGCACTGTGCCATTAGTACATAGCTATAATGCATACAATTATGCAGAAACTGCAGTCTCTACATAGTGTAATTTTATGTAAAAATAAGCTTGATACATAGGCACCTTAGTTATGTTCCTGCTTCATTTATTGTTAGTATTTGTAAGTACATTTAGGGGCCTATTCATCATCACTTAAATTTTACAAAAGCAGGTGAAAATGCACATTTTCACCTGCAACTGTAAACATTAAGTTATCGGGCCATTCATTAAGTAGGTAAAGCAGGAGATATCACAGATATCTCCTGCTTACCTTCCTCTGGCGGAATGGCCCGCTGCCTCGTACACTAGTATCACAGATATCTCCTACTTACCTTCCTCTGGCGGAATGGCCCGCTGTCCTCATACACTAGTATCACAGATATCTCCTGCTTACCTTCCTCTGGCGGAATGGCCCTCTGTCCCCATACACTAGTATCACAGATATCGCCTGCTTACCTTCCTCTGGTGGAATGGCCCGCTGTCCCCATACACTAGTTTCATAGATATCTCCTACTTACCTTCCTCTGGCAGAATGGCCCGCTGTCCCCATACACTAGTTTTACAGATATCTCCTACTTACCTTCCTCTGGCAGAATGGCCCGCTGTCCCCATACACTAGTATCACAGATATCTCCTGCTTACCTTCCTCTGGTGGAATGGCCCGCTGTTCCCATACACTAGTATCACAGATATCTCCTACTTACCTTCCTCTGGCGGAATGGGCCGCTGTCCCCAAACACTAGGATCACAGACATCTCCTGCTTACCTTCCTCTGGCGGAATGGGCCGCTGTCCCCATACACTAGTATGGGGAAAGAATTCATCAAGCTTGAGTGCGGAAGCATTCGCCATCTGCAGATGGTGAATGCTCCCAATACCCACTCCTTCCTATGGGAAGGAGTTGCGGGTCGCGAAAAGGGATCATTTCGGATCCTTCCGCCTAACCTCTTGTGCGCATGCGTGACCTGTAGGTCGACGCATGCGCACTCCAATCACTACTCCGAAAGGCTTGACAGATGTCATAGTTATCAAAGGCAGGGAGTCAGAGATGATAGATGGCAGCAACCAGAAGTGGAGAGAACAGATGTTTGGCATTAACGTCGAAGGATGGGAAACAGATAAAGGGTTTAGAGAGGATGATGCTGAAGGAGCAACCATGAGATTATAGGAAGCCTACTCCACCACCAAGGTGGTCACTGGGGCACATACAGTAAGTAACACTTGGAACAAATGTGGCTATTATGACAGCATTCAGCCAGCAGCAGTGAATCTGAGAACAAAAGACTAACTAAGGCTGGGTACACACGTAAAGATTTTCTGTCCAACCATCCAACTAGTTGATTGGCTGGAATGAAAATCTGGTACGGTATGAAAGCAAATTACAATCAGCAATTTGCTCCCAAATGCCGGAAAATGGACAAAAACTGTTGTTTGAACAAATTGTTTAGATCAAAGATTTAACAGTCTTGTCTGAACGTCCATTTTCACCTGTTTTCTGGCATTTAGGAGCAAATTGCTGATCATCAGTTACTCCCATATGTTACCAGATTTTCATTCCAACCAATCAACTAGTTGGATGGTTGGACAGAAAATCTTTATGTGTGTACCCAGCTTAATAAAACTGCAGGTGTTACACAAGCCCAGATTTACAAACCATAAACCAGGCTAAAAGAAGCAGGATGCATGGATGGCAGAATGTTCAATACTGTAATTAACGATGAATTATTCTCAGTTTCATATTTGTTCTGTTGCTCCTTACGAAGGTGCTTGAATGCATGGAAACGCGTTGAGCCAGCTATGGAGGAGATTTAATAAAGCTTGGAGAGAGATCAAATTGCAGATAAATAGCACCAACCAATCAGCTCTTAACTGTCACTTTACAGGCTTTGAAAAATTTAATTTAGGAGCTGATTGGTTGGTACTATTTATCTCCAATTTTATCTCTCTCCAAGCTTTATTAATCTCCCCCTATGTACTGCTAATTAGAGAGATAAAGTTTAACTACAGCATCGAGCCACTATTTCCACCTGCCCGGCTGTCAGTATCATGAGATTTTTTCCCAGCTGCAGCTTCAAGCTTGTCAGGGATTGAGCCCTGAAATTAGCTCTAGATCTTTGAGCACGGCCGATATTCAACCTATATACCTGGTCATGAGGAATACATCCAACTGAGAAACAGCTTCTATATGGCTGACTCTACGGTGACCAAGTGGGGTGAGACAAGCACCGGACCGTTGTGGTTCACTGTATATTGTGAGAAAGGCACTCACAAGCCACTACTGTGGGTAAGTTTATTTGGGAGCAGTAAGTAGATTCACAGTTTATATAAATACAATATTCAGTATATTTTTCAAGCCTATATACAGGCAACTTTCCGAAACTTACAAAGGAAACACCTTTCAGCTGTACCTAGCTGCTCAGTGTAATTTACATTGTACTGTACATCAGCCTATCATTCAAAATGCCGACTTGGGCTGTATCAAAACTCTGACTTTAATGTGTAGTGTATTCCTCATTCCATCTGGATTATGAACCTTGTTCAGGTTTTGAGACACTTTTTCAACATTGTTTCTGTTTATTTGCGTAAATATATCCCATGTTATGCTCTTTTCATGCTATGTATTTTTATGCTAAGTGTGTTTTACGGTATAGAATTTTATATATATACCTGTGTAACTGCAACATGCAGCCAATTAATTATTTTCATATTTGTTCTTTTGTTGGATGAGGGCTACAGGGAAAGAATTGTTCCATCCAATAAAGCACAAGTGCAGATAATGATTAATAATGACAGAAAACACCTGCAACACATCTAGGCTCTATGGACACTACAGACCCAGAATAGATAATACCCCTTTTCCACCAAAAATCCGCCGGAAACTCCATTTCTCCCCTGGACGCCAGACCGGAGCAGACTGACGATCAGGGGAGTGGGTCTTTCCAGGGGAGAGGGAGTCCTTCGGAAGCTGTTTGTGACAGCTGTCACCAGGGAGGGAGAGATGACAGCCTTCTCGTATGAAGTGGGGATGGGGTAAAAACCATAACGGTTCGGACAATATGGGGAGACTGTAATCTCTCCCTCCCCGGTGACAGCTGTCACAGATAGCTTCCGAATGAGATCCGAACATAACCGAGCAAAACCGAACTACTCATCTCTACTGATAAGTCTCCTTGGTGGTCCCCCATCCAGGGACTTGAGCCAAAAAGTCCTTGAATGTGTGGGGCACATCACAGTGTGTATACAGTGAGCTACAGCATCTGCTGCTGTGTATTATATAATGAAAGAAAGGAGAGCAGGAGTTGTTTTAAGGTAGTGCACTATTTGTTAAAATAAAACTTTTAGGCTCTGTTTATTATCATTTGCGGCTAGCACCTGAAAATAAAGATTCCTTATCGCCGCAATAATAAATCTTTATTCGCCCAGATGTACCATTGATGAGTCACCGGGATCACATGACTTTCTCCTTTGCCCCCTCAGCTGTGTAAATGTCTTATTCTTTTGTATGCTTTGCTGAGGCAGAAGTAGCATTCTGACAAGGGTAATATATTCGATTTTGAAGACATTTTAGGGCATATTTATTAATTATACCCCTTTCCCACTGGCAGCAATAACCCAGGTTATTGTGCAGTGTGAAAGGGCCCAGTTGAGCAACCTGAGTAATGAGCAGGGTTGAACGCGTGTTCAGCCCAGCTCGGGGTGCATTGTGAACGCGTAACCTGGGTTGATGCGACCCGGGTCCCGTTGTCAGCATAGGAAGAGCTGGCACTTAGAGATGATTTCATCTGCAAGCACCGGCTCGGCATGTGAGGTGACGGCACGTGAGGTGACGTCATCGACCTGGCAATTAGCCGAGTCAGGCCGCCAGTCTGAATGGGGTCTCACCTGGGATAGAGCCGTACACAAAATCTCGGGTGTGACCCAGGATAGTGGTGTGAAAGGGGTATTAATGAGTTTTAGATCCGATAATTCTAATTTCTTACCGTCTCTCTTCACACCAATAAGAAATGAATGTCACGTTAAGGCTATGCTGACCCTCTGCCAAGGTATTGGAAGACGTGGACCCAGATTGGGGAAGGAACAGGAGGAGAGGGGTCTGGATATATGCCTTCCTCATCCACTAGTACCGGATGTTGGCGAGACCTGACCAAAAGGCGCGCAGTCTAACTTACTGGGAGGTGTTCAACAGTGATCCCCTCCAAGCGGGATTTGGGCTTAAGCTGCACCCAGCAAGCAGGTTGCAGCCCTTTGGTCAGGTATCCAGTACAGGTGGGAAATAAAAGAACACTTATCACAGGGAAAGTGAAGGAAAAGATACTGTAAGTTTGTACTGAGGTAATGTAATTAGTACACACTCTGTTGATCCAGACGCAAGGCTGACACACGAAAATGGCACTAGAGGTTGTACTTGGATGACGTATTAAGTACATACGCTGCGGCTTTAGACACAGAACTGACACAGGAGAATGATATTATGAGATGGTCTTTTTGGATGACGTACCAAGTACAGACACTGTGGCTTCAGACGCAGAACTGGCACAGGAGACTGGTATGATGAGATGGTATTAGGATAACGTACTAAGGGCCAGATTCAGAGCCGGACGCTCTTTAAGAGCGCTCGCTCTGAATCAGGGCGTTTTTTTGTTTTTCTTGTTTTTCTAACAGAGCAGGAAGCTCTCCACTGACATCACTGGTGATGTCAGTGGTGCCTCCCTCAAACGGCAGGCGTTCCTTCGGGAACGCCTCCGTTTGTGTAGCCACCCCCCCTGCCTGCCTCCAAAACAGGGTGAGCTGTCAATCAAAATCAACAGCCGTCCCCTTTTGGTGTGAGACCCGTAGCAACGGAGCGCCCGTCGCTGGCCGGGTCTCGCACATGCGCACACCGGAGCCGGCGTGCGCATGCACAGTGAGGGACCATCGATCCACTTGCGAGTCTGAATCAGGCCCTAAGTACACTCACTGACGTTTCAGACGCAGAACTGACACAGGAGAATGGTATAATGAGAGGGTCTTTGGTTGACGTACTAAGTACACACACTATGGCTTCAGACACAGAACTGGCACAGGAGATGACTCTAGGAGATTGTACTCAGTAGACGTACTGAGTACACACACCGTGGATAAACAATAGGAACAAGTTACTAGAAGCAACAGAATTTGGGAGCTGGAAGGCTGCAATAGCAAATCTTCACTGGAAGAAACAACGTTGTACAGGCAACCTCCTGTTGTCCAGAGCCCGGTTAAATACCCTAAGGTAGCAGGCCATTGGAGGATCGTGTCAGCTGACAGCAACCAATGCTACCATTGGGTAAAGGACTAATCAGGATATAGACTGTCATGGCTGCGTCCATGACAGTAACTGCAGAAACCACATCACAGAGGGAGCACATGGCTGTCCAAGCAGACCTCAGGTATAATTCTCAGCACGTCACCCGCCGCCACACATGGTGTCTGACAGCTCGGGAGGTGAGAAGCCGGCGCTGAGGTGAGTAATGGCTGATCCTTGGCCACAACCTGACAGTACTCCCCCCAAGCTGTGAAGCATGGACATCAGATGCCTTGATCCATGCTCGTTCTTGAGGTCCATAACCCTTCGAGTCAATGAGATACTGAAGATGATTCAATCAGTGTCGGAAGTCAAGGATCTTCTCAATTTCAAATTCGACTCCCAGTTGATTCTGAACTTGAGGAGTCTTGGGTGGAGAACACTGGAATTGATTAAGGATTAATGGTTGTAGAATCGAAACGTGAAATGTGTTGGAAATCATCAACTGAGGAGGTAGCTCCAATTAATACACCACCGGATTGATAATTTTAAGAACATAATATGGTCCAATGAAGTGTGGAGTAAATGTCATGCTTGGAACCTTCAGTTGAATGTTCTTAGTTGATAGCCACACCCTATCTTCAGAAGAGGAATGGCAAGACATTTTTGATCCGCAAATTTTTTGTAATTACTAGAACCTTTTCAATGAGTGAATATTTTTCCATGTATCAGACAATGATTCCACAAGGTTAGTGACGGCAGGTACTTCCATAGGAGGTAAATCTTGGAAATCTGGAACACGCGGATGTCTTCCATATACGGTACTGCAAAAAATGGAGTAGAATTCGAAGAAGAGTGGTACCTAATATTGTGGGCAAACTCTGCCCATGGCAATAAATCGACCCAGTCATCTTGAGAAGAAGAAACAAAAAGTCTAAGAAATGTTTCCGATTCCTGATTCACCCTATCAGTTTAGCCATTTGTCTGCGGGCGATAGGCGGAGGAAAACTTCAGTTTAATTCCATAGGCACATAAAGCCCTCCAGAATTTGGCCACAAATTGCACACTTCGATCCGACACTATCTCCTTGGGTAGTCCATGAAGACGGAAGATGAGTAAACATTTTGGCCAACTGTGGAGCAGAAGGAAGTCCCGCCAAGGGAATAAAATGGGCCATTTTTGAAAATCAGTCTACTACCACCAAGATAGTATTATGTCCCTTGGAGGGTGGTAATTCAGAGATAAAAACCACCTCAAGGATGAACTTGAGGTTGTTGTTATGAAAGCAGAAAGGACCAAGAGAGTGCATCAGTCTTTTTATTTTGTATGCCAGGACGAAATTGGACTTTAAAATCAAACCTGGAAAAAAAAAAAAGAGACCAGTGAGCTTGTCTGGTATTCAAATGATGAGCTGTCTTGAGATAAAGAAAATTGTTATGATCAGTGATGATAGTGAAAAAATTTTTAGTGCCTTCCAAAAGGTGTCTCCATTACTCTAGTGCCAATCTCATAGCCAACAAATCTTGATCCCCTATGACATAGTTCTTCTCAGCTGGAGAAAATTTACAAGTAAAGAAACCACAAGGATGATTCTTTCCATCTTCAGCCACTTGAGATAGAACAGCTCCCACTCTTACTGAAGAGGCATCGACTTCTAACATGAAGGGTTTTTCAAGTTGTGGTTGACAAAGAATTGGAGCTGTGGAAAAACCTGTTTTGAGGGCTTGGAACGCAGCCACCGCTGCCGGAGGCCAATGAGACGGGTTAGCACCCTTCTTAGTGAGAGCCGTGATGGGGGCGACAATTGTAGAAAAGTTTACAATTAATCTTATATAATAATTAGAGAAGCCAAGAAACCGTTAGATGGCTTTCAAGGACTACGGTTGGGGTCAGTCTTGGATGGCTTTTAGCTTGTCTGAATCCATTTGAAAGGAATTTCCAGATATGATGTGCCCCAAAAATGTCACAGAGGACTGTTCAAAAAGGCATTTCGAAATTTTCCCGTACAGATGATAATTTCGAAGACAGAACAAAACGTCTCTGACATGAAGACAATGGTATTGCAGGTTCTCTGAAAAAATGTAAATGTCGTCCAGATACACTACAACAAATTTGTAAAGGACATTTCGGAAGATTCCATTGACATAACTCTGAAAAACTGCTAGTGCATTACACAAGCCAAGATGCATCACCAAGTACTCATAATGGCCATCTCGCATATTAAGCGGTTTTCCACTCCTGATACGGATTAAATTGTAGGCTCCTTGGAGATCCAGTTTAGTGAAAATGGACGCTCCATGAACCTTGACAAAAAGCTCCAAGATGAGAGGCAAAGGATATCTATTTTTCACGGTGATTTGATTCAGCCCACGGTAGTCTGACTGGGTAAAGGGGCTAATCAGGATATAGACTATCATGGCTGCGTCCATGACGGTAACCGCAGAAACCACATCACGAAGCGAGCACATGGATGTTTCAGCAGACCTCAGGTATAATCCTCAGCTTGTCACCTGCTCCACGTCTGGCGTCTGACCGCTCGGGAGGTCAGGGGAAGCCGGCGCTGAGGTGAGTAAAGGCCGATCCTAGGCCGCAACCTGACCATTAAATAATGCCCAAACTTATTAAAATGCACATTCAGGGACAGGGGCATCCCTGCAACGTGTTAAAAGTTAAGTGATCTGTAATGTTATCACTTCTACTTCAGGACCCCACTTTGGTACTGTGCACTCATGGTCAGCAGACCACGCTTACACAAGCAGACATTGTTGGGAAGGGATCCTATGGATTACTCTACCAGTAAATGTAGTTACAGAATGTGTAGTCAGGGCCGACACTAGGATATTTGTCACCCGGGGCAAGACAGTAATTTGGTGCGCCCCCTGTGTCATGATTGGTGCTTGTGAGTTACCTGTCTCAGGTGATGAACTGGATTCTCTGGAGGCCGGCAGGACCGGAACCATGGGTGATGTAGATAGCTCTATTTACAAGACTTGTGTAGCAGTGAAACCTGCCCTTGATGATAAATGACAGGAACTGGAGGAACCGGACTGGGACTGGCAGGAAGACTTGTTGAATTGAACTGATGAACTAAGAACTTGACTCTGGACTGGAACAACATGGACTGAACTGATGAACTTGGAACTTGACTCTGGACTGGAACAACGTGGATAGAACTGATGAGCTTGGAACTTGACTCTGGACTGGAATAATGTGACAATGGCTGTAGGGAAGTCAGGTAATGCTGAGACGCGGGGTAAACAGGGTAATCTGGAATTTCTGTGACAAAGGCTGGAACACAGGTGCAGGCTGGATGAGTAATAGGGAATAACAGGTTCAGGAAGGAAAGGGCAGGTCTGGGAATTTTATGTTCAGGGAGGGAATAGGTAGGTAAAAGGAGCAGGAGTTGATCCACAGCAGGAAGCAAGGCAGGGTGACACAATGCAGGTTTACAGAGTGCCAGGGACCAACCAGGAGTAGGGCTAGCAGCAGAGCACAGGCCAGGTATTGCTGTAACAGGATGTCTGGATGCCAGGCATTGCTGTGGTAGGTTTTCGGGATGCACCAGGGGTTGCTGTCAGCAGGTTTACTGGATTGCCAGGTATAGCAGTAGCAGGTTTTCAGGATGCACTGGGGGTTGCTGCCAGCAGGTTTACTGGATTGCCAGGTATAGCTGTAACAGGTTTTCTGGAGAACACCAGGGGTTGCTGTAGCAGGTTTCAGGGATACACTAGAACGCAGAAACAGCATGAACCATACACCACGGGAAGACGAGATGTTCAGGCCCAGAATGCTATCAGGGGAGGAAATATATACCCTGGGTTTGGCAGCAATTGGTGGATACGGACATGTGGTCTGGCAGTAGCATTCTGAGTGGTGGAAGGCACAACATGCAGAGGGAGTATTCATCTCTACAGCTGTGAGAATCAGAACCACACCTGTGATTCCAATCAGGGCTAGCAGTGCTCACAGACAGAGGAGAGGCCAGGTGCAATAATCAGAGCAAATCCTCCAGGCAAATTACACACACAGATCCATGGGACAGCTGACAGGGTAAGTCTCAAGGCAAAAAGGTGACAACTAGACAGAGTCGTGACACCCTGGTAATTCCTCCATAGTAATGCCCCCTGCAGCAGTGCCCATATAGTAATTCCCCCTTCAGCAGTGCACCTATAGTAATGCCCCCTGAGGTAATGCCCCTGTAGTAGTGCCCATATAGTAATGCCCCTGTAGTAGTGCCCATATGGTAATGCCTCTGTAGTAGTACCCATATAGTAATGCCCCTGTAGTAGTGCCCATATAGTAATACCCCTGTAGTAGTGCCTATATTGTAATGCCCCTGTAGTAGTGCCCATATGGAAATGCCCCTGTTGTAGTGCCCATATGGTAATGCCCCCATAGTAATGTCCTGTAGTGCCGCTTACAGAAAAAAAAACATTACTTACCCTAAACCCCGATCCGCCATCAACCGCCGCCCGGTTTGCCCGGCTGCTCCTCAAAACTATGGGAAAGAGAAGTCATAACGTCTCTCCCATAGTGCCCATGGGGAGAGCTAGAAGCTGGAGTTAAGGAGAGAACTCCAGCCTCCTGCTATCGCTGTGCCGCAGAGAAGGAGCCAGGCGCCCTTGGGCATGCAGCTTGGAGTCCCCCTGCAGTACTGAGCTGGAGGACACTGGCGGCGGGTGCAGCGGTGCACATGGTGCACGTGCACCTCCAGCCCCCCCCCCTCCCCAGATGCGGCCCTGGTGTAGTCTATAGGTTACAATGTTTTTTGGTGATTATCCCGCAAATATAGTTTGATAAATAGGCCCCTTATTACAATGGGAAAATGGCTTTCAACTAACAGTAACAGCAATGTTTAATTTTGACCCCATGAAGAACATTTTTTTTTTTACCCACAGTCCTCTTATCCCCCAGTACTATTTGAGAACATGGGCTAGAAAGCCGTACCAACCCAGAATAAGCAGCATATATTTTTTTTATATCTCAGCATATACAAGAGTACAAAGTAAAGAGCAACTTTTAAACTTCTGTTTCTCAAGCACTCTTCAATCTACCTGTCCTGCTGATAGAAAGTGTGGGGTTATTAGTCCCTTAGCAACGGAAATGTTACAAATGTTCCAGTCATACAAAGTGATAATTGCGCCTTTATAGTGTAAGTGCTTTTTCCAAACCCTAAATCATACGGTGGTCCATTATTACTTATGAAACAACAATTTCACAGAAGTAGCAAATAATGAGAGAATGGATTTTTTTTTTGTTAGTTAGTTTGGTTGGGGAGGGGGGGGATCTGCTTTTATTTGTATTTTTAGTTTTCTGTCAATACCATCTTCCTATAAATACTATAATTACAAAATTACATAATTAGTGTCCAGTTTATTAGATGTACTCATTTGTCCTATCCATGTAATTATGGCGGCTGCACTCAACCACTTATTCAGCTTACATTGTATTGTGCTTATCTATCAATGGCAAATATATGACTATTACTTTAAATAGAAAAATATAGAGTTATGGTAGCCTTACCTAGATAACACCTTTTCTTCGAGGTCCATAGGGTCCACAGGGATACCATGAGGATATTATGGTTGGAAGACCAGGTACCAAACAGTTAAAGCTTTGGCTCCCAGAATGCCCTGGGTCGTCCTCCATATATAACCTGCCCCTAGCCATAGGACTTCAGTTTAGTTAACAACCCTAAAGGCAGGAGAAGGAAAGAGGAGAAGGAAGAACAATCGTACACCAAAAACACTCTTACAGAAGATGAAGGAATCTGTGACCGACAGAAAATCACCCAATGAAGCCAGGTGGGTCAGGGTGGGTGCCCTGTGGACCTCGAAGAAAAGGAGTTATCTAGGTAAGTCTACCATAACTCTATATTTCTTCTTCGGGGTCCATAGGGATCCACAGGGATACCATGGGGATGTCCTAAAGCAGTTCCCCTGCACTATCTTTCTGAAGAGAATCTCCCTGGGATTCATTACACTTTGGTTCTAAAGGAGTTAAAAGCTTCCCCATTTGAACCTTTAGACTCTGTAGATTTGAAGTGGTTGACAGCAAAGACACTTTTTTTTTCTTGCTATCTCTTCTGCGCGCACAGTCTCTGATTTGGCAGCGCTCTCTTGTCGTTTCCCAGTTTTGATTTTTCACCAATATAAAGCTGTTCTTCGTACAAGGGAGGGTTACCTTCCTAAGGCAGTGTCCCGTTTTCATGTAAATTAAGAAATTGTTGATCCAGCTTTTCAGGCTCCAGACCTTTCTGTAGGTGAAGCCTCCCTGGATGTAGTTTGTGCATCAAGTCACCATCTTGCCTAGCACCTCCAGCCCTCAAGGCTGCTACATGACCGCCAGATCTCCACCTTTGTCTAGCATCTACGGCTGCAGCTTGTGACACAAAGACAAATCCTGCGGTGTTACCTGTGGAACAAAAGGAGGCTGAACTCTCAGAACTCCTTGGAGAAGAATTCTAACATCTGGTAATGAAGCAATCTTCTTCTGGAATCAAAATGACAGTGCAGAAACTTTCTGCACTCTCAAAGTGGCCAGGCAGAGACCATTGTCTAACCCTGGCTGCAGAAAAGGCAGTATTCTGGAAATCCTGAACACCTTAGGATCATATTCCTTATGAGAACACCATTGACCAAAAGAATGCCAAAGTCTGTAATAGATGCAGGTAGAAGCAGGCTTCCATGCTCTAAGCATTGTTTTGTTTACAGAACTGGAAAATCCCTTCGCTTTAAAAAAAATGGAAGATACAAGAGCCATGCCGTCAAATTCAGACGGGGCAAGTCCGGATGTCGGCAGGGATCCTGCCACAGAGGAAAAGATATGGACCCGGCCCCGTACCTGGGGACCTTGTGGTTGTGGCGTGACGCCATGAGATCTATCTATCACTGGTAGACCCCAGTTGTTTACCAGGAGCTGAAACACTCCCGGATGGAGAGACCACTCTCCGGTGTGTATGTCCTGGCAACTTAGGAAGTCTGCTTCCCAATTTAGCACTCCCGGTATGAATATTGCCTAGATGGCCGGAAGATGACGTTCTGCCCAAATCAGAACCTTTGTCACTTCTTCCATGTCTGCATAACTTCTTGTGCCTCCCTGATGATTGAGGTAGGCCATTGTAGTCGCATTGTTGGACTGCATCTGGACCAGCCTGCCCTGGAGCAGGTCCTGTGCCTTGATCAGTGATCTGTATACTGCTCGCAGTTCCAGAATGTTTATTGGCAGATGACTTTCTTGATTTGTCCATCTTATTTATTTTATTTATTAACAGTTTCTTATATAGCGCAGCATATTCTGTTGCGCTTTACAATTGCAAACATTTATAGAACAAAACAGGGTAATAACAGACAGACATAGAGGTAAGAGGGCCCTGCTTGCAAGCTTACAATCTATAGGGAATTAGGCATTGATACACAAGGATAGGTGCTATATATTGCAATTTGGCCTGGGCAGAATGCAGAGTTTCTTTGTGGGCTGCATGATCCAGTCACATAGGAATGTCGGCCAAATGTCAGGAGTATGTGAAAGAAAGACAATATGTGAGCTTATGTGTGGTCTGTGAGAGGGTATGTAATAAGTCATGAGAGCTATAAAGGTTATGTGGTCAGTTCTGGAATCTGATAAGCTTGTCTGAAGAGGTGAGTTTTCAGGGAACGCTTGAAGGATTGAAGACTAGAGGTAAGTCTTATTGTGCGTGGTAAGGCATTCCATAGAGTGGGTGCAGCCCGAAGAAAGTCCTGTAACCGTAAATGGGAGCAAGTAATGCGCGGGGATGAGAGACGCAGATCTTGTGCTGAGCGGAGAGGTCGGGTTGGGAGATATTTTGAGATGAGTGAAGAGATGTATGTTGGTGTAATTCATATTAATGGCCTTCCCCAGAATGGGTGCCCTTTGTTTAGATGATCCTTTCTCAGCCACCACAGGAGGGAGTGACGAACCTTGGGAGTGAGAAGGGTCCTCTGAGACCTTATAAGATGATGCTGTCTGTTCCTCCTGGAGAGAATCAACCTTTGTAGAGGACTGGAATGTAACTGGGCATATTTCACCATGTTGAAGGTGGATACCATGGACCCAGGACCTGTATTGCTAAATGAATGGATACCCTCTGATTTCGGTGCAATTTGCGCATCTGCAACTGTAGAGCCGAAAACCTCTCCACTGGTAGAAAGATCCTTTGTGCCAGGGATTCCTGTAGCGCCCCCAGCTGTACCATCTTGTTGGAGAAAGGGAAGACCTTTTCCAATTGATTATCCAGCCCTGCTCCTGTAGACAGGCAGTGGTAAGCTGGAGATGCAAATAAGAAGGTACGTAGGGCGCTAGTCAAATAAGTCAAACCTTTATCGGCAACCCATATTCAGAATTCCACAGGCTCACTAATTACAAGTGTTTCAGCTGGATTTATTTACAGCTTATACCCCTGATTGGGATTGCTACATATAGCAAAAAACAGTATACTGAATACACTGTTTTTTTCCTGGGAACTTTGTTTCAAATGAATATGTTTCTCTAAAGGATACAAATTATTCTTTCCAAATGGAGTTATAACTCTATGATCTAATGCTACAAACATTTTAAACCAGACTCCTCTTTTGATGTTGTGTTGCTAAGCAGCATTGCTTGGTGATTTTTAGGAGTTTAACTATTTTGTATATGTAGCACCATACCACTGTAGTGGTGCATGCTGATTTTATTGTATATTTATATTATTGATTTATGTTTTTCATTATTTTTTATTTTTTCAATTTATTACTTTTTATCTTTTCTTTTTATTTAATTTTTTTCATTGCTTATTATGTGTTATAAATATGTGACACTTTATTAAATTACAACTTTAATTTGACTAGCACCCTACCTTTTTATTTGCATTTATCTTTTTTGGAGATCATCCAGTTTTCCCCATTTGTGGTGGGCTGGCTGTCAATTAGGTGGATTTATTCCAAGCATATATATATTTGTTAAGAGACGGATCACAATTACTAATACTATTATTTAGATGCATATTTCTGGTATCCTATCGGTATTAGCGCCTTGTTTTTTTTTTATATCTACTGTAAGCTGGAGATGATATTGTAAAACCTCCGTAGACTGTCAATATCAGGAGGTCATCCAAGTATGGCAGTATCCTTCTGAAATGAGCAGTTATGACCGCCATTATCTTGGTAAACACCTGAGGGGCTGCGGACAGACCAAAGGGCAATGGTAATGTTGCTGATGAACAGCCATTTGATGTCTTCTGATTCCAGGGGTTCAAACGGAGGGCCCTGAAGCGCCACTGACAATTCCCACAGAGCTACTGGATGCAAAGGGGGGTTGAATATGGAAAACACCCTGCAGGAAGGTGTGAACATCCAGTAGTGGAGCAATTCTGTGCTGGATCCAGATGCACAGAGCAGAGACGTGCACTTTCAGAGAGGCCAGGCGTAGTCCAGGATCCATTCCAGCTGGAAGAAAGGCAAGGATTCTAGGAACCCGAAAAACATGAGGGTCAAAGCTTCTGGTAGCACACCACTGGAAGTATGTATGCCACACCCAGTGATAGATCCGGGCAGAGGCCGGCTTACGCGCTCTGAGCATGGCCTGAACTTCCGAGTGAGAAAACCCTTTGGACCTTAGGAGGGATGTCTCAAGAGTCACGCCGTCAAGGACAGATGGGCCAGGTCCGGAGACAAAAGGTCCGGTCATTGAGGAAATGGGAAAGGAGCGTATATGGAGAGACTCTGAGGACCGGAGCACCAATGGCATCTGGGCCAAGCTGGAGCTACAAACAGGACAGTGCCCCCATCTTGCTTGAATTTCCGAAGGACCCGAGGAAGAAGGGAGACTGGAGGGAAGAGGTACACCAGATGGAAGGTCCACTTCACTGACAAGGCACCTACGAAGGCTGCTTCGGGATCCCTTGTCCTGTATCCAGAAGCTTGTGGTTGTGTCATGAGGTCCACGTCTGGTAGGCCCCAGTTGTCCACAAGGAGTGAAAGACCTCTGGGTGTAGAGATTACTCCCCGACGTGCACGTTGTGACGGCTGAGGAAATCCGCTTCCCAATTGAGAATTCCCGGGATGAGCACCACGGAGATGGCCGGGAGATGACGCTCGGCCCATGTGAGAATGCGTGACACTTCTGCCATTGCTGACCGACTACAAGTGCCTCACTGGTGATTGAGGTAGGCAACAGTCGTGGCGCTGTCAGACTGTACTTGTACTGGCCTGCCCTGAAGAATGTCCTGAGCTAAAGTGAGGGCTCTGTAGATGGCTCAGATTTCTAGGATGTTGATTGGTAAGATCCCCTTGGCGGGAGTCCAGTGTCCCTGGAAGGAGTGCTGGCCGGGCACTGTGCCCCACCCGCTGAGGCTTGCGTCCGTGGTGAGGAGTACCCAATCTGTGATCCAAAAGGGATGACCCTTGTTTAAGTGGGATGTCTGTAACCATCAGGAGAGGGACAGACGAACTTCTGGAGAGAGGACCATCATCTGGGATCTGATTAGATGGGGCAGCCCATTCCACCTGGAGAGGAATAGGTGTTGTAGGGGCCTGGAGTGGAACTGAGCGCACTCCACCATGTCGAAGGTGGATACCATGGACACCAAAGTCTGCATTGCTGAGTGAATTGACACTCGGCAACTGTGGAGTAACCTGCACACTCGGTACTGCAGTGCAGAGATTTTGTCTGCTGTCAAGTAGATTCTCTGAACTGCTAGGGGTGCCATCTCAGGAATGAGAGGGCGTACCCATGAGAGACCACTTTTTGTACCCAGGCGTCTGTTGTGATCTGATGCCAGAACTGGGTGAACTGAAGAAGTTGGCCTCCCACCCTGGGATCCCCCATGGGGAGGCCCGCCCCATCAGGCAGAAGGTTTGACCAGTGTTCACATCAGCACCTCCGGTCTGTCTCCAGAGACCGAAGGTAAGACTGCACAATGATGCGGATTCCCGCGAATGGGAACCCACCTTACCTGTCCCCTGAAGTCCCAGCTGCAGTCTGGGGTGCTACCGTGGAGCCCGCTAGCAAGGCTCCCCGGTGCCCCACCATAAGTACCAAGCCTATGGCTGGAGTTGCGATACCACGGAGGGGTGATGGAGCAGCAGCACAGACGTCCAGACAGGCTCTGTCTTGAAGTAAAAAGAAATAAAATAAAACATAAAATAAAGCTTGGGCTGCTTGAAGCTGCCCCACTGTTCTAATGGTGATCCAGCTCCTGCCGGAAACCAAGACAAACAGATTGCCTCAGGCGGGGTATAGGGGGGAAGAACCGAAGCATCCTGGGATAGCAAAAGCTTTAACTGTTGGTGTCCGGTCCTCCTATCCACCACCTACACCCCATTGTCTCCCTATGGAGCCCTATGGACCCTGAAGAAGAAAAACATCTAAAATAATAAAACTTAGACCTGTTTTACTTCCTATACTATTATTATCAATAACATTAATTTCCAGTACATTTTCCTCACAGCACCTGAAATCACGATGGAAGGACTTAAATGCAATTCAAAACACACAAGATCCATTTTTTAAATCAGAGTTCCGAATTGCGAGAAGACCTTGGTCAGGACTCAGAACCCCAAAGTAATTCCGAACTGGGACTTGACACCCCAAAGCATACGCTTAGTTCTGGAGCATCTGCCGAGCAATTCACGCAAGATACACTTCGCAAATAGGCGTACATATGTGCTCACATACATCTATCCTCCGTGCGCTACAAGTCGCGCCACACATACTGTAACACGGGAGCTCAGTGTGACTCGGTAGCCGAGCGACTTTTGTTCGACTTTTAACTTTAAATGCATCTTATTCACACAACGATGTGACTAGATAGCACAAGCAGCTTCTGCTGATTACAATGATATGCAGCATGCCTATGTTCTGTGTGTGACTGCGTGTGTATCTGCATGGTAAACACTACATTACAGTGTTACAGCCGCTGACACTGTAACGTAGCATTTCGCATGCAGATACACCCGTACTCGCTCACAGAACATAGGCATGCTGCATATCATTTTAATCAGCAGAAGCTGTTTGTGCTATCCATTCGCATCGTTGTGCGAATAAGATGCATTTAACAAGGTAAAAAGACGCACTAAAAGACTCTCTGTGCTACCAAGTCACGCCACAGCATGGCGCGACTACGAGGGCTGTTTAACGTGCAAGGAGGCTAGATGTATGTGGACCCATCTGTACAATCAATTTTGCCCCTTTTATGTAACCAAGCCGAGCCTGATTTACAACAAAGCAGTCGCTGTACATTCAGACAGTATTTTTTAAATCTGGCAGCCTGGTAGACATTTGCCAACAGATCACTTGGGTACAATTCAGAGGAAGAATAAAAAAGGGAGCCAGACACTTGTA
Organism: Taudactylus pleione; assembly: GCA_031769625.1. Taxonomy (NCBI): domain Eukaryota; kingdom Metazoa; phylum Chordata; class Amphibia; order Anura; family Myobatrachidae; genus Taudactylus; species Taudactylus pleione. The sequence continues at coordinate 2,548,097 of JAUIMM010000637.1, read as the reverse complement.
ATGCAATATGGTAGTGGATGAAAAATGTTCTGGCATTAGTGAATATAAGTGATTTGTTAGCCAGAAAGTTGCTATGTTTTGGTCAATCAATACATGTCTGCTCATTCATCAGCTTACAGATAAAAAACTGCAAATTGTTTGAACACAATAATAATATCATAAACATTAACAGAACACAAAAGTCATTCCTGACAAGGATTACATATAGTTTTGTGCTGGTTTGAAAAATAAATCTATCAATGAATTAGACAAGACATGAGTGAAAATAATGTGAATTTCTATAGATACAGGGACTGATTCTGCAATGCCAACTTTCACGTAACTGAGCATTGTTTTTTGCAACTACGCCTGTGCGAAAATTTCTGAAGATCCCTACGGTGCAGGCATTGCACACAGGTGCTGTTGCTCATCGGGACAGACTGTATCAGACATATTGCGGAAAAGATGGCTAGTAGTGCAAATAGGATCCGTTCAGTGGGCGTGTTAAGGGAATGTCGTGGGTGAGTCAATGCAAGTGACTACGTTGCCAGACGCAAAGCTGTTTGTGAAACAGGAGATAGAAGTCGCAATGTCTGTGATTATGACCTCTGATTGGGCTTCTCGCTGTCACTCCACTTCACAAATGTAAAAGCATACCCCACACATAAGTGGCTGGAATAGCTTTTTGGATTTATTTCTGTACACTTTTTTTTCTAGGCTGACCATAATTCATCATTATAATCATTTATTTATGACACCACAGATTCCGTAGCGTCTGACATAACCATACAGAAATGAAAACGGTATAACAGTGGTAACTGTGTGCAGGTAAGCAAAATAACAAATTGCATAGAATATAGAAAAAACTAAATCAGCATAATGGAGCGTACACACGGTCAGATTTGTCAGACTTGTCAGATTTGTCAGATGAACGACTGAACGATTTGACCGTTTTGAACGATTTTACCAATGTTTTGAACGATTTGAACGATTTTTGACTGCATTAAAATGAATGGAATCGTCCAAGTCTGACTGCAAACCCATCAGATGTCAGATATCGTTATCTGACAAACGGGAACGCGCATCGTTGATCGTCCATCGTTCAGGCATGTCAGATATGAACGATTTTCCTTCAGATATGAACGACTGAACGATTTTTAAATCGTTATCGTTCATATCTGAAGGAAAAATCTGATCGTGTGTATGCACCATAAGACATGATGGGACAAAATGAGTGTGGATAGACAAGAGACATAGGTTACGGGGCCCGGGATTGGTATGATTTAACGCCGGACGCAAGTCCGACAGTTGGAATCCCGACAGCGGCTGCCCGACATGAGTGAAAATCCTGATCGTCCCTAAGGTAAGTATAGACTAACCTACTTCCCCCCCCCTAACCCTCCTTAGGGGTGCCTAACCCCAACCTTCCTCCCCAGTGCCTAACCTTAATCCCCCTCTGAGTGCCTAAACCTAACCCCCCCCCCCCTTCCCCGCAGCCTAAACCTAGGGGCCTGATTCAGACCCGCTCGCAAGCGTAGGATGCTCGCAAGCGGGTCGATGGTGCCCTAATGCACATGCGCACAACGGAGGGAGCTCCGTCGTGCGCATGCACGAGACCCGAATAACGACGGCAAAGCCATCGTTATGGGTCTCGCACCAAAGGGGGCGTGCTGTCGATGGTGACTGACAGCACGCCCCCTTTGGTGGGCGTGCCGGGGGCGTGGCTGCCAGACGGAGGCGTTCCTCTGATAGAGCCAAAATCACTCTTGGGCTTGCGGCAGCGAGACCCTAACCCAAGGTCTCATCGCAAGCCCGATGGTCACGATGGTCTTGACCATCGCGACCATCATCATGGACGCTCGCTATAGCTGTGGGTGGTAACCCACAGCTATGCGAGCGTCCATGAGGCCGCTCCATTTTTAGGTAGGAGGGCCCTGATTCAGAGCGAGCGCTCTGGTCAGAGCGTCCGGCTCTGAATGAGGCCCTGTCCCCCGGGGGAGTGCCTAACCACTTATCCTCCCTCCCCCTAGCCTAACCCTAACCTCCCATGGGGGTGCCTATCCCTAAGTCCCCCCCCGGGAGCCCTAAACCTAACCGCCTCCCCCTCCCACATCTGTCCGCGCTCGGCATCCCTTCGTTCGGGATGCCAGACGGCGGTCTCTCGGCGTCGGTAAAATGATAGGTGTCTAGATTTAGACGCTTGTCACTTAACCCTCGCCCGGATAAAGCAGTCGGGAAGCCGGCTGACGGGATTAGGTCCGCCGGCTTCCCGACTGCATACCCAGGGCCCTGACTGTGAGAGCTTACATTCACTGATGACATGATTTGTGGGAAATTGTGTCATTATATACCCCTGCCATTCTGACATGGGCCTCTCCTACAGGCTATCCCAGAGAGGATGGAGATAATGTAGGCGAGTATGTTTTCACGGTACTTTTGAATTGATTTTCTATATCATACGCCAAGCTAGCGCAATCTATGATTATATTTAGAGTAGGGGTGTGCACCGGCCACTTTTCGTGTTTTGTGTTTTGGTTTTGGATCTGGATCTTTCTTCGTGTTTTGGATCTGGATTGGTTTTGCCAAAACCACCCTTCCGTGTTTTGGGTTCTGGGTTTTGTGTTTTGGATCTGTATTTTTTGGAAAAAAAGCATAAAAACAGCTAAAATCACAGAATTTGTGGGTTTTTCTGCTCCTATGCTATTATTAACCTCAATAACCTTAATTTCCACTCATTTCCAGTCTATTCTGAACACCTCACACCTCACAATAGTGTTTTTATGTCCAAAAGGTTGCACCGAGGTAGCTGGATGACTATGCTAAGAGATACGAGTGGGCGGCACAAACACGTGGTCCATCTAGGAGTGGCACTGCAGTGGCAGACAGGATGGCAGTTTGAAAAACTAGGCCCCAAACTATACATAATGCAAAGAAAAAAAAGAGGTGCAAGATGGAATTGTCCTTGGGCCCTCCCACCCACCCTTATGTTGTATAAACAGGACATGCACACTTTAACAAACCAAACATTTCAGCGCTAGGGTCTGCCACACGACTGTGGCTGAAATGATTGGTTCGTTTGGGCCCCCACAAAACAAGCTGGCAATTAATCTGTCCCTGCACAAACTGGCTCTACGGAGGCAAGATGTCGTCCTCATCCTCCTCATCCACCGATTCCTCACCCTCTTCAGTGTTGTGTACATCCTCATCCTCACAGAGTATTAATTCGTCCCCGCTGGAATCCACAACCACAGGTCCCTCTGTACGTTTATTTTTTGGAGCACTTTGAGGGTTACACCACCCTTTAACAGACAGACGCATGCTTGTCGCTGCTGCTTTGAGGATGCAAGTGCGGCTACAGCCCACACAATTCACAAAGACAGAAAAAAAAAGAACAATATTTTTATTGTTTGTGTAGCACACTTTGAGGGTGTCACCGCCCTTTAACAGACAGACGCACGCTTGTCGCTGCTGCTTTAAGGATGCAGGTGCGGCTACAGCCCACACATTTCACAAAGACAGAAAAAAAAAGAAGAATATTTTTATTGTTTGTGGAGCGCACTTTGAGGGTTACACCTCCCTTTAACAGACAGACGCACGCTTGTCGCTGCTGCTTTGAGGATGCAAGTGCGGCTACAGCCCACACAATTCACAAAGACAGAAAAAAGAAGAATATTTTTATTGTTTGTGGAGCGCACTTTGAGGAATACACCATCCTTTAACAGACAGACGCACGCTTGTCGCTGCTGCTTTGAGGATGCAGGTGGAATCTAGACGGAATTTGGAACCGGGGACACACTACCTCCATCAATTGTCTAAATCCCACTGCACTAATGGCGGATACCGGACGCACGTCTAACACCAACATAGCAGTCAAGGCCTCAGTTATACGTTTTGCTTCAGGATGACTGCTGTCGTACTTCATCCTCATCGCTAGGGACTGTTGGAGGGTCAATTGTTTAGTAAAAGTAGTGATGTTCCTACTTCCTCTCTGGGATGATGAACAACTCCCAGCAGCAGCAACAGCACTAGGAGGAAGTGGTTCTTGATCTTTCCCTATTTTATTTTTATCGGAGAAAGTTTGGTCCTCCACTTAGGTTATATTGATATATATGTGCGGCTAAAGCGCACACAAACACAGAAAATATTTTTTTATTTTTGCTGGAGAGTAGTGCACTTTGTGGGTTACACCACCCTTTAAGAAATGAGCCAGCCGGCTCTTTACTTATGGGACATAGGTGCACGCTTGGCGCTGCTCCTTTGTTGATGCACGTGCAGCCACAGCGTACACAATTCACAAACACAGAAAATAATTTTTTTTTTGGTTTGGACTGGAGTGTACTTTGGGGGTTACAGCACCCTTTAACGGTCAAGCCAGCCGGCCCTTTACTTATGACACAGGCGCACGCTTGGCACTACTTTGTTGATGCACGTGCGGCTACTGCGCACACAATTCACAAACACAGAAAATATTTTTTTTTTTGGTTTGGACTGGAGTGTACTTTGGGGGTTACAGCACCCTTTAACGGTCAAGCCAGCCGGCCCTTTACTTATGACACAGGCGCACGCTTGGCACTACTTTGTTGATGCACGTGCGGCTACTGCGCACACAATTCACAAACACAGAAAATATTATTTTTTTGGTTTGGAGTGTACTTTGGGGGTTACAGCACCCTTTAACGGTCAAGCCAGCCGGCCCTTTACTTATGACACAGGCGCACGCTTGGCACTACTTTGTTGATGCACGTGCGGCTACTGCGCACACAATTCACAAACACACAAAAAATATTATTTTTTTAGCACTTGGGGGGAGCACCCCTGATGGACAGAGCACCCCCTGGACAACACTACAGCACCCCTTTAGGACTGGGACACTGCACAGGACTTTGGAGTGGACACAGCCCCTATGGAGAACTGACTGCACAACACAGTCAAGCCAGCCCTATGGACTTTGAAGTAGTGGACACAGCCCCTATTAACAACAGCAGCACAGCACAACACAGCCAGCCCCTATGGACTTTGAAGTAGTGGACAACAGCAGCACAGCGCAGCACAGCACAGCACAACACTACTCTGCACTACACTACACTACACAGCCCAGCCAGCCCTAACTCCCACCCTCCCTCTTCACTGTCCACAGCCGAGTGAGAAAATGGCGCCGACGCGGGTACCTTATATAGGATCCAAAACCTGCGAGACTCGGAAGGCGGGATGACGTTTTGCCTCGATTTCAGATCCGAGTCAGGCGGGAAAAGTCGAGCCTGACTCGGATCTGCCTCGGATCGGGGGGGTTCGGATTTCAGAACTCCGAACCCGCTCACCCATAATTTAGAGACTTTCTTTATTCATTTATGGCAGATGCCCTAGGCGTATTCACGCCTACTTTTCATACCTTCCCTTCTGAACATGAAGGGAACCTATGAAAATAAGTGTTGGGTGTGGTTCGTTTGATGACACCATTCGCATCATTAAGTGAGAGGGGAAAGCCGGTATGTTGGTGCTAATTGACTCATCTCAGCCCTTTAGGGGAACATACTCATTGTACAATCCTGCCCAACTTGCAGGCAGGTGCATGCCCTTTCAGGAGAATTGCAGCCTCTCTAAAGAGTCTGTGATGTAATTCAGGAGTCTATCGACCTTTCTGGAAGAGTTGGTAACTATGAGTGAGTATTTATTTGAGGAGCTTGTACTACTTTATTTATTAGCAGCTTTTAAAAAACTGTATTGAAATGATTTACCTACCACTGAGAAGCCAGACTTGTAAAGATATCAGTTGCTTTCATTTCATTAAACAATAGTAAAAGCTCAGGATCGGAGGAAAAGTGAGCAAGTAAACGTAGTTCTATTTGTGAGAAATCTAGAAGGAGAAAAGCTTTGTATAATATAAATGTTCTAATACCACAATAAGTGAAGTGCATGTAAGGTATTACCTGGCCTAGACTGAACATCACATACCTCTTTGCAAATGATGAGGTGTAAGATAGCTTGTTATTTTTGTACACTTCGCTTCCCCGCAGTGAGAGTGTCATTATAAAATGCAACTGACAAATATAGACAAAAATACTACAAATTCAACACAAATTGCTAGTCACATATATGTACACTCTGGAAATTGTATTCTTAGTTTATTTTTGCCATAAATTGGCAACAAAATATCAACTTAAATCAAGTTAGCAGATTCAGGGGGTTATCCAATTAGCGGTGAACGCAGAAAAACGGGAATGCTTTGCGATCATTCCCGTTTTTCAACTATGTTTTTTTTCTCCCTATCCTATTATTTCACCCGAAATAATAGGATATTTCGGGTGAAAACACATAGGATCCGTGATAAGTTCACGGACCTATGTGTTTTCACCATTTCGTGGTCGGCACATCAGGTCCGGAAAAAAAAAAGCCCCAGTAAGTGGCGGCATCGGGCGGATTTCGGGGCTAACTGGATAGCCTTGGGAGATCCATTAGCACCCAAACTATGTTTGGGGCTAATTGGATACTGCCCATAGATGTTGTTTAAAGTACATTGGTACCAAGGGGGGTATTTATCAAAGCTGGGAGAGTGATAAAATTGTAAAAAATTGAATTACCAACCAATCAGCTCCTAACTATCATTTTATAAACACAGCCTGTAAAATGTAGATTGGAAGCTGATTGGTTAGTACTGTATCTCTCACAATTTTATCTCTCTCCAAGCTTTGATAAATACGCCCCCAAGTGCCTAATTTCTTGGTTATGAAACAACATGTCCGCCTATCACTAAATGACTAAACGGAATATGATGTAATGTAAAGAACCCAGAACTAGTGGTCATTCCTCCAGAATATCAATAAACATGGAAAACAAACAATATTGTTAAAAAAAATTAATACATTAATGCAGTGGTTCCCATACTAGGTGGGTTGGTGGTCTAGTCAATCAAATTTTTTTATGGTCTATGTAATAGGCAAAACCAGACTGCTAATCATAATATATGTGGACAAACAGAAGTGCAACCCTGTCCGCCACCACATAACTGACCGAAGGAAGACAGTTAAGTACAATTTACTTCATATAATAATTTTTGCTGAATTTTTCAATAAGAAACTTTTTTGCCTAGTGGTGCCATGTAAAATATGTTGATACACATTGGGTGTCGTGAGATTCAAAAAGTTTGGGAACCACTGACTTAACGTAATGTTTTCTTTAGAAATTAGAAGGCTATAATTAGAGGAACATGGACAAGAATATGGAACATACAGTATACAAAAGTATAAATAACACCAAAGTAAACTCAGTAGGGTGTACTCATGATAAGATGAATGTAGCAAATTAGAATGTACAGGCAGAAGTCTCCCTCTTGTGGGCAGATATATATTACACTGAAGAACAGAGCCATTGTGCATACGTCGACTTATCTGATTTTTAGTTCTTATTCTCTGCATTGCGCTACTATATGAGTATGTTAGATATATCAATAGAAAACCAAATTGGTTGCAGAAACTCATACAAGTACTGTAGTTGTGTTTATTTGAAAATATTTCAATGTTCTATGTATTAGTTTAACATACTATGCGCAAATGTGTAAGTATTAGCCTATTTAGTTCACCCGTCTACAATGTTGTTGTCACATTTGTTTCAGAATGAGAGCTGCAGTATGAAGAAAGTGAATCTGGACATATTACCAAGTGTAGACGCATACCTTCCAACTGTGCCATATTAGGGGGACAGTGTCAATGATAGGGATTGGTCTCCCTGTCCCCAGAGTAAGGACTGTTGTTATGATTGTCGGGACTGTTGGGAGTAAAGCTGGGTACACACCTATACAATCGTCGGCCCGTTCTTTCGATTTCAACCCGTTCATGCGATATCCCAAGAGCGTGTATGCACCTTCGATCATGTGTTATCGGAATAAAACTAGTCAAATCGAAGGATCGCATCTTATATGAAGCTTAATATTCATCCCATTCGACCAGACGAGATCGGACCAAGAGTGCAATGTGTACGCACCTTCGACCGTTCTTGCGATTCTACACAAGCAGCAGTGTTGCCTCTGTAGGTGGTACAATAATTTTCTATCGATATTTTAGCATCGGGGATTGAAGGTAGCAAGTATGATTGTATAGGTGTGTAGGTGCATATCGGCAGTGTGGTTGGGACTTACGATCAGGAGTGAAGACGATCAAACCATCACATCGAAAGAGTGATCACAAAGGTGTGTTCCCAGCTTAAGTCTCACTCTCCAGGTGAGCAGGTCCCCGTTGCTGTGCGCTCATTTGCTGAAAGAGGCGAGCCTTCCACCTCTCAGCCAATGAGCAGTTCCCACCAGTGAAGTTAATGGTGATAACCGCAAAAGTAACCTTAAGTTACCTTTGCAGCCAATGAACGCTCAGCACTGGGGTTTCCATTGTGATACCCCACCGCTAAGCTCTCATTCGGGAAGTACCATCCCTGGTGGCTCGCGTATTTGCGTTGTTTTTTGTTTTGCCAAGACCGCATGGATTGCCTGCAGAATGAAGAGGACCTGAACTTCGCATAGGAGACGGTGAGTATGGATATTCTATTTTACAGGTACCCTATGGATTCTACTGGACAAGGTGACGTGATGGCTACAGGGATACATAAGTGAGTATGTGAGATAGTGTGCATGTATGTTTAATAAACTTTTACTTTGTACGGTGTGTGTGTCCTGTGTTTATTTTAATATTGCTTTTGCTGTTTTAACTACAGGTACCCACGGGCCCGTAATGCCCCGCATGCTGGTACTTGTGGTTCTCCAAGTACCAGCATGCGGGGAGGCTTGCTGGGACCTGCAGTTCAATAGCAAAGGACGATATTTCAACACTTACAAATGCACTGCACTACATAATCAACCCGGCACTCACCGCCAAGAGATGCCGGGGATAGCCCCAGGCTATCAGCCTAGGCCTGGGGTGCCCTGGAGAGGGGGACCCCGGCCTGGCTGACTAACGATCGGGGTTAATGCTTCGGCCCGGGGGATAGGGTTCCCCTGGCTGTGGCATTAGCCCCCCGCTAGAATAAGTTCGGTGCTGGTTCTGGTAAATACAGGGGGACCCTACTAATCTTTTTCCCCTGTAATTTCAGAACCAGGATTGGATCAGAGCCCAATGCTGGTTGCGCAAAATACGGAGGACCCATACGTTGTTTGTCCCCAGTATTTTGCACAACCAGAACTGGGCCACTAAAGCCTGGGCAGAAAAAAACATCATTTTTTTTCCTGTGGATCAGTCCCTTTCACATGCAACGGTTTTATGCCATGTGTAATGTTATTGCAGTGTGTTGAATCTCTTTTCAATCTGTCAAACTAAAGACCGTGGGCAGCAGCCATCCTAGTCAGTGATTTTCCCGGCTGTAACACGGCAGTGTTCGAGCAGTGTGAAAGCCCTAATGTATTTGTAACTTCCACTGATATTAAACAACGGAAAAAAAAACATCAGGTTTTTTTTGCCGGATGGACAAATCCGTTGTGTGTGAAATAGCCCATAGGCTACAATGGATAACAACGTCAGAAGAATCTGGTATATTTGACAATTAAGCAGCCCTCAGAGAAAAAAAATAACCAAAAACAGAGACAGAAAGGGGAATTCAATTAGGTGCGATTACATGCTATATGACAGTGTTTACACGCCGTTGCAATGGCAACTTGCCCCACCGTGCAAGCAGGTGCGAGATAATCGCACCTAACCGAATTTCCCCCCAGAGAATAAAATGTCATGGTAAAATTATGCATAACTTACCTGCTGCAAGGAAAGTATGGCCTTTGGCAGATATAAACATGGATCTTGGATTAATTGTCACAATTTCTTTGGCTTTTCCTGTTATACAGAATGTATAGAAATATGCAGCAGTAAAAGAGTTTCCTCATTGTGCTCATCATATAGATATTCTCACCAGGGGCACCGCTAGATCTATGGGGGCCCCATAGCAACATTTCTAAGGAAATATTTAGTTACAGCTAAATAATAAGAGATATGGTAAGAACTTACCTTTGTTATCTCTATTTCTACGAAGTCCATAGAGTTCCACAGGATACCTTGGGGTATAGGTGATGACGTCAGTCTTCAGGCACCACAGAGTTAAAGTTTTCAGCCTCCCAGGATGCATCTGGGTCCCTCTCCTATACCCCGCCCCCGGGCCAAGGCATCTCAGTTACGTCACAAGCCATAGGCCGGAGGAGGAGAAGAAAGAGAGAGAAGAAAGATCTGTACACTCACGAAAATCACATTCTCACCATAGGGAGACGGAAAAACCGGTGACCAGAATAAAGCCCATCTGCAGTACAGGTGCGACAGGGCGGGAGTCCTGTGGAACCTTATGGACTTCGTAGAAATAGAGATAACAAAGGTAAGTTCTTACCATATCTCTTATTTTCTACTGCAGGGTCCATAGGGTATCCACAGGATACCTTGGGGATGTCCAAAGCAGTATCCTTCAAGGGTGGGGACGCTCCTGTGCTGAGAGGAGAATCCGCCGCCCGAAGGAAGCATCCTGAGAGGCAAAGGTGTCAAAAGCGTAATACCTCACAAAGGTATGGACAGAAGACCACGTAGCAGCCTTGAAGATCTGAACTGCAGAGGCACCACGTCTAGCTGCCCACGAAGGACCCACAGACCTAGTGGAATGAGCCCTCACAGAGGAGGGAACTGAAAGACCTTCATGAAGATAAGCTTCTGAAATTGCCATACGAATCCAGCCTGCCAAAGTCTGCTTTGAAGCAGGCCAACCTTTTTTACGGAAGCCATAGAGGAGAAACAAGGCGTCCGACTTCCTAAACGAAGAAGTGCGGTCCACATAAATCTTTAAGGCCCGCACAACATCCAAAGTGGCTTCACCCACTGAAAGTCCAGGTGAATTGAAAGCCGGCACAACAATTTCTTCATTGATGTGAAAACTGGATACCACTTTGGGAAGGAATCCCGGACGAGTGCGAAGCACCGCCCTATTCCTATGAAAATTCAGAAAAGGGGGTCTACAAGAGAGAACCCCTAAATCCGAAACCCTTCTGGCCGAGGCAATGGCCAGAAGGAATATGGTTTTAGCTGTAAGCCATTTAAAGTCCACTGAGTCCAGTGGTTTAAACGGCGGTCCCTGGAGAACTCTCAGGACCACAGCCCAATTCCAATGCCCCACCGGTGGAACAAAAGGTGGCTGAATGCGAAGAACACCTCGCATAAAGGTGTGCACATCAGAGAGCGCAGCAATCCCACGATGAAACCAGACTGACAGGGCAGACACCTGCACTTTCAGAGAAGCCAGGCGAAGCCCATGATCCAGTCCATCCTGTAGGAAAGCCAACACCCTAGACAGGCGGAACTCCCTAGAGGAATACCCTCTAGGTCTACACCACCGGAAGAAAGTATGCCACACACGATGGTAGATTCTTGCCGAGGAAGGTTTACGAACTCTTAGCATGGTTTGCACCACGGAGTCAGAAAACCCCCTGGACCTTAGCATGACCGTTTCAACAGCCACACCGAGTCAGGTCCGGGTGAAGACAAGGACCCTGTGACAGCAGATCTGGTCGTAATGGTAACCTCAGAGGAACGTCTACTGACAGACTCTGGAGGTCGGAGAACCAGTGCTGTCTGGGCCACTCGGGAGCTATCAACAGTAGCGTACCTCCTTCTTGTTTTGAATTTCCGTATTACCCGCGGAAGAAGGTAAAATGGAGGGAAAAGGTAGGCAAACTGGAACGTCTACTGGACGGACAGGGCATACACCAGAGACGCCTTTTTGTCTCTTGTTCGAGACCCGTACACCGGCAACTTGTTGTTGTGCCGGGACGCTATGAGGTCTATCTCTGGAAGACCCCACTTGTCCACCAGACTCTGAAAGACGTCCTGGTGTAAAGATCACTCTCCCGGATGCACGTCCTGCCTGCTGAGAAAATCCGCATCCCAGTTGAGGACTCCCGGGATGAACACTGCTGATATTGCTGGGAGATTGTGCTCCGCCCAGACCAGAATACGGGACACTTCTGCGAGTGCTGCCCGACTGCGGGTTCCTTCTTGCTGGTTTAAATAGGCCACCGTGGTGGCGTTGTCCGACTGGACATGCACAGGGTCACCCTGGAGAACCGGCTGTGCCAGCTGGAGAGCACTTAACACCGCATGGAGCTCCAAAATGTTTATTGGAAGCTCCGCTTCCGCCCGAGTCCACCTGCCCTGAAACAAGTGTGGACCCGCGACAGCTCCCCAGCCCCGGAGACTGGCGTCCGTTGTTAACAGGACCCAGTTCGCCACCCAGAACGGGCGACCCTTGTTGAGGTGGGTCGTCTGCAACCACCAGGTTAGAGACAGGCGAACGTCAGGAGTGAGCCCCATCGTCTGGGACTTGAGACACTGAGGCAACCCAATCCATCTGGACAGGATCAATAGCAGCAGAGGTCTGGAGTGAAATTGGGCATATTCCACCATATCGAATACCAACACCATTGAGCCCAATAACCTCATTGCCGAGTGTAGCGACACTCAACGACACTGCAGACAACTGCGCACCCTCAACTACAAAGTAAGGATCTTTTCCTCCGTCACAAAGATCCACTGCTGCCAGGAGTCCAATAAGGCCCCGAGGTGCAGGATCCTCTGAGACGGGGTGAGAGTGGACCTCTGCCAGTTTATCAACCAGCTGTGACGTTGCAGTACCACAATCATCAGATCCAGATGGTGTAAAAGAAGCTCTGGAGACCCCGCTATCAACAGGAGGTCGTCCAGATAAGGCAACAGTCGGACTCCCTGCGTCCGCAGGAGAGCCACCATGACCTTGGTGAATACCCGTGGAGCAGTCACCAGGCCAAAAAGGCAGCGCCCGGAACTGGAAATGTTTGTTGCAGATTGCCAATCTGAGGAACTGCTGATGGCGCAAACGAATAGGAACATGCAGGTAAGTGTCCTGGATGTCCAATGACACCATGTAGTCCCCAGGTTCCAGTGCCAGAATAATGGACCGCAGGGTCTCCATCCGAAACAGAGGCACCCTCAAGGACTTGTTGAGGGCCTCTAGGTTTAGTATCGGACGGCAAGACCCATTGGGTTCCTGCACCAAAAATAGATTGGAATAGAAACCGAGGCCCCTCTGGGAAATTGGAACATGCACTAAAACTCCGGTCTGGAGCATAGTGTGCAAAACCTTCCGCAGTTCAGAGGCTTTGCTCCGGTCTAGCGGAAGGCCTGTGGTAAAGAACCGGGATGGAGGCCTGTACCGAAAGGAGAGGGCATACCCGTGAGAGACCACCTCCTGAACCCAAGTGTCTGTCGTAGTCCTCGACCAGCACTGGGCGAACTGAAGCAGGCGGCCCCCCACTTTGGGATCCCCCATAGGGAGGCCCGGACCGTCAGGCCGCAGGTTTGTTATCTGACCTAGGAGCCGGACGTCTGGTACTCCAGACCTGTTTCTTGGGCTTGGACAATTTCGTGGTCCCAGCCTGCCATGGAAAGGACTGTGCTTTAGGCCTACCTTGGGCACTGTGAGGCCGAAAGGACGACCCACCAGCACTAGGAATCGTAGCAGATGGAAGACATGCAGATTTTGCTGCTGCCAACGTAGCTACTATTTTGTCCAGATCTGGACCAAATAGTACCTGTCCATTGAAAGGCAAACCTTCTAATCCCTTTTTGGAATCCGCGTCCGCTTTCCAAGAACGTAACCATAAGGTGCGATGAGCAGCCACAGCTGCAGAGGAGATCCTAGAGGTGAGCATACAAATATCTAAGGCCGCTTCATTAATGTAAGTGGCCGAGTCTCGGAGATTGCCCACCAACTCGGTCTGTTCAGCCGAACAGTCAGAGTCCAAAGACGCCTCCAAATTATCCGCCCAGCGCTCCATAGCTCTGGCTACCCAACACATGGCCATAGCCGGTCTGGATGCTTCCCTGCAAGGGAATAAATGGATCTGAGGCAGATCTCCACCTTACGGTCAGTGACATCCTTCAAGATTACATCGAAGGCATAGGCAACGTGGCACTTTTGACTAGGCATGTGACATGTGAATCCACTTGCGTAGGGGATTCCTACTTAGAAAAATAATTGACCGCAAACGGATAAGCCACGGCTAAGCGCCTCTGGGGCTGAAACCGTTTACCTGGATTTTTCCACGCCTCCTCTAAATTATCCTAATTGATCACAAAGAGGGAACACCGTAGCCTCTCCCTTAATATCATGCCGCTCAGCAGCGGCCCGCTGTCCCAGGGGGTAGTGGAAGCGCAGGTTGGTCGCCTGGCTCCACGCTGCAGACAGTCCCCAGGGAGCCCCCTGCCTGGGGACTCAGGACCATGTGACCAGCGGGGACCCACCGCGGGACCCCGCTGCTTACCTGCTATCCCCTGGGATCCGGCCATGGTCCAAGACATCTGGGGGCACCACTAGCCGTGACCCCAGATGTCTACCAGCATCCCCGGATCAGTACCGGTGTTCTGGTACCGGCGGGGTGTAGGGGAGACAGCATGGACGTCAGTACTGACTGTCCATGCTGTACTCCCAGATGTGCAGCCAGCGCTGCCTTTAAAACAAACTTCAAGGGCTCTTCATAGTCCCCCTCTGCATAGTGCCTCCGACTCCGAGCCAGACACCGACGAAACTGAGATGCCTTGGCCCGGGGGCGGGGTATAGGAGAGGGACCCAGATGCATCCTGGGAGGCTGAAAACTTTAACTCTGTGGTGCCTGAAGACTGACGTCATCACCTATACCCCAAGGTATCCTGTGGATACCCTATGGACCCTGCAGTAGAAAGTTATCCTCTGATGTCTTGTTCAACAAAGCGAAGTGAAGCTGCACCTGTATAGTCCAGGAAAGCCTCATATATTTATCATAGAGTAGCAAGATGCATAATATTTCACAGTCGGGAACTTACAAGGGCGATGTCACCTAAAATGACGTGATGATGAGTCCAACCTCTAATATAATATAACCAAACACCACATAGCATAAGTTATGTGCATGCATAAAGACATATTCATAAATCCCTTCAATGGTCAGATGATAACTATTCAATTATTAAAGAAGCTTTATTTGCCAAATACTATATAAAGTACCAAACTTGTTTCAATTAAATGCTTGCATGGATCTCTGGAAGTTGGAAAGCAATCCAGAAAAAAATATGCATCTGATTCATAGATAATATGCTTGTATAAAATCAAGTGTTTTATGCTTATTCTTGGTTAATATAGAATTTGAAAAATAATATAATAAAAAATGTAGAAAGCTATAAACTACAGGAAATCCCAGATGCTTTTTTAGCATTCAGCTCAGAAATTCTAAATAATTATTTTAAAACTGGTTTTCTCATAGTGGCTTTTTCATGGTAGACTGTGACCTCCCCTCCTTGTAGTTACTACAGATGCATCGGGCCACACCAGATGTTTGTTCAATGTGATGCCAAGAGTCCGCCTCAAACAAGACCAGATAAAGGTTTAAAGAAAAAGGAGTCCAAGCATCTATTTCTAAAGCTACAGTGAGAACTTTCCCATGCCTTAATTGTGTTAATTAAAATAGTTGTGATTAGCAAAGGATTTAAAGTGCCAATAAACTGGACTTGTTATAATGCAAATATAATTTTTCAAGAACCTCTTTGGTCTTTCCTATGCTGGACAAGTGTCCTCATAAGTTCTGTGTCTTAATGACCTTAGCTAAGAAAGGGGCATCTACTGGGAAGAGAATTATTTGATAAATTACCCAAATAAAAAGGATGAGAAGAAAAACGTACACATTAGCAAACATTTTGAGTTTCCACACATGGTGGAGGAAGATTTATCCCTTAAGTGATTATCATAAAAGAAAAGTGTTGCAAAGACAAGGAATTTGGATGTGTGATAATAAAATCTGTAAATACTTATTGGACAATAGGGGAGATGTATGAAGCCTTGTAAAGAGATAAAGTGGACAAGTTGCCCAAAGCAACCAATCAGCTTCCGTCATTTCATAGTCTGTGCCACATAAATGATGGTTAGAAGCTGATTAGTTGCTTTGAGCAACGCCTCCACTTTATATCTCTCCAATGCTTGATACATTTCCCCCTTTGTGAGGAGTGTCTTGTTTTTATTCCTATGTTTTACTATAAAAATGTTTTGTACAATTCTCATTCCTCATCTATTATGTCAATTGTAATGCCCTCTAATTATTATTAGTAGTTATGGACCCGCTGTCCTCCCCCTCGCTCCCACTCTACACCCACTTTCCACCCATTCCATCTTGCTCTCCGCCCTCTCCCTCCCACTCTCCGCCTTTCTCTATCCCTAATCTCCTCCTCCATTCCTGGTCTTCTTCTTTCCCATCGCGTGCGTGCACGTCACACCTAATGGCATGCGCAGTGTGACATGAATGCGCCACTGCTGCCATTAGGTCATCACGCAAATGTACATGATGATCTAATTTAGATTAGGCTCCAAACTTATAAAAATACATTTGCTCTGTACAGCATTGTGGAAGATTTTTTTTTTTTTTTTATTAAAAAAACCCAACAAGGATTGAAGTATTTTCTTTTTTATACCGTTTCTGGATTGTTTTTTCTTTGCTATGCCATTTCCAGAGTTTCCTGTTCACAGCTATGTCCATTTGAAACAACTTTTTGACTAGTATGCACATCATTCATTATGTCACTCTACAAAAATAATGTAGGGAGTCCATGAAGTTGATGCATCAGTGGTTACTGACATCAGAGCCGTAGCTAGACTTTTTGGTGCCCTGTGCCAGAAAGAGCATTGGCGCCCCCCTCATTTTTCAAAGGAACATAATGCACCCAAAAATAGGGAATGTACTCATGGGGAAGGGCCAGGGAAGAGATAGGAGAGGACAGGAGATGCCGGGGATGAAATAAGAGGAAGCTACAAGTGAGAATGGTAATAAACAGAAATCTGACAGGCCCAAACAGCGCCCCCTGACCTGTGGTGCCCTGTGCGATGGCACTGGCCACCCTACCCTAGCTACGGCCCTGAACAACATGTGCATGACAGGAAAAAACAAAAGGTGTGCAGTTTTATAAATTTATTCTAATTTTGTGAGTCAGCCTAACATTCTAGGGACAAATATTTGCTGTATATCATTATATGCTAATTAATATGTTCCACATAATTTAGCATTTACTATGTAATACCACATCTACATCATGTGTATTATGTTATACATTCATCAGTGCTAATTTTGTTGATGGAAATTTTGACTAAAAGTAATGGTCGACGACATTTACATGAGATCTAAATTGTAACGATAACAAATATAAACATTTTAATAACGAAAATTACAACAAAATCTGTGTTCACTTTTAAATAAGTGACTAAGATTAAAACAAAATTTTAAATCCTTGTCAAAATTAACACTGATACTACATACACTCATTTCTATTATTGAAGTAGGGTTATTTAAAATTTTTAAAGAACAAGTATGTGTGCTAGAAAATAATGATGGGCTATGTGAAGGAAATATGATTGTGTATTGCACTTGTTCTAACAAACTTAAGGCATTAATTTGTATATGATATATGGGAGTATTATGGTAAATCTGTATGTAACACATTCTCACTCAGCCTACTGAGCCTAGATTACTAAACACATAGTTAAAGATATGCGGACTCAGTAAAATCCATTACAGTATCAAAACTGTTTGCAAAAATGATGACTAAAACATTGACTAAAATTATACTAAAATGAAAACTGAGGCCCACTGAATAAATCTTGACTAAAACAAAGCAAAAAACTAAATTGAAAATCCTTGTCAAAATTGATTCACATATTTTTCCATAATTCAGCAATAGCATTAAGTTAAAAAGTGTTATTTCACCTTGTACATATTGTTTCATTTCAAACTGAATAGGAAGCTTTGAAACACCTTGGATGTTCTAAAACACAAAATGTATTAATCACATTTATGGTGCATACACACGATCAGATTTTTCCTTCAGATATGAACGATAACGATTTAAAAATCGTTCAGTCGTTCATATCTGAAGGAAAATCGTTCATATCTGACATGCCTGAACGATGGACGATCAACGATGCGCGTTCCCGTTTGTCAGATAACAATATCTGACATCTGATGGGTTTGCAGTCAGACTTGGACGATTCCATTCATTTTAATGCAGTCAAAAATCGTTCAATCGTTCAAATCGTTCAAAACTTTGGTAAAATCGTTCAATCGTTCAGTCGTTCATCTGACAAATCTGACAAGTCTGACAAATCTGACTGTGTGTATGCTCCATTAAACTGATTAAAGAAGATTTCCAACAATATTGTGTAACTGATTATCATTTCAGCCTGTCTATGAAATAAAATAATAGGTTTAGTTAAAGGGCTGCTATGGATTTGTACTCTCTGTTATGTTCATTGTACAGAGCTGCAGAAATGTTGGAGACCATCATGAAATATAAATATATAAATATTAAATAAAATCAGTCATTTATAGTATAATCTGTTAATAGCTGTTAAACACTACTGCCTAACAAATGTGACAGAGCTGGTACATAGCTAATTGTCTCAGGGCCCCAGTACATAATATTATCTAAGACCCTCTTTCCTACAGGCTGTCTGTCTTTCTGTAGCCTTTCTGTAATATGAACCTTGTTTTTTGTCACTCTCCTTCATGTCTGCTCTATCCATAGACCATATAGGGTCACAGCTGGCATTCCGGGGCAGTTACCTTGGTTAACAAAGCGAATCCTATAAAAAGTTATTGTGCCAGAGTTTAACTAGTTTTGTGGAGGAGAAAGACCTACTTAAAAGATCTGCCGTGGCAAGCTGACAAGTTGTAAGTAGAAATGAAAGGCAGTGTATTATTCATTCTGTGTAACATTAATACATTTTGCATGATTGCATAAACCCCATAACCTTCCAAATGCTTATGCTAAAAAATTGGGTTACATTCTCTTAATTTTTGAATGGTGATGACCCAATTGCCCAATATCTGGGGTCTAGAAGAACTGCCACTGTAGAGAAACCGCACTATAGATGAGACTTCATTATGCCCTACTACCCTACGACTTAATAACAGAAAATGGCATCAGTCACCCACCTCCCCTCCAACAACAGCAGAATTATAGTTTTTTATTTTATTATATACACCATTCACTTACAGGATGCTTTGCTGAAAGCCTGCCACTTACAGTACCAGTCTGGTTCCATGTGGGAGACACACAACCCTAACAGACATTAATGTTTGGTTATTGTAATTGTAAGTGGATTTGTCTTCAATTAAATATATTTACAATGGAGATGAGCAATATAAATACAGTGGAATGTTCTGATTCTTAGCAACTTTAACCACAAGATCTAGCAAATGTGTAAATTAATGTATTTTCAGCAGCCTGATTGATGCACTGTAGCAGAAATGTGATTATGGTACAGTATGTATATTAATTTACATGCAGATTTTTTTAAAATTTCTTCCAACTATAGGGGCTCATTCTGAGTCGCACACAAAGTTGTTGTCAAGGGTGGATTAAGGGCCACATGGGCCTGGAGCTGAACATGTTCAAGGGCCTATTATAAGAAGCAGGGTAGCTGTGACCAATGCTCTGTGGGTGTGTGCAGCCCCACTGTCTCCCTAAATACAGAAAAATAATAATTTTGAGAGTAGCCCAGAAATAATTGTTTAATACTTATGATTTATGGCAACTGTGTGGCCAGCTAGGCAGCTGGCCATCATCATCCTGCCATGAAGATGGGCTTATTTTTATGTGGAGGCCTGGAGCTGTAGCTCCATGCGCCACATTGTTAATCTGGTCCTGGTTGTTGTAGTTGTGGACAGTCGCAGAAGCCTGGTCTACTACCTTATGTGAGAATCCATAGGGGTAATGTAGGGGATTCGTGCCTCTGCAAATGAAAACCCATTGACTTTGAGCCGGTCCCCAAAACAGTCATCAATAATATCGGCACTTGCAGCATACCCATACTACTGTAGGTGCAAGAGAGCCATCAGAAACAGGCCTCCCTTCCCCGTATGTATGAAACTCCCATGGTAATCACACAAGTTATGGCAGTTCCGTACGCTTGAATTGTTGCCTTGTTCCCAAAATACCCAATTTTAATGAAATCACGGATATGACAGATCTGACCGAGTTCCGCACGGTGCAGAGTAGGATGGAGATATGCAAAAATGTGTACATTTGTATCTGCCCATGCGCTGTTTGCAAAAACTCTCTTTTTGCTTCTGTGCACAGAGATCTGTCTGGCTCCCCATCAGCCCCATTATTAGGAGTATATAGATAACACATTAAAAATCTTGTTGCAAGTATTGTCAATAGTTTTAAATGTCCAAAGTTTAATGTATTTCAATTAAAAAACTACAATAAATTGCATAAGGCCCTGTCGCATGTTTGAAAATATTAATTACTGTTTTCTTAACTGATTGCTTAGCTACATAAATAAAATAAAAAAAATTCAAAAAATGCTATATTTATTTTTCATTTTATCAAAGGGCAAAAGGCCAATACTGGATTTATTTAATCCACAAAATCCACCATAATTCACTGTAATACATTCAATTATCCTTGTCTACCTTGGTGATACATGACCAAAGTCCATCGACAAATGTAGATTTTATTTTTTGTACCTAAGATAGATAGCATTAAGACTTTCACAATTATGTGAAAAACAGCACTGAGAATAAAATGTTTATATCAGCTCAAAATAACAGCAGAAACATACACAACTAATGCCATATGAAGATTGACTAATTATAAGAATTATAATTTAAAATTATATATTAGTTCTTGGACATGGAATTAGAGACTTTAGTTCACAGAAGATTAAAGGAAAAGAACAATGGGAAAAAGATCAAAATGACTGATCCTGAATGCTGCATTTGGATACAATACATATTATTTATTTTAGTTTGTCATTAAATTATATTGTTCAAAACTGATGTTTTGTTGTTGTTGTTGTTGTTGTTGTTGTATAACTGTATACATTTGACATTTAACAAAGTGAAGAATAATTCCTTACCAAAAAGCCATTTGATAAACTTACTTGTCTGAATTGTAAAATAATTCTGGGCAGTGGATGCAGATCTTCAAGTTGATGCAACTAAAAATATAAATGGTCAAATTGACAAAATATTTGCAGAAATGAAGGACAGTGGGGCTGATTCAGCAGCGTACTCAATTGCAATTACGTATGCAGATCGGGTGATTGTTAACCACTGCGCATGCACCGCACTGCGATTACAGACGCACTGAGGAATCCATCGCAATGTGAGTGACAGGCTGTGAGCGTTTGGGAGTGGTGATGGGGGAGTGGTTGGAAAAATGCAGGCGTGTCTGCCAATTATGTAACTAGGGTATATGGAGCCCAGGGCAAATTTAAAAATGGAGCCCCCCCTCCCTATGTGTGCACCAAAAAATGGGTGTGGTCGCAAGAGGCGTGGTCACTTAAAAATGGGCGTATCATCATGACACACACCCCTATCTCGTCACTCTGAACATTCCTTTCCATTCCATATGCACCTTAATGCAGTGCCCCATATACAGTACCCACAGTATGCAATGTCCCCAGTAATGATCCCTCTTATGCAGGTCCTCAGTAGTGCCCCCCTTATGCAGCCCACCGTTAGTTCCCCTTATACAGTGCCCCCAGTAGTGGTCCCCCATATGCAGTGCCCCATGTAGTGGTCCTCCCTATTCAGTGCCCCCAGTAGTGGTCCCCCTTATGCAGGCCTCCAGTAGTGCCCCTAGTAGTGGTCTCCCTTATGCAGGCCACCCATAGTAATCCCCCTTATGCAGTACCCCATGTAGTGGTTCCCCCTATGCAGTGCCCACTATACAGTGCCCCCAGTAGTGATCCCCCTAATGTAGGACCCCAATAGTGATCCCCCCTATCCAGTGCCCCCAGTAGTGGTCCCCCCTTATGCAGACCCCTAGTAGTGATCCCCCCCTATCCAGTACCCCTTATACAGGAGGATGCCTTCACTGATGAAAGCTGCCAAATATTATTGCGTGGTGATCAAATTTGCTGGCGCTATAAGGCAAAGAATCTTAAAATCAGATTTTTGGCACTCGGAAGCCTCTGGGAAGCCAATGACTTCAACAGAAAAGGAGGAGGAAAAATATGAATAAAGAAGGAAAAAGTGGAAGAAGGTGTGGGTGGTGTGAGGAGGGTAAGAGAAAAAAAATAGTTGTTAGGAGTATGGGGGGAAAGTGTGTGGTGAGGGATAGATATACAGTCAGGTGCATAAATATTGGGACATTGACAGAATTTTCATATTTTGGCCTCTATTCACCACCACAATGGCTTTGAAATGAAACAAACAAGATGTGCTTTAACTGCAGACTTTCAGATTTAATTTGAGGGTAATTACATCCAAATCAGGTGAACGGTGTAGGAATTACAACGGTTTCTATATGTACCTCTCACTTTTTAAGGGGCCAAAAGTAATGGGACTATCAACTCAAAAGCTATTTCATGGACAGGTGTGGGCTATTCCCTCGTTATTTCATTATCAATTAAGCAGGTAAAAGGTCTGGAGTTGATTCTAGGTGTGACATTTGCATTTGGAATCAGTTGCTGTCGACTCTCAATATGAGATCCAAAGAGTTGTCACTATCAGTGAAGCAAGCCATCATTAGGCTGAGAAATCAAAACAAACCCATCAGAGAGAGATAGCAAAAAGGGAGGAGCAGCTGCAGAGTAAACACAGGAAAAGAGCAGTGCACTTGTGGAGGAGGGGAAGGAGAGGTGAGAGGGAGGAGCAGCTGCAGAGTAAACACAGGAAAAGAGCAGTGCACTTGTGGAGGGGAAGGAGAGGTGAAAGGGAGGAGCAGCTGCAGAGTAAACACAGGAAAAGAGCAGTGCACTTGTGGAGGAGGGGAAGGAGAGGTGAGAGGGAGGAGCAGCTGCAGAGTAAACACAGAAAAAGAGCAGTGCACTTATGGAGGAGGGGGAAGAGAGGTGAGGGGGAGTGGCAGAGATGACATCAGGGAGTGCAGCATGTAGTTAGGGAGATCTGTGCCCCATCTGTTACTAGTGTGCAGGCACCTATGTTCTGGTGTCGTCCCTGTCCCCAAAGTACTAAGGCCCACGCTACATCCCTTGTTAAAATAAAAGTTTTCTATGAGAAGTTAAACTGTAACTTACACTGACTAATATCCAGTAATCATGTTTCATTCATATACAATAATTCACACTATATTAAATTGTGAACCAAATGTGTAGTTTATAGAATTCTATATATGTCAAAACCAACTATTTACAGTAAAGAAAATTCTATAAAAAATAAGTGACTAAAGAGGTTGCTCATGTTTCCTTTTACTGTATAATCCAAATATAAACTGATAGTGTTTATGACTAGAATGGCCCTTGTGTCAGTGCTTCTGGCAGAGGTGGGTGTGAATTTAGAAAATCATGCAGCCTGTGTTGCCACTTAATAATGGATAATAATAATAACAGCATAGAAACATAAAATTTGACGGCAGAAAAGAACCACTTGGCCCATCTAGTCTGTCCCTTCTTTACCTTTTGGTAACCTCAACACTATTTGATCCTCAGTTCTTTGTAAGGATATTCTTATGCCTATCACAATCATGTTTAAATTGCTCTACTGTCTTAGGAGCTCGTTCAGACCTACTCGCTAGATGTGATCGCTTGCTCCGAGCGTATGGAAATTCGGCTAAGTGACGTCAAAGCAGCCGCTCGCAGGGCAAGTCATAAGCGCTCACACTTTGTTTTGGCGAGCGATCACTTTTTGTTTGTAGACGCCCACCAACCTGTCTAAAGATGCCCACTTGCGTACGTCATCTCCAGGAAGTTCAAGAAACCATTGGTACATTGAGCACCATCGGTTGTGATCGCAGCGCTTGAGGTTGACTATAGCCTGAAGCAAGCACTGCGAGCACTTCAGTGTATATTTCTAGCAAGTGCCATGTCCTATGATGCTGGCTGTTAATTATGCACGCCTCTGAAATGGCGTTTAAAAACTTAGGCACGCCTGCGTTTGCAACTCCACTCCCCGTTATTACTGCCCTGCCCATTACCACCCACAAACGACCTCTTTTGTCACTTATTCCTCTGAGCTGTCTTTGCAGGGCGAGCGAGCGTATCCTGATCGCTCATACTAGTTTGCGCACGCGCACTATACAAATGTGCACATTTGCAAACATCGCCAGCAATGAGCGACCGCTTGCTAGCGAGCAGGTCTGAATCAGGTCTTTAGTCTTAACCACCTCCAATGGGAGGCTATTCCACTTATCCACTACTCTTTCCGTGATGTAATTTTTCCTCAAATTTGCTTTGAACCTACTGTACCTCCCTCCAGTTTCATGTGTATTCTAAAATACTCCCCTTCCTTTGAAGAATGTCTCCCTCCCGGACCTGTTAAAAGCCTTGATATATTTAAAAGTTTCTATCATGCCCCCCTTTCCCTTCTCTGCTCCAAACTATACATTTTAAGACCTTTTAGTCTTTCCGGGTACGTTTGGTGATGTAGGTTATGCAGCATTTTAGTTGTCCTTCTTTGTACAGTCTCTAATGTATTTATATCTTTCTGGAGATATGGCCTCCAGAACTGAACACAGCATTATAGATGAGGCCGTACCAATGACCTATACAGTGGCATTATTACTTCTTTCCTTCTGCCGATTCCTCTATCTATGCAACCAAGCATCTGACTTGCCTTTTTCATTGCTTTGTTACATTGCTTACCAGGCTTTGAGTCACCATAGTGACTCCTAGATCCCTTTCCTCCTCAGTAAATTCCATTATAGTGCAGTTTATATTATAATTAGCCTTTGGGTTTTGGAAACCCAAGTGCATGATTTTGCATTTTTTGGCATTAAACTGTAGTTGCCATGTTCTTGCCCATTTCTCTAGTCTACCTAGATCCTCAATCATTTGTACTTGCATATTTTTTGTAAATGCTCACAGACAGTTATGCACCAAATAAAACATTATTATCTTTACCGTGGGCTCAGCCGTGGATGGTAAATGGCACAAGTTTGTTCGAGGAAGCTTGGTTTTACATCGCTGGTGTAAGTGCAACTTTTCAAAAAGCACCTAAACAATACACACAGCCATTGAAGAAGCTACAATGATGTAAAAGTACCAACATGATTTTAGTTTTGAGTATAGACTGAGAGAAAACTTCATTATTTCTGGTTTCTCACGTACAATACTCAAATAGTAACATTATTTACACTGTAGATTTAGCAGGAATTATTGTACAACCATTTGTTTTCTTGCGTTATCAGTCAAACTGGAACAACATACAACTGCTGTATATACCAAAGACAATGCATTGGATGAACAGAAAAAAGATATACTGTAATTCTGTGTCATTTATTTTACACTAAAATATTACCGTAGTTTAATAATGTACAGTACACAAAGCTTGTTCATTTACAGCAAAGAATGGTCCAGTGCTTCACCAGAAATCCCTTTTAGAATTATATCTGCTAAGAGGTACTGTAAGTGCAGTTGTAATTTATTTTATGACATTCCTTTGCACAAAAGTACCAGCATGATCTCTTTCTTTATCCTAAAAACTCTGGTGTACAAATTCATTTTTGGTCAGTTGTAGTAATGTTATAGTAGATGAATACGTTGAGTATTGCAGTATTTTTTATTTTTGACAAACGGTTCATGTTTCAAAATCATTTATTTAAGCAATATTGAGGATCATTTAGGTAAATAGGTATACTAATTTCATGTGCAGAAGATACGAATTTCGGTACTGATCATGTGTACCAAATATTTGTGTGCATAAATCTGCATCTAGATTTTTGTGTGTCATTGACTAGCTTCCCGTCTTGGCCCAGCTAGTGGAAGCGGAGTAATAATTGAAGGAGGCGTATCCATTGCAGGAACTGGAGGGCATGTGTAATGATATAAAATGATGATGATGACTATCAGCAGCACTATTTAGACACTTATGATTGGTGTAATATGTATGAGAACTTTGTTTACTGAGCTGAATGATATATTTGAAATAAACTGGAATGTTTAATATGTCCACCATGCCCTCTTTGACAGGTTGCCATGCTAAGAGAACAAGTGCTTCTCTAAAGGAGAACTGAAAATTAATGAATCAGAAAGTAAAAATGCACCTTGTACAGTACAAATGGGATTTGTGGCTACTTTTATATATAATGCAAAAAAAATAATTTTCGACCAAATGTAATAGGGTGAGAGTCTAGAAAATATGTTAGTTCAGCAGTAACCTCTCACACTATTACATTGGTCAGGTTGTATTTTCAAAATGGGAAAACATCAGAATGAGAGTTTAAATCGTGAGTTTTTTTGAGTCTGAAAAACATGTGAGTTTGATTGTTCTCGGACTCTAATACATTGGCTGAGTTTAAAAAGTGTGAGAGTTTTCTCTCACATTTTCTAAACTCACACCCTATTACATTTACACATATTAGAAATTTTCAACTATACAGTACATAGCGATTGTGAATGTATCCAACTAAAGACGTTTTGCAGCTGCTAATCAGCCTAATGTCTGGCTGGGTGGGAAAACTGGCCTTCAGGAATGGAGCTCACGCTCGATCTCTACTCTTAAATCATCTCTAACTAGAGCCAAGCCTGTACATTATCCAATTTACCTGGAGATTAGAAAGCATAAGATATATGGATGGGACACACATACAGACCATATGTAAGCTTCCCAATGATTCTATCATAGCATATGCATACCATCCCCATAATTTTATCATTCAGTTTTATTCGGATTATCCATGACGTTGAGAAAAGAAGAGTATGCAGTGTATTCTTGTGATCTGCAATCCGATTTCTACTCCGCTGATGCATAAGTGGCTTCCTCCGAACAGGTCTCCTTTTACATACAAGTTCACAAACGGGTCTGACTTATTGAATAGCAGTTAGAGAAGGGTATAAACCCTGAGGGTGCACAGAGCCAAAGGGAAAAGCTTGCTGGGCTGTGGGATGCCCATGGACCACCTGTTACCTGTTAAAGCTCTAGACCAGGGGTTCCCAACCACGGTCCTCAAGACACACTAACAGTCCAGGTTTTAAGGATAGCCATACTTGAGCACAGGTGCATTAATTAGTACCTCAGTTATTTTGATTTACCCATCTGTGCTTTAGCATGAATATCACTAAAACCAGGACTGTTAGTGTGCCTTGAGGACAGAGGTTGGGAATCACTGCTCTAGACAGTTCAAATATGATGCTAACATTTTTATAATTCAAACTATATTGCTCAGTTTTGGGCCAAATTTGTATTTTGTGGGAAAAAAACAAAACACATATTATGGGGGCGTGGCCTGGCAAGCAACCGGAGCAGACATCTTTTGTACAGCTCTCCTGCATCCACTTATAAAAACACCCGCCTTTTGCCCCCTTGTTGGGATTTTACTGCCTCTTTTTGCACACCCGTCCTTGCTAAGCTCTTTGTTGGCGGAGAGAGGGGATTTTAGAGCTGAGGAGGCGCATAATTGCCTGCCCGGCAAGCTGCGGCCTGGACACCACCTTCAAGCCGGGGAATCCAGTGATTGCGGCGCCCGCCCGCCTTGCAGATTCAGGAGGAGTTAGCCGCTTCCCCCCACTGCTGCACGGATCCTACTGGGGGCTGCCGTTGGGGTCCTTTCTGCCGCTTACAGCTGGGTCCTGCCCGCCGACTCTGAACCCACCCGCGGCACCCGCCCGCCCTGCTTTTTTTTTTTTGGTGGAGCCGGATGCTTCCCCTGCACTGCCACACTGACCTTACCGGCGGCTGCTGCTGGACTCATTTTCGCGGCACTGGTAACGAGCCTGCCCGTCGGCACCTGATCCTCCTGCGGCGCCCGTCCGCCTGGTAGTGGGTGACGGAGGTAGCCTCTCCCTCCCGCTGCCGCACAGACCTGAAGGTCGGCTGCTGCTCTGTTCCTCCTCACACCTCAACACTGCTTGAGTCTGCCAGCTGCCGAGGAGTCAGACGTTGCCGCTCCCATACAGCGGGTCACCATGGCCCTGACCTCCTGCATCACATAAATATCTGGAGGGGGAATCAGGTGGAGGTCATCTTCATCCATAAGGAGGATCCTTTGCCGGATTGTGGACCCCTGAGATAAGATCCTCATGATCTGGTGGCCTGTGTCGTATCTGCTGCCAGGTTCTCCTAATACACAGTGAGTGACTTTGCTTTCAGCTTTTTAAATCTTATCTTACTCTAACCTAAATACCATTACTCATACCTGGTACCATACCTGATTTTCTAATTATAAGGCTTGTATTTTCATTCCTGAGGATCTGGCTCCCCCTGGTGGCTGAAAAGAAGAATTTCACTATGTAAAATGCTAACTTCTGCCTCCTGCTCCATGCTTGCTATGTAACCATACCCTCAGGGGACTGTGACCCTTACCATCCACTTATTCATGATGATATATTAATTCCGTCTATTCCTAATGGGAAAACCAAAAAAAGATACACAGAAAAAAGATCCCAGGACGCCACGTCCTAAACCCTCCCAAACAAATCTCCGCTCATATCTTTCTATATCCCAGTCTGCCGACTCTTCTACATTGCCTTTGGAACAGATCCCAACAACCCTGTACACGATGGCTCAATCACCCCCAGCCAGTGACTTCCAATTTCAGATGTCACAATTACGAGGTGAAATTACAGAAGTCCTGACTCATGTCAGGTCACTCCCCTCCAAACAGGACATTCAGGCGCTAGAGTCCAGAATTCAGGATTCATTCCAAACCCAAATTGCCGTAGTACAGGAAGATGTCAAACAACTAGGATCTCGAGTAGTGATCCTCGAAGAGGAGAAAGATGCTGTTAATGACCAACTTTCACATCTTCATACCTTGATCTCCCAACAGTCCTCGTCCATGCAACTTCTCCAATCTAAACTCGATGACCTTGACAACAGAGGGCGCAGAAATAATATACGGATCAGGGGTCTTCCAGAAGATGTTCCACCATCTGGCCTGCTCGATGCCTTGAACAAAATCTTTGGTGAATTACTTAACCTGGACCCTAGTGAATCTATTGAGTTTGACCGGGCACATAGAGCACTGCGTCCTAGGGGTCTGGCGTCCGACTATCCGAGAGATGTTATATGTAGACTTCATTATTTTTCACAGAAAGAGGATATACTTCGCAAAGTCCGTACCCTAGAAGGAGTGGAGTTCAATGGTACGACCCTGCAGATATTTCCAGACCTTTCTTGGCGCACTCTCCAACAACGTCGATTGGTGAAGCCCTTGACAGAATCTCTTCGTAAACATGATCTTAAATACAGATGGGGCTTTCCTTTCTCTCTCCAAGTATCTCATGCTGGCAAGTCTGTGTCTCTCCAAACGCCTTTAGATTTACCGGATTTCTGCTCTTCTTTGGGTATAGATCCTGTTGCTCTCCCGGATTGGCAAGCCTTTCTGTCACCATCTCCGACTACTCAAGGTCAGCCAAAACGAGATCAATGGCGTACAGTGCAGAAACAACAGAAGAAAGCCAAAGGCAATAATTCTACAACCAACACTGATCCCACCTGAAGTTGGACAATTAAACTATTATGCTCTAACCGTTTACTCTTGTATTTCTAATGTTGACTATCTGTATACTCGAGTTTCATTGTTTCTCCTTCCATGAAAGATATTAGGAATTGGTTTTCCCTCCCTATATTTTTCCCTTTACTGGAAATTTACACTGAATGTTTTTTATTTTTATATATTGTCGGAATGTTATGTATCACTTAAGACTCTAATTTAATGCATTTAGGATGTTTTGTGTCACTACCCTCCCCTGTGTGTCCCCTGACGCTAAATTTTTTTCCCGTGACATGGGAACCCCGGTGGTCCCTCTTTTGTCCGGTAGCGGTTTTTTGACACTGTTTCTTGCCATATTGTGTATGTATGTGATTGATCTACAAATCTATTATTGTTTTTCCCCCCCTTCTTTTTATGTTTCTTTTCTTTTTTGTTTTTTTAATTTTCATTTTTTGCTGCTATTATTGTTATTGCTGCTTCTAACCAAGTCCCTTCTGATGCTCAATTTGCGCCCTAGTCTTCCTCCCTCATGGCTGCCCCATTCCGTATAGTATCCATTAACGCAAGAGGGTTGAATGTACCCGAGAAACGAGCCCAAGCCTTACGATCCTTCCATTCTGAGGGTGCGGATGTGGTTCTCGTACAGGAGACCCACTTTCGCCACTCTTCTACTCCTATGAAGCTAAGTAATTACTGGTACCCTACAGCATTTTACTCAAATTTCTCCTTATCTAAGTCTAAAGGTGTCGCCATTTTGTTTGCAAGACATCTGACAATTGTGGACCAGGAGGTACACTGCCTCGAGGAGGGGAGGGGTTTATTGGTCAAATGTTCCATTTTCAATCATCTCTTTACTTTTGTCAATATTTACGCCCCTAATCATAGTCAGCCTTCCTTCCTCGAGAGGGTTCTGGACAGGGTGGATGAGCTTCAGCAGGGAACTCTGATAGTCGGGAGTGACTTCAACTGGACCCTTGATCCCTCTCAAGATACCTCGACGGGCTCCTCCTCCGTCCCGCACCGATCGTTGAGAAAGGTAAGGCGCTTGCTACATGCTCACCAGTTGTCTGATATCTGGAGTTTGTTTCACCCTTCTGACAGGGACTACTCTCATTATTCTAGCTGCCACCGATCCTACTCTAGAATTGATTATATATTCATTGGCCACCGTCACCTCCATCTCGTACAGGATTCCTCGATAGGCGTAACTACATGGTCAGATCATGCCCCTATTACTGTTGATCTTTCTCTCGCCCCCTCTATTCCTCTCTTTAGAACATGGCGTTTCAATGAATCATTGCTAACTGACGATTATTGTAGAACGCAGCTTTTAGAGACTCTAGATGCCTATATCGACTGTAATGATAACCCTGATACCTCAAATCTTACCATATGGGAGGCGCATAAATGTGTCCTTAGGGGAAAATGCATCCAACTAGGCTCTTTTTTAAAGAAACAACGTCTCGGCCAAATAGATTCCCTTTTACAGAAAATTCATAAATTGGAATCTCTTCATAAATCCTCTCTATCCCCTGATGTTCTAATAGAATTAACTCAAACTCGCTCTGCCCTAAACAAACTTTTATTGGAAAAAGTTAGATACTCCTTTCGGAAATGTAGGAGTCAATATTTTCACTGGGGTAATAAACCCGGGAAAATGTTGGCGCGTGCTCTCAGAACCCAAAGGGTGCGCTCTTTTATCTCCTCGATTAAAGATAGAGGGGGGCAGACCCTTCATGACACCACTTCAATTGCGGAAGCCTTCTGTTCGTATTATTCTTCGCTTTATAACTTACCAGTTTCCGCGGCTTTCCCCAATGTGGGCGGGAAACACCGAGCTATCGACACTTATCTCTCCAGAGTTAGTTTTCCCAAACTTGACACCTTGGTCAGAGATGAATTAGAAACACCCTTCTCCTTACAGGAATTGGAAGAAGTCATCAAGTCTACCCCTTCTGGTAAGAGCCCTGGCCCTGATGGCTTTACCATTAATTACTATAAGGCCTTCCGGGACAAACTAGCCCCCATCCTCCTGAAAGCTTTTAACAATATCTCCGATACCTCACCCTTCTCTAAACAATCCATGGAAGCCCATATCACAGTAATCCCTAAAGAGGGTAAGGACCCTTCTCTCTGTCCCAGTTATCGTCCAATTTCCCTTCTGAACGTCGATGTCAAACTATTCGCAAAGCTTCTCGCAAACAGACTAAAACACTCCCTGCCTTCCCTCATTCATAGCGATCAGGTGGGGTTTGTCCCGGGACGTGAGGCCAGAGATAACACCTACAAGCTTATAGCTCTTATCCACCATATTTCCTCGACTGATACCCCAGCCATTTTATTATCTACCGACGCCGAGAAGGCGTTCGATCGCGTCGATTGGGACTTTATGACAGGAGTTTTGAGACAATTGGGACTGGGACCTGTTTGTCTTCAACGTATCCTTGCCTTATATAGGTCTCCATCTGCGAGAATTAGAATTAACGGCTCCCTTTCAAATTCTTTCCCCATAACAAATGGAACGAGACAGGGCTGCCCATTATCTCCTATGATTTTTGTTCTTTGTATGGAGGCCCTGGCACGTTCCATTCGCCTAAACCCTGACATATCGGGTTTCAAAGTGGGTAAGGAGGAATATAAACTAGCTTTATTTGCCGACGACTTATTGGCCACAATCACGAACCCTATAATTTCACTTCCGAATTTAGTAGAAGAGTTTAAGTCCTTTGGGGACCTTTCTAACTTTAAAATCAACTACTCAAAGTCTGTTGCATTAAATATCACTGCTCCCTCCCAGATGGTAGCTGGTCTCAAATCATCATTCCCCTTCGCTTGGCATACCACCCATTTAAAATATCTTGGGGTTACTTTAACTAGAAACCTTACCCACCTATTTGAATCAAATTTTGTCCCTCTATTGGCCAAACTCCGCTCTGATTTGCAGCTGTGGAAGACTAAATCCTTTTCGTGGTTTGGAAGATTAGGCGTGTTAAAGATGAACTTCTTACCTAGGATCCTATATCTCCTACAGACTCTCCCAATCAAATTGTCACCTAAGTGGTTATTAGATGTCCAAACTCTAATTAGAGACTTCATTTGGAAGGGAAATAGACCCCGTTTGAGGTTGGATCTTATGTCCTGGCACAAGAATAGAGGCGGTATTTCCCTTCCAAATATTAAAAGATACCATCAAGCATGCCTCTTACACCGCATTTTAGAATGGACTAGATCTGACTCCCCTAAACAATGGATATACATAGAGCAACAAGCACTTGAGATCCCCTTGTCGATAGTTCCGTGGCTTCCCGCTCTCCCCAATCTCGCGCACCCCACTATTGGCCCCACGTTGTCCTGTTGGAGGTTCATGAGGAGATCCCCATCGGTGTCCGCTCCTAATTCCCCTCTGACAGCGTTCCTCTTTAATGATAGTTTCCCTCCAGGGACGGACCATATTAACTTCCAGTCTTGGTTGCGGGCAGGTCTTTTCAGGGTTGGGCAGTTGGTTAGTGATGATGGTGTGCTATCTTTTGAGGGGGTGTGTGAGAGATGGAGGTTGCGGGCTAGTGAGTATTGGCGTTATTACCAGGTTCGTCATTTTTTACGCTCCTTGGGGACACCCCAGAATTTGAATAGGATTTATACTCCTTTTGAACAGCTATGCGTAAGTCCCTCTCCCCCCACTCATACTATTCAATTGCTCTATAGCTCTCTTTCTACAGATGCTGGCATCTCTCTCCCTAGCTTTACTGAGCGGTGGAACCGTGACCTTGGTTCCAGTCTGGATGAAATTCAATGGAGAAAGATATTTGCACTAGCACACGCTTGCTCCAAGAGTACCTCTGTTGTTGAGACCCAGTATAAGCTCATCTCGAGATGGTACAGATGCCCAGATACTCTTTCTAAAATGGGGATTGGGGTGCCCAATGTATGTTGGCGCTGCTTAAATGCCCCGGGTAACCCTTTTCATATCTGGTGGCAATGCCCACTCCTTCAGCCCTATTGGTCAGAAGTTATTCGCCTTTCAACCATAATTCTGGGTGAGCCGGTTCCCACGGATCCCGTTTTGGTTATTCCATCTGTCGTCCGGGACCCTCTCGAGGTATAAAAGGTCTTTATTATGTAATTTGAATAACGCAGCAAAGGCTGTTATCCCAGTGAGATGGCGCTCCTCCTCTCCTCCTGTGGTGACTGACTGGTTCACGAGAATAGATTTATATATGGAGATGGACGACTTGATGACTTCCGCAGATGGCGATTATGAATCCTTTAGGGATACCTGGTCTCGCTGGATGAGTTTTAAGGATTCTGTATCTTATAAAACCATTCTCTCTAGCCGATCTACACTCGTGTAAGGTATACCTATTTCCCTGCCTGGACCCATTGTGACCCAGTGGAGCTGCTATATATATTTATATATATATTAGTATATATTAATATTAAATTTCCCGTGGCTTTGTTTTTGATCTATATTCTAATTATGCAGCAATTCTCTCTCTTTCCCCTCTCCACCCCTCATTATTTTGTCTCTTCCCTAACTGTTTGATGTTGTTTTTGTTTTGCTTTTTTATTATTTTGATTATAAAGGTTTTTTATATTTTGATTAGGAAATGTTATGGTTTTTGTTTTTTTTTGGATCTGATCGAGGCCTAATTTTTGCAAGGTCACTTTGAAATATCGATTTTGAAATGGTTCTCTTTCTGTAATAATCTGCTATTTTCTAATAAAATAATTTGCTATAAAACACATATTATTTTAGTGAATATACCAAATAAATGCCAAGAACCAGAATAGAAAACTCCAAAATGTACAGCTAAAGGTAGCATTAGTACATACATGTTGCAACTTACACACATGTGCCCAAAATTGGGAAGACTGTAAAATGGCCTTCATATACTGTAGAATATGGTAAACACTTGACCCTGGTGCAGATGTTGCTGGGGGGTTAATGGCATTAATAGCTTAGAGCAGTGGTTCCCAAACTCAATCCTCAAGGTACCCTAAAAGTTCAGGTCTTAAGGATATCCATGTTTAACCACAGGTCACTTAATTAGTACCACAGTCTGTTTGATTATACCATCTGGGCACAACAATGGATATACTTAAAACCTGGACTGTTAGGGTGCCTTGAGGACCAAGTTTGGGAAACTCTGGCTTAGGGTGAATTGGGAGAGTCTTGTGCTGGGACTGGAAATCACAAACATAGGTCAGAGAGGTGCTATATGTCACTGTGTAACACCGCAGGTCAGGGGGCTAAACTAAAGAGAGATCATTGATCAGTCTGCCTGTTTTTTATGCGAGTACAGTGATATCTTCAGAATCCACACTAGGGACAAGAAACAAAATGGATATTTTACAAAATTATCTAAGCAAACATATTAAAAACAGCTTTCATTGTTCCTGCAGTGCGGTGCCTGAATTCATGAATTCTGTTGATGATGCTGACAGTTATCCTTTATTACCTAACATTTACATTAGTGCAGTTCTCAATCTGCGAGCTCCGTGCAGGCCCAACAACAGGAGGGGACTAAGGGGACACCCGTACCGGGCCCCGAAGAACAGAGGGATCCGGAGGACCAGACAGGCACAATATGGGGCCGCGGACGCTGTTCCAGGCTGTTGGCCCCATAGCAGCCACCCAGCCCCAAGTCCCTTGAAGTCTGGCCCGGGCAGCGCTGGGCTGTTACAGGTGGCTCAGCTGCGGCCCGGGCCTGACCTTTAAGAAATGCGTCAGCGTGACGTCATAGGTCACATCGCCGCACGTCAGGCAAAAGCTGCGGTGTGGAGGGGATGGTAGAAAAATAGGTGGCTGCGGAAGGGGAAGATGATGGGAGTGGGAAGTGGATATGGAAGGTGAAGAGGGCATAGGAAGCTGATAGGGACTGGGGGCAGAGGAGGTGATGGGGGCTGGAGGTAGAAGGTGACATGGGCTGGGGGTAGAGGAAGGTGAGGGGGGCTGGGGGCAGAAGGTGACATTGGCTGGGGCAGAAGTAGGTGATGGGGGCTGGGGATAGAGGAAGATGAAGGTGCAGAGGAAGGTGATGGGGACTGGGGGCCGAAGGTGACATGGGCTGGAGGCAGAAGGCGACATGGGCTGGGGCAAAGGAAGGTGAAGGGGGCTGGGGGCAAAAGGTGACATGGTCTGGGACAGAGGAAGGTGATGGGGCTGAGGACAGGAAGGTGATGGGCTGGGGGCAGAGAAAGGTGATGGGGGCTTCTGGGCTGAGGATGGTGATGAGAGGCTGAATTTGAGGAAGGTGATGAGGGATTGAGAATGGCTGGATGCAGACACCATCTCTCCTACACCTGAGGAATCCACAGAACTGTCATCAAGAAGACCTTGCAAGAGACAGCAGACAAGAACTACAGCCTGCATTATCAGTGACAGAGAGACGGTGTGGTAAGTCATAGTGAATTTTTACTTTATTTAAAGGCTGGCATATCCTCCAGTTAACATTCTCATGCTTCACATATCACACATGCAGGGGAGGGATGTGCGGGATCGGGGTGGTGGTGAGAAGGTGGGGGCCCCCAGAGATATTACTGTACCAGGCCCCGAGATTTCTGTTGCCACCCGTGGCTCCGTGTGAGCCACAGATTTGAAGCAGAGGTCGCAAGGTGGCTGCCAACCTGCAGATGATAATATTCTTATGGCGATGGCATTCTGAAGTATGCTCCATTACTGATTAACTACAGGTCTTCCAGCGTACATTGGAGAATTACATGCAGTAAAGGTAATAGAAAGCAAATAATGGGGACATACTCTAGAATGGAACAGGAAATGATAGGCAAGTTGACTGGGTGAATGTTTAGCTAAAAAAATTCTATTTATTTATCTATCTATGATTTATCCCCCAAATTATGTTTTGGGGATAAACAAATGCATTAAAGCTCATAACTAGCAAACAGGCGAGTATTGGATTTTATATATGTTTAGTTTTGCATATTTGGGGGCATCAGAATGAGAAATGTTGATAACCCGTGTTACAGCAATAGGTAAACCTTAACTCACTTTGTAGTGATAAATCAACTCTCATCATGAGATATCAAAGATTGATTCAGCTATGTTTACTTATGTTAAATTGAATTGTTTAAATAGATATGAGTACAAACCTGTCTAAGCTCATTACTGCTTGTTAATCTGAACTTTTCCCCTGCAGCATGGTGCGCCTCTCGTTCCAGTTCTTTAAGATGAATCTGTAATATAAGTGATGCAATCGTTCTAGCTTTGCTGTAGCCACAGATGCCCAGAAACCCTCGCCCTCTATATTCTTATTCAGTAAATGTTGTAATACAGCTCTCTCAGCCCAGTCCCTTCACTTTGTAAACCAACTCCTGTAAAATAATACAGTGGTTCTCAAACTCGGTTCTCAGGACCCCACACAGGTCAGGTTTTCCAGGTCAACCAGAAGAGGCACAGGTGTAGTCATTACTAACTGACACATTGAAAAAAACCACAGGTGGAGCTAATTATTTAACTTGTGATTCTGTGAGGAGACCTGGAAAACCTGCACTGTTTGGGGACCTGAGGACCGAGTTTGAGAACCTGTGATTTAGAACCATTTAAAAAAATAATAATTAAGAAACAGTAAAAATATATTATGTAATAAAGATAAGAGAAAGGAATATATTGGCCAGGAATACACCTTTAGCTTACTAGCCCCTCCTACTGACAGCTATAATCACAGTGCACACAATGCTACAACTATTACACTATGCCGCTATTAAATCTAACAGGTATCAAGTTTACTCTTACAGCATATTGTTCACATTGGGCCTGATTAAGTAAGGATCGCTAATGCAACTACGTACGCAGATTGAGCGATTGTTAGCCATTGCGCATGCATATAAGCCACAATGGGCAGGCGCTGTGATCGCACTGCGATTACTAACGCACAGAGGAAGCCATCGCAGAGTGAGTGACAGGCTGGGAGCGTTTGGGGGTGGTAACGGGGGAGTGGTCATGAAAACGCAGGTGTGCCTTTCCGTTTGAACGCCTTTCCATGGGCGTACATAGATTAGCCACTGCGACTGCATAAGCATCTGGAGTACTTGCTGAATGCAACGAGATCTGCAGTTTCTGCGACTGGTCAGACCTGCTGTAAATGCTGTGTGACTGGCCGATGTGCCTCTATGGTACTGATGTTTATGCAGGTAAGCGATGTCATACGCATGTGAGAAGGCAGCAAGGGGCGTCTTTATGCTGGCTGGGCTTTGGCAGGCATTAGCATATTTTCGCTGCTACCTTCCATTTGAAATTGCAGCTGTGATTGCATTAGCGATCCTTACTGAATCAGACCCATTGTCCTTATAGTTACACAGTATCAATGCCATCCATTTCTAAATTTATAATCTACCTCTACTTAATCCTGCATCCTTCTTGGATTATGTTAAAAGATGAATATACATTATTTGGGCCCCAACCTGCCACACTTCACATTCTTCTGGTCTTTACTTCCAAGTGGTGCAAGCACGAGGTGTGGCTATTAAATAACAAGACTGTACTGTAATAAATAAACCATACTGCATGAGTTAAAAGGGAATGGGAAACCATTGACCTTAGACTATCCCAAAACGGTTTTGCAAATTTCACCCCTCGCACAGATAGTTTGCTGTCACACAGCGTTCAAAAGAAGTTGTGTTTTTCATGTACGTCATAAAGATACTTAGTTCAAAAGTAGAGCAACGTGTTAAATTGAACAATATGCCCACCGAATCTTTTTGTATGCTAACCGAGACTTACGGGGCAGATTGTAAGTCACGTAAAAGGTGGGTTTGAGTGGCAAAAAAGATTTAGTGATGGTCGTGAGGATGCCGATGATGATGAACATCCTGGAAGGCCTTACACATCAAAAACAAAAGAAAATGTGGAACAAATTGTGAAAATTGTTCGAATTGACCGTCGACTCAGCATCCGAATGATATCAGAAATGGTAAACATCGCCAACGAAACTGTTTGGCAAGTTTTGCATCAAGATAGTAACATGACAAAAGTTTGTGCCAAGATGGTTCCAAGGCTTCTCACTGCCAAGCAGAAAGAAAATCGAAAGCAAATTTGTACAGACATTTTGGAACAAATTCAAGCGGATTCACATTTTTTAGATAAAGTTATTGCCAGTGATGAAACATGGACCTTCCAGTACGATCCTGAGACAAAACGCCAGTCCATTCACTGGAAAACACCATCATCACCATCCAGTTTCCATAGGGTTCATGGTGTAAACAGTTATTTGTGCAGAGAATTTTAAATCTTATTTAAAGTATATAATATGTAAATGTATCACCTTTATTGTCCAATAAAAAATGTTTTATATTTATTTATTAAAATGTAAGTACAGATTAGGCATGCTATCATAATTTTCATTTGTTTTTCATTATTAATTACCCCTAGTAGTACCGATGTCTTCTTTAGCTCATCTTCATTTACTTGAATTGTATTGTTTTCCATTACTAGAAATTAAATAAGTACACATGTTATATGTTAAATTATACAACTGTAATGTTCTGGGTTTCTATTATTTGACGAAATAAAACAAGATATTCCAAGGGGGAGTATGCCAGAGCTTAAGATCCTGGCAGTCAGAATCCTGACGGCTGCATCCCAACATGGTTAGGATACTAATACCTGCAGGCAAGTACCCTAACCCTTTCTTCCCACTGCCTAAATCTACCCCCCCCCCGCAGCCTAAACCTAACCCTCCCTCCCCGCAGCCTAAACCTAACCCTCCCTCCCCGCAGCCTAAACCTAACCCTCCCTCCCCGCAGCCTAAACCTAACCCTCCCCTAGTGCCTAACTCTAATCTCTAACCCGGATGCCAGGTACACACTAGACGACATGTCGTCGAATCCGGACGCATAGGACAACATATTGGGCACATCGTCTATTGTGTTCCCTCAATTTCGCTGTTGATGCGCACTCCCTCACTTTCGTCAGCGACATCATTAGTAGTAGGACACCCCCGCCGTTGCTGTCGGCATTGGCAAGTGTGTGTATGCACTTGCCAAAGTCGTTACCCCGGCGGGTCCCGTCACTTACGAGGTCGGTACACCCATCGTCTAGTGCACAGGTTCTTAAACTTGGTCCTCAGGAGCCCACACAGTGCATGTTTTCCAGGTGTCTTCACAGAATCAAAAGTGAAAAAATGATAACCATCTGTGGATCTTTTAAAATGTGTCAATACTTACCGTCGGGTTGCCGGCGCTGGGATTCTGACTAGTGTCGGAATTCCGGCGCTGGCACTCTGAGCACTGGCAATCCGACAGCCGGGATATGAACTACATCCAGTCTGGGAAGGTGTGTGTGTGTGTGTGTGTGGCAGATCGGAGCTGGAGGCAGGGAGGTGGGACATTGCAGCAAAGAGGGTGCAGAACAATGATTAGAGAGGGAGCAGGAAAGGGACGGAGCAAGGGGAAAGACTGTGGTACCCGGGATATGAAGGGTCCCTTTACTAGAACAAATTACATTCCTGTTAGCATGCATTAATGCATAACACTAGGTTATGCCACATTCTAAAAAAGAATGTAAATGTATCAAGCAAGTTTGATATATGCTTGATACATTTTGTATTCTCAACAAAATGTATTCTATCAAGTGGCTGGCATCTATTTGTCTTCTACATCTGAACAATTCAAAGGTTGAATTGTTTTTTTATGACCTTGTTCCCACCATCACATTATAAAACTTAGGGATATATTTAGAAAGAGTCGATATTAATCCATTTAAAATCAAACAAAATCGATCAACATCATTGTTGTGTTTCTGGGCCTAAATCACACATTTACTTATACTAAAAAAAAAAAAAAAATCTAAAATTGTCTGTTCGTAATTGTGTGATTGAGCCCCAGAAACACTACATCAATGTTGATAGATTTTTATCAATTTTAAATCGATCAAAATCAATTAAAATCGACCATTGGTAAATATACCCCGAAGTTTGCAATGGTATGGACAACCCACAGCAGATCATTATTTTTATTTTTGTGAAGGAGCATTCAAGAAAAATAAGTTGGGCCAGATCTGAACCCAAAAGCACCACATTTGTCATTTTAGTTATATTTTGCCATATTATTTAGGCATGCTAGCTTCAGCTAAAGAAAAATGCTGCTTTGTCTCAGCCAAAGCTTGTTTTAATAATTAAAAGTAAAAATGTCCACAAAGAGTAATGACAATTCCCTTACCAGCCAGGATAGTGGTAAGTGGGAGCTCTATGGTGCAAAACAAATCCCACAGTTCTTCTGCCTGCAAATAAAGACCTAACTTGTGACAAGTATAGATTGTTTGCAAGATGCTCAAAATGATGTAGAATTAAACAATAACTGAATGCTAACAAAAAGCTTCAGCAAAATACAATTGCCCAAATGTGGCTTTTTATCCTCCCCGACCCCCGATTACATGCTTCTTCTTTATAACATTTTTTAAAAGCTGCAAATTTGTGTTCATCAAAGTCACGATACTGTACTGTGTTGTTACCTAACTGCTCAACTACAATCTAAACTTCTGCTGATAAAGTTATGATGGAAATACAGTAGCATCAAACCTAGGTTTGTAGTTTTTGAAAATGTAATTAAGCTTTATTGTTTTATGTTTAAGATTTAAAAGCTTCCTCTCCTGTGCCAGGCATTTCAATTGCTTGAGAGGAATGTTTGCAAACTGTGAATGCTTATAGGACTCTAGAATTACTAGTGCTTTTGTTTACTAGGTGATATAAATCCAAAAGAGAGCTATAAAAGTCCTCCGGTTCTTCCATGGCTGGTTTAGAATCACCAAGGTTTCCCATCTTAATTACCTTTTTATATATATTATATTGTAGTGGTGGATTTCCCATTGATACGCAATGAAACTCCATGAAAAAAAAATGGACAGATTTCTTATCTAGATGAACAACCAGCACCAGTGCTGTAGCCTGGATTGGTAACTGCTAAGGCAGGGGACCCCCTGCAATAGCAGCAACTAGCACCAGGTTTGCCGGACTGGGCTGGTCATACTGTAAAAGGGAGAACTGTAGAGTGGCATACTTGCCTACCCTCCTGTAATGGTCAGGAGGCTCCTGGCCACCTGGAAAGGTGGACAAGTCTCCCACCTTTGCAAAAAATGTGCAAGCCTCTCATCCTGCCATGGGTTCTAACAAGATAAAAGTGTATAGTACACATACTTGCCGACTATCTGGCTGCTTCTTCCGGGAGGGAGCAGCCAGAATGGCAGGGCAGGGGGCATGGCCGGCAAAAAAGGCGGCATGGCCGGTAGGGCAGATGTCATTTGCGGGTGTGATGGGGGCATCATTTTGGCCCCACCCCCGCTACACAGTGCCAATAAAACTGGCATTGTGAAGCAGGGGGCGGGGCCAACATAACGCGATTCAGCGTGAATCGCATTACCGCCCCCTGTGGGGGTTTAACAGGTATTCGCAGGGGGCGGCGGCAGTCGGGAGGCTTGTCTTGTACAACATATATAAACTAAGTACTGTTGTGAATTACAATTACCAGCAAACCTTGGCAGACCTTGAATAATTGAACATGCCAGTGCAGAGGCCTCATGTATAATTTTCAGCTGCTTTGCTGTGAGATTTGGAAGCCCAGGGAATCGCTCCTTCTCCCAGTTCTCTCTCTTTTCATAGATTCTACTGATCCCTCCTTTGCCTCTTTTACTCAGACATGGTTAAAGCCTAAAGTGGTCTCTGGTTAATCACATTAACCTTCGGATACCCAAAATGGGGTCAAAGATGACCCCAAACATAGATTTTTATATGAATACTGAATAATATTTTAGATAATCATTGATAATTTTTCTATTTTACTTTTAGTCAATTAGTAATGCTATTGTGAATTTAGATCTAAAAAAATAATAACCCAATTAATTGTAAAAATTAATTTGTGTAGTTGGGTCAAATCTGAGCCCATTTTGGGATGCTGTGTCATGACTTGCATCGGTGCGAATATTATTTCTTTCTCTAGGTCTTTCAGTTAGCGCAGCATGTAAAAGGCGGGGTTACCTCCTTCCCTTTTTTGCAGCCTGCACCACATTGTAATGGTCAGTGGTGACACGTGCCAATGCATCACATAAACTTGTGGAGTGTCTAATAAATCATTGATTTCACATGTTTATTTCAAAGTTCCTTGCGTAATGTTGAGATTTTTTACCCAAAAAGAGTTGGAGGAAAAAGAAGAAAATGTGGAAGATGGCCTTCGTGATTTTCATGAATTGCTTTGACATTGGAGCAATAAATGCTTATATTTTATATTGCATCAAGAATCCCGATTATCAGCAGAAGAAAATATGCTCAAGATGATTATTCCTGAAAGAACTGGGTCTTCAGTTGATCCGTCTTCTGGTGCAGCGACGTGTTGAGAAAGGAATTACTGGGTCCAGAAAAGTATTCAACTTGCTATAAAAACTGTCATCAATGTCGAAGATGTTAGTAAAGTATCTCAACATAGACATGATGTGAAACGAGGACCCAAGGGAGAACGACAGAAAAAATTCCGACAGATGTGAGGAATGTGACTTCTTTTTCTGTAAGGACCATATAAAATAGAGATTCATAAGCGATATCGTGACTGCAACAAGTGAATTTAGTTCATTGTAAACCACGCTCACTTACAAACTATTACAAGTAAATTTTGATTTAATTGTCTGTGAAATGTGTGAATTGTATTTCATTTGCATTAAATTTCATTAATTAGATTATTGATGTTGCATATTATTGAATATAGTAGGTAGGCTCACCATACTTTTCAATGCAGAGTAACTCATTTTATCTTGGGGTCATCTTTGACCCCATTTCGGGCTAAAGTACACAGGAAAATATATTGGGCATTCGAATCACTTTCAGTTACAATATACAGTATATACAGTAGCTACTCTGACCAAAGGCTCACAGATTTCTTCCCCATCCTCCCCAACTTTGGTGCCACTGAGGATCCTCTTGCAGCCCTCTGGTTCTATCACACTTTTGCCTTACCTGGCATAACACTAGAAAAAGCCTAGCCCAGGCTGAACCTTTGCAATAGTTTTTGACAGAATGGCAAGATTTTGCACCAACATCTTGCTTATCCACGCCAATCTGCTCCTCCAGTATGGAGTCTGATGCAGAAGACCTCTCTCTCTTTCTCTC
Source organism: Taudactylus pleione (assembly GCA_031769625.1). Classification (NCBI taxonomy): domain Eukaryota; kingdom Metazoa; phylum Chordata; class Amphibia; order Anura; family Myobatrachidae; genus Taudactylus; species Taudactylus pleione. The sequence continues at coordinate 2,504,614 of JAUIMM010000637.1, read as the reverse complement.
TCTCGCTCTGCAGATCATGATGACAACTTTTGAATTTGATCTGCAGGTGGGGATGACGGACATTCTAGGGAAGCAGGACAAGCACTCTATAGGCTAAGCTGGATGGAGAACACCGCTTCAATTATGTTGTGGATTGTGAGTTCTCGTGGCCGGGGTCATATATGGAAGGAGTTTAAAAACTAGAATCAGTTGATGCATATCTGGAGTCCCTGTTTCAGCAGATTCTATCAGGAACCAAATCTCAATAGAGCACATAAGACTCTTGGACTATTTTTCCTCATCTTTATTATATGGTCAAAGAGTGAATAATGGTGGTCATCTGCAATAATTACCTATTCCAAGGAGAGAATCTACAGCGTAATGCTGATCTGGCACCTACAACTCTCATGATACGAAAAGGATAGGAGCTCAGTATTATAAGAAATTCATTGTCTTCTGGCACTTACATTAGCAGCTAGTTTTAAACAATTGCTTGAAGAAGCGCACTTCCATTCTATTTCTACAAAAAGTTGCTGCCAAGTGAATTGTTTTTCACAAACTAGACAAAGATCCCAACTTGCATTCATATTTTCACCCAATCTAACTGTTAAATGAGGATTTTAAACATTTTATTGTATAGGTTTTTTTGTGGACAATTTCCATAATCGAGACCTTCAAAAGCCGATTTAACTAGTCATTTCACCTCATGGATGGATTGTCAAGAATGAATCTGTAGCCTTGTCTCTACTACTTCTTTTTAGAGAACTACAGTTCCAAATAGCTAGTTTCATCTGGGCAAAGAAAAGATCCAATGTTAGAATGTGCATTGCTACATTCAGTACAATTTCCTTTAGCTATAGGATTCAGTTGTATAACACTACACTCAGGTAGATAACATACTGTAATACTTTACAAAACTGTATTGCGTATAAGCGTATGACAAGTCCGTAGCAAAGAAGCACCATATGCGCAATATAATAATACACTCACGTAATAAATAACTTACAATACTAGATTGTGTAATTCACAATGGAGTAAGGATGTATCCGGAGCAAAGAACCGTCATAAGCTTAATATAACACTACATTTTGGTAGATAACTGAAAGTTTGTCTGGCTCTATTCAGATCAATACTATGTAGGCATCTTTTTCCCCCTTTGAATTATGATGTGGGTGGAGGATCCATGTAGACTACTTAAGGGAAAACATTGGAATTAGAGTTAGCAGTTTAAGAAAATTTGTAAACAAGAGTTGGGTAAGAGGGAGGGAGCATTATTTTAATAACATATTACCAACACCTATCACATTACACTTTACTCACCTGAAGTTTATGCTGTAGTTTCACCATCAGATTATACAATATATTCAATCTCTTGCAAGTGTTCCGATGCTGTAACATACATAAAGACATGTTTTTTCTGGCTGTTCACATTTTAAAAATGTAGCTTTAACCTCTTTTTATCTCATATTTACTTGATACTTTAGTTGCCAGCTTTGTGCTATATTAGAACGGCACAACAGAAAATAGTGTGAACATTCTGCGGAAAGTACAGACACTGCTCGTCATTTTTATTTTAGAGAGTTGTGTAAGCATGAAGACCACATTGTCACGGAAAGAAGAAAGGTCAAAAGAGGCTCTCATTCGGCCCGACACCCTTATCGCAGAATTTTGGTCACTATACGTTCAGGCCCATGCACTTAGGTATAAATGGGCCAATGCTAAGCAGCACCTCTGGCTGGGAAGTATCAAGGTAAGAAAAGGAGAAGTGACCCCTTTAGCTTAATAAATATTACCCATATCTCCTGTATAATAAATTAATAAATGATATATGTGAAATTGTATTGTTATAATGTTGTTATATTGTTATAATATTGTTATAATTCGTATATGTGTCCTGTTGGGAAAAGCAAATTGAAGGTAAATATAAACCAACACACTTCAGAAAATATATAGTTAGTCAACTGGGTTTAAAAACAAAAACACAATGCAACCAAAGTAGAACACTCGCTAGCACTCCCCGATGCCAATAACTAACGTATCTGGTGACAGGTCAGCTTTAAAAATAGCGATTTTTTCCATGTGCTGCTTTCTCAACCCAGAAGAAATGCTGTGTCATAACTGCAATGGCATCCCTATGACTTCCTGTCCAATGCTAATAAAAGCTTTTTATGTCTATTGTAAGTTATGTAGTTAAAAAATCATTATTTCAAAACCATAATCTATTGTAAAGCAGCTTGCTGGGAATTTACCATTTAAATGGGACACATTGAACCTCAAATATTTAAGGATCAGATTGCCAGTGTTGTGCCACGTACGTGACCATTTAGGGTACAGTTCCACTACAGCCTTGGGGGCTGGAATTTCTTGGCTAGCTGTGGCCGGTGGGCTGTAGGATATGAAGCGCCCTTTGGGCCGTGCAGCAGCCTTGAGGGCTGGTGTATCTTGGCTAGCTGTGGCCGATGGGCTGTATGAAGCGGCCTTTGGGCCGTGTAGCAGCCTTGAGGGCTGGTATATCTTGGCTAGCTGTGGTCGGTGGGCCGTAGGATATGGTGCAGCCTTTGGGCCGTGCAGCAGCCTTGAGGGCTGGTATATCTTGGCTAGCTGTGGCCGGTAGGCCATAGGATATGGTGCAGCCTTTGGGCCATGCAGCAGCCTTGAGGGCTGAATAAGCTTGGCAAGATGTGGCAGATGAAGATCTGTGCAATAATAAAGTCACTGGCGTTGGTACGCAAGATGGCGCACTGAACACGCTGGAGTGTGGCCTGTGTCGCCAGGTTGACATAAGCAGCTGATGCTGTAGTGCGGCCTGTGCCGCCGGGTTGACACAAGCAGCGCGCGCTTGGCTGCGTACTCTGGACACAGAGTACTGTCCGTGCCGCCTGGGTGACACGAACGGCAGAGGACAGGTATGCGAACTGTGCCGCCAAGATGGCACTAACGGCAGGTAGATGATAAGCGAACCGTGCCGCCTGGATGACACAAACATCAGAATAACACAATACAATAGACAGGAGAACTGGAGCTCGACTGGGTGACAGGAGACTAAGCCAGAACCGGAAACGCGAATACTCTATCACCGGCATGCAGTGAAGGGCTGGCTGTAATTTAACAGATACGGGGTCCAGTCAGAGGAAGCCCTGCAAGCCTCCCTAATGACAGACCAGTGTGCAGCTGGCCTGTGCACACTGACAGGACAATTAGTGTGCAGCTGATACTGCACACCAGCAGACAGTTAATTACTGAACACGTGATCAGCACACAGACAGAGGATTAAATGTAAAGTTCTAATAGCAGCTAAGACTGGGAACTGCAAGTAAGATGATCTGCTAACCGCAGATCCTAACAGCCAGATTGTCAGATTAAGCGTTTACTTTCTTTGAATCATTGTAACTCCTCTTATATATTAAAACTAGGGATGTGCGCCGACCCCCGTGTTTTGGTTTTGGATCTAGATTTGGTTTTACAAAACCACCCTTGTGTGTTTTGGTTTTGGATCTGTATTTTTTTTCCAAAAAATGATATAAACAGCTAAAACCACATTTGGGCCTGTTTTGTTCCTACAGTATTATCAACTTAATAACAATCATTTTCAGGCATTTTTAACCACCTCACAGCTCACAATACTGATTTCACTATTTTTCACCAATATAGGCCAAAGGCTGCAGCGAGCTGGCTGGTTAAAGTAAGCGACAGAGCAGTGGCACAAACACACGGCAGTTTTAAAAAATATAGGACATCTATGAAACATTGCCACACAGCAGTGGCAGAAAGGATGGCAGTTTAACAAACCAAGCACTTTAGCGACAAGGACTGACACTTTTGTGGCTGAAGTCCTTGGTTTGTTTGGGCCCCCACAAAACATATTTTGGAAGGACTACCTTAAATTATTAAGGAGGAGGTTGATGATGAGGATGTTGGTGGTGGAGATTGCATGTGCTGGTCCAAACTGCTGGTAGCTGATACTGGACTGCTTGTTATTAATTTACAAATTATTATAATTTTGTTAAACAAATTGTATGAACTTGCTGCAAATTACATAACAGGGAGGAGGTGCCTAGATGGTTAACGTCCCTTCTTCTGCTAACTTTGGCTTTACAAATGGAACAGATGCCTTCACAACTGTTGTCAGAATTTAGATTAAAATAATTCCACACCCAAGACATGATTTTTCTTTCTTTTTATCACGAGCATGAACTGCTGCCACTGGTGGCTGATTTACGCAAACAACATCCTCATCATCAATATCCTTTCATATGCTACCGAGACCTCAGAATCAGACCCCGCTGCTTACCTGTTCGGGCGCTGTCCCGCGGCGTTCCGACTCCCCAGCAGTCTGCTGCTGCTGCCGTCCTTGCACCTGCTCCTGTGCGGCCACTGTCCTCTCTGCTCCCCGCCTGCACTCCGTCTCCCTCAGCAGGGCTGGCGTCCACAAGTTCTCCAGCTGCACTTCCAGTGTAGATGGGCGCAGTCATCTTGGTCCAGGACACGTGCTGCTGTCTCCACCAATGGAGCAGCTCTCCCTCTGAATCTAGCCAGTCAGCATCCAGCAGCCTGTATAAAGGGACCCCCTGTCCCACTAGCAAAGTGCCAGTGCAACAAGTCCCTTAGCTTGTCTAAGTAAGCCTCCTCACTGCGCTCTCTCTGAGTTATATATATTCTACGTTACTGTATAACCGTCCTCCAATTATCTGGAGTCCAGTCCTCTCCTGGTCCTAAGCGGTGAACCAGCCATCCTCCAATTATCTGGAGTCCAGTCCTCTCCTGGTCCTAACCAGTGAACCAGCCACCCTCCAATTATCTGGAGTCCAGTCCTCTCCCGGTGCTAACCGGTGAAAAAGCCGCCCTCCAATTATCTGGAGTTCAGTCATCTCTCGGTCCTAACCAGTGAAACCAACCGTCCTCCAATTATCTGGAGTCCAGTCCTCTCCCGGTCCTAACCAGTGACAGTCCAGCAGTCCTCCATTAACCTGGAGTCCAGTTACCTTCCGGTCCTACCTGTAATTAGCTGAGCCTCCATAACCACTTCTAGGCTCCTTCTGCCAATATAATCCTACATGCGCAGAAACCTCATTAAACCGAGTCTCCTCCAGTGAGCATCCGAGTCTAAGAAGACAGGTCCAAGACCCAGTCTGGGAACACAGCCTCAAAACCCTTCGACTGTGACAGCTTGCACTGGCCCAATGGACTCTGCAAGTGGTCAGGGATCTGGTGCAGATTCCTCTCAGGATGTTCTAACCCATCTGGAAAGACAAGAAGCTTTCCAAATACAACTCTTACAGTTTATTCAGGATATGTCGTCTCGTTTTTACAGCATTCAGGCTCTTTTGTCAAACCCTGCTCCAGTTAATGCTCAAGCTGCAATTCCCTCCTCTGAGTCTGCTTCACCTTCACCTTCTGCTCGACTCCAACTCGCTCTTCCAAGCAAGTTCGATGGCAATCCCAAGCTATGCAGGTTTTTTTTAAACCAGTGTGAGATCCACTTTGAGCTGCAGCCAGCCAAGTTTCCGACAGCCAGAGCCCGAGTTGCCTACATAATTTACCTACTCTCTGGGCAAGCACTTGATTGGGCCTCGCCTCTCTGGGAAAAGTCGGATCCACTACTTTCCAATTACCCCGAATTCATCTATCCAAGTTTCGCAGGATCTTCGATGAACCTGGAAGAACCACCTCCGATTCGACAGATATTCTACGTCTCCGACAAGGCAGCAAAACTGTCGGACAGTATGTCATTCAAATTCGAACCTTGGCTTCGGAGCTCAACTGGAATGAGGACAGGTGTGGTTTGTGTTTAGGATGCAAGCATGTCAAAGTGGAATCGTCTAAATACTGTACACGGATATTCAAGTTAATGGCATAACATTTAAAATAGAAGACTTCATAACATATCATACAGCAAACGTTCTATACTTAGTAGAATGTAAGTGCGGATTGGCTTATATTGGCAGAACCTCAAGATCTCTAAAAATCCGCATTGCAGAACATTTGAGGAATATAAAAAAGGGCCTTCAAAGTCTATAAATTGAAGACTCTAACTCCATTAGGCTTGAACCATGATTTTGAACTAAAATGGTTCCTTTAATAATAGCCTAGCATTAGTAGTGACTTTTGCTATTGATTCTTCATTGTTTTTGGGTTTATATCCAATGTTTTTATTTTAATTTTGATTGTGGACATATCAAGTATCATATTTATTATGTTCTGTCATTTTTTAAGAATCGATATATTTATATAGAATTTCATATCAGATTTTAAAAAATATTCATATGTTGGTTGCTATGGATTTTGATTCATATGCAACATTTACAGTATATCAGATGTGTTTCCTGATTGAACACTAATTCTTATTCTTCAGTAAAAGTCTCACAAATGCTACTCATTTGCATCATAATTTATTTCAGAGCTCAGCCCTTTAGAAAGAATAAGATATGGAACCAGATGAGATGGACCATGTTTCCCTGGAACATCGCGGGATGTCACTTCCGGTTGGACGGGGTCTGACTTCCGTTTTTTCGCAACAAGTCTGCATCTCCATTGTGTGACTCATGGGAGGCTCCAGGGCGACAGAGCCCAAGCGCGGAGGTACATTGACCCTGAGAAGATGATGAAACATCCGAGAGAGGATGAATATTGATGATGCACGATGACTTCCGGTCCGCGAGTGACCAGAACCGGAAGTCGGCGCTAGTAAGGATATTTAAGGAGACTCACTTCACCTACACCTCCATGCCTTGATAAAGGAACAAAGGGTTCCGCAACGCGTTGGCAGGAGGGCAGATCATTTGCTGCAGAACCAGTTAGCTGACGGGAATGGACACACAGATCTGAGGGATCCGGATCTCTGTTGCTGACATCTTTGTCCATTATTTTCAGCCTTCTGGTAATACGGCCATCTGACACCATAGTCACCAGGCTGAATTTTTTACATGTTTTATGTGTTTTATCTATATGTCATATGTTGAATAAATAGTGTATATTTGAACGATTGGAAGTTCATGCTTTAAGATACCTGACATCACTACATAGATATCATAACATTCAATGTTTAGAGGTTTTTCACATCATTGCTATTACCAGTATGGTTTATTATTATTTTTAAAGGCAGCGCTCTCACTAGATTTTATTTTCATTTACTTTTATGGAATGAGGACGCGCTCATTGCCGCCTTCTGAAGTGGGCTTTCTGAGAGGCTCAAAGACTATTTGGCTTCCCGTGACCTTCCACCAAAGTTGGATGACTTGATTTCTCTCTGCAATAAGGTGGATCTACGACAATAGAGAGCGGGCACTGGAAAGGGGCAGATTCGGCCGTGGAAGACCACGTCCAGTTCCTTGTTTACCTTCTCCTCCCGTGGGTGAAGAGCCCATGCAGGTCAATCGTTTTCATTTGTCGCCCGAAGAGTAGCAAAAAAGACAGAAAGAGAATCTTTGCATGTACTGTGGTTCGGCTCGACATCTAGTCAAATCTTGTCCCATCCGTCCGGGAAACGTCTCCTCCTAACTTACGACAGAGAGGTTAAGTTAGAAGTAACCATCAACTCACTCAGGAAGTCTAATTCATCCATCCAAGTCCAGTTGGAGTTCTCCAAGGAATCCAAAGTCGTTCTAGCCCTATTGGATGCTGGAGCTGCAGGGAATTTTGTGACTTCGGACTTTGTTCTCAAACATCAAATTCCCATCGAAGCATTGCCTCGAGGTATCACGTTAACTGCCATTGATGGTAGTTGTATTACAAGTGGTACCATCACCCATCAAACTATGCCACTGAAACTCACTATTAGGGTGCTCCATTCCGAAAAATTGTCCTTCCTAGTGATTCCCAAAGTCTCTCATTCCCTAGTTCTCGGTCTACTCTGGCTACAGAAACATTCTCCGCAAATTGACTGGTCATCTATGCAGATAACCTCCTGGAGTTCTGCTTGTTTCAAGAACTATCAAGTACTAACTGCTCGATGCTCTACGCTACAGGGTCTTGCGGGTCTGCCCAAGTCCTATTTGGATTTTCAAGATGTCTTCAGTAAACAGAAAGCAGAATTACTACCTCCCCATTGCGATTGTCCCATTGATCTGATTCCTGGGAAAAATCCGCCTCGAGGACGAATATATCCACTATCTCTACCCCAGACTCAAGCCATGTCAGAGTATATTAAGGAAAACTTAAGTAAAGGCTTCATTCGATCTTCTTCATTGCCAGCTGGGGCCAGGTTTTTCTTTGCAAAGAAGAAAGATGTTGGTCTACGTGCATGTATCGATTATCGAGGCCTGAACGACATAACCATTAAGAATCGCTACCCTCTTCTGCGCATGACCGAATGTTCGACAGGGTCAAGGGAGCCACAGTTTTTACCAAGCTTGACTTTAGAAGAGCCTATAATTTGATCCGTATTCGCACCTGGAACGAATGGAAAACAGCTTTCAACACCAGGGATGGGCATTACGAGTATCTCGTTATGCCCTTTGGCCTCTGCAATGCCCCAGCTGTCTTCCAATTCTTTGGCAATGAAATTTTCCGCGATCTCCTATAGAAATGTGTGGTCGTTTACCTGGACGATATTTTGATTTTTTCTCAAGACCTGAAGAGCCATCGGGATCAGGTAAAGGAAGTCCTTCTGAGATTACGCTCCAACCAACTTTTCTGCAAACTGGAGAAATGTCTATATGAAGTCTCAAGTGTACCATGCTTGGGGTACATCATCTCCGGAACAGGTCTTCAAATAGATCCCTTGAAGCTACAAGCCATTCTTGATTGGTCTTTCCCTTCATCTTTGAAATCCATACAGCGGTTCTTAGGCTTCACCAACTATTACCGCAAGTTTGTGAAGGGGTTCTCAACGTTGGTAGCACCTATCACAGCCCTCACCTGCAAAGGTGCAGATCCAACTAAATGATCCATCAAAGATATTTCTGCATTTCAACTCCTTAAACAAGCGTTCATCTCTGCCCCTGTCTTAAAGCAACCAGATTCAACTCGACCATTCATCCTGCAAGTGGATGCCTCCTCTGAAGGTGTCGGAGCAGTTCTCTCTCAAACTCTTGAGGATGAAAAACTTCATCCCTGTGGATTCTTTTCCCAGAAGTTCTTGCCGGCAGAGAGGAACTATTCCATCAGTGACCAAGGGCTGCTCGCCATAATACTGAAGCTCGAGGAATGGCAATATCTTGTAGAGGGGGCCCAATACCCCATTACCATCTATACAGAATACAAGAATCTGCTATACCTCAAGTCTGCAAATTGATTAAACCCTCGGCAAGCTAGATGGGTGATGTTCTTCACTAGGTTCAACTTTAAACTCTCTTATCGTCCCGGATCACAAAACTGCAAAGCCGATGCACTCTCGCTCCATGCCAGTGATACTGATCTACTCATGGACCAGTCTCATCCAATTTTGGATCCAACTACCTTTGCTTCTACCAATTTGTCTTCAATGCCTCCAGTCGGGAAAACTTTCGTTGCTCCTAATCTCCGCAAGAAATTACTACAGTGGGCTCTTGCTTTGTATTTCTCTGGACACTTAGGAATGGACAAAACTCTTGAGTTCGTCCAGCGTTCTTATTGGTGGCCCTCAATGAAAGTGGACGTACGGTCCTATGTCTCATCATGTATCAAGTATGCTCAACACAAAGTGTCTCGACAAGCTCCACCAGGTCAACTCTGGCCACTATCCATTCCATTGCAGCCATGGATACACCTATCTATAGACTTCATCACTGACCTACCTCCATCTCGAGGTCACAACACAATCTGGGTCATCGTGGACAGAGTCTCTAAAATGGCCCACTTTGTACCTCTTGTTGGTCTACCATCTGCACCGTTACTTGCTCAATCCTTCATAAAAGAAATTTTCAGATTACACGGTCTTCCCCGAGAAATTTTTTCTCACAGAGGGGTGCAATCCGTGGCGAAGTTTTGGAGGTCTCTCTGCTCGGCTCTACGGGTGAAATTAAAGTACTCCACCACATATCACCCTCAAACCAATGGGCAAACTGAGAGGGTCAACCAGGACCTGGAACAATTTCTTCGCACCTTCATCTCCTCCTCCCAAGATGACTGGACAGAGCTACTCCCGTGGGCCGAGTTCGTCCATAGCAATCATTATCAACTTCTACTAAATCTACTCCTTTTCTCACGATGTTCGGTCATCATCCTCAAGTTCCAGAATTCTCTCTACTCCCAATTCTGGATGTGCCCACTGCCAAGGTATCTCTCCAACAATTCTCTGACATATGGAGGAAAGTGCATTCTTCCATGACCAAAGCCTCAGTTCGATATAAGAGATTCGCTGATCGCAGGAGACGGGTTGTTCCAAGTTTTCAAGCTGGAGATATGGTTTGGCTCTCCACTCGTAATCTTAGACTCCGGGTTCCCTCCATGAAACTTGCTCCCCATTTCATTGGTCCATTTCCAATTATCAGAGCTCTGAATCCAGTTGTCTTCAAATTGAAGCTGACACCATTTCTTTGTGTTCCAAATTCCTTTCACATCTCCCTGTTAAAGCCATTGATTTTAAACAGATTCCAGAAAGTTCTCCCCAAAACTACTGATATTCAAACTCAGCGAGGCGAAGAATTCGAAGTCGAAAGAATTCTAGTCAATTGTTTTTTTACATTGCTACTAGTAGTAGTCTTCTTTGTCCCTTTCTGGGATGAAGATCCACCCCCAGCAGCAGCAGCAACAGGCATAGCACTCAAGGATCCTTCTGAGGAATCACAGATAGGAGAGGAGTTAGTCATGCTTATGAAATTGGATGCAGCAGGACTACTTCCGATCATGAATGAGAAAGTTGATGATGCAGTGTTGGTGGTGATTGCAGACGCTTGGATCTAACAGAGAGAAGGGAGCAGCTAGGTGACGCTGGACTGATTGTTACGTTTTTAGCCAAAGTTTCAGAATTTTGCAAACACTTTGGAATTTGATGAATGCACTGCAAATGACGTAACAGGGAGGAGGTTCCTAGATGGTTAAGGTCCTTACCTCTACTCACTCTTGCTTGGCAAATGTTACAGATGGCTTGACAACTGTTGTCCAGATTTGGGTGGAAATAATTCCACACATGAGAAGTGTTTTTTTTGTTTTTCTCCGGCATAACAAAGGGCTTTTTCATACCATGGGTAACAACTGTTATCTGATTTACACAAACAACCTCCTTGGCATCAATATCCTCATTATCAACATCCTCATCATCCTTGTTATTGCCAACTACGTAAATATCCTCCTCATCCTCCTGGTGCAATTCCACAGAAGCATCCTCGATTTCTACGTCAGCATGTTGACTTGTGCTGCTCCTCCCCACAATTGCAGAGGGCACACAAATGGTGGAAGGAGGATCTTCTTCAAGTACAGTATTAGAAAGGTCAGGCTCACACGTGGCAACTGCAGACACACTTGGACTCTCCTCGGGGATCTGTGACTTTTCTGAGCACACAGTTGGTTCATGTGTCTTAGCGATTTGCCAATTTTTTATTTCTCTGCAGCTAACTTAGCTTTTACTTTTTTTTCTCTTTAACACTGTAAAACATTGCTTGTTTGATTTTAAATGCCCTGACTTAAATCCTTGGCATCGGCCTTTGTAGATGATGTTGACGGCCTTGCATTATCATCGAGACTGCTGGCAGCAATTGCAAGACTGGTATGTGGTTCCTGCTCTGCTCTCATTTGATCGTCCTCCAAATCAACAAACTTACACTGCGGTCTGACCGACAGTGTCACTGAACAATATTTTTTTTACACTGGGGAAAAGCACCCCTGAATGAGGCAGCAGCCCCTTGATGAACAACAGAGACAGCACCCCTTTTTTATGGACAACAAAGCACCCCTGCCGAGCGGACAGACCACCTGCAGAGTCACAAATATGTGGACGATAAACTGCGGTCTGGGCGGCAGTGTCACCAAACAATAATAGCACAGCTAAGTTGCTAACTCACACACACAAAAAAAAATATATATTTTTTTTTCATTTTCTTGTGGATTGATAATATTAAGTTTATTTCACTTTTATTTTTTTACCACTGGAGAAGAGCACCCCTGAATGAGGCAGCAGCCCCTTAATGAACAACACAGACAGCACCCCTTCGATATGTACAACAAAGCAACCCTGCCGAGCGCAAACAGACCACCTGCAGAGTCACAAATACGAAGACGATAAATTGTGGTCTGGCCGGCAGTGTCAACAAACAATAATAGCGCAGCTAAGTTGCTAACGCACACACAAATTATAATTTTTATTTTTTGTGGATTGATAATAATATGAGATATGGTAAGAACTTACCCTTGTTATCTCTATTTCTACGAAGTCCATAGGGTTCCACAGGATACCTTGGGGTATAGGTGTGACGTCAGTCGCAGGGCACCAAAGAGTTAAGCTTTCAGCCTCCCAGGATGCACTAGGTCCCCCTCCTATACCCCGCCCCCGGGCCAAGGCACCTCAGTTAGTTACCAAGCCATAGGCCGGAGGAGGAGAAGGAAGAGAGAGAACAAAGATCTGGACACATACAAGAATCACATTCTCACCAGAGGGAGACGGAAAACCGGTGACCAGAGCAAAGCCCATCTGCAGCACAGGTGCGACAGGGCGGGAGTCCTGTGGAACCCTATGGACTTCGTAGAAATAGAGATAACAAGGGTAAGTTCTTACCATATCTCATATTTTCTACTTCAGGGTCCATAGGGTATCCACAGGATACCTTGGGGATGTCCCAAAGCAGTATCCTTTAAGGGTGGGGACGCTCCTGTGCAGAAAGGAGAATCCGCCGCCCGAAGGAAGCATCCTGAGAGGCGAAGGTGTCAAACCTGTAGTACCTCACGAAGGTATGGACAGAAGACAACGTAGCAGCCTTGCAGATCTGAACTGCCGAGGCACCACGTCGAGCTGCCCACGAAGGACCCACAGACCTAGTGGAATGAGCCTTCAGAGAAGGAGGGACCGGTAGGCCTTCATGAAGATAAGCTTCAGAAATAGCCATACGGATCCAGGCTGCCAAAGTTTGCTTTGAAGCAGGCCAACCCTTTTTACGGAAGCCATAGAGGACAAACAAAGCGTCCGACTTCCTAAACGAAGAAGTGCGGTCAACATAAGTCCTTAAGGCCCGCACAACATCCAAAGAGGCCTCACCCACGGAAAGACCCGGTGAGTTAAAGGCCGGAACAACTATTTCCTCGTTAACATGAAACTGGGAAACAACTTTGGGAAGAAACTCGGGCCGAGTGCGGAGTACTGCCCTGTTCCCATAAAAAACCAAGAAAGGGGGTCTACAAGAAAGAGCCCCTAACTCAGAAACACGTCTGGCCGAAGCAATGGCCAGAAGGAAAACAGTCTTAGCTGTTAGCCATTTAAGATCCACTGAGCCCAGTGGTTCAAACGGCGGTCCTTGGAGAGCCCTCAGGACCACAGCCAAATCCCAAGGCGCCACAGGTGGAACAAAGGGCGGCTGAATGCGGAGAACACCCTGCATAAAGGTGCGCACATCCGGGATTGTAGCAATCCTACGGTGAAACCAGACAGATAGGGCCGAAACCTGTACCTTCAAAGAAGCAAGGCGAAGCCCATGATCTAGTCCCGCTTGCAGGAAGGCGAGAGTCCGAGACAGACGAAACTCCCGCGGTGCATAACCTCTCGGTCGACACCACTGGAAGAACGTATGCCACACGCGATGGTATATCCTCGCGGAAGACGGTTTCCGAGCTCGTAACATGGTACGCACCACAGAGCTGGAAAACCCCCGGGACCTCAGCATGGCCGTCTCAACAGCCACGCCGTCAAAGACAGCCGAGTCAGGTCCGGGTGAAGGCAAGGACCCTGAGACAGAAGGTCCGGTCGTAGCGGCAACCGCAGAGGACTGTCCGCGGACAGACCCTGAAGGTCTGAGAACCAGTGCCGTCTGGGCCACGCGGGAGCTATCAACAGGAGCGTCCCTCCTTCCTGTTTGAATTTCCGGATTACCCGTGGAAGAAGGGAGACCGGAGGGAACAGGTATGCGAACCGGAACGTCCACCGGACGGACAGAGCATCCACCAGAGACGCCCCTTCGTCTCTTGTGCGAGACCCGTACACCGGCAACTTGTTGTTGTGCCGGGACGCCATGAGGTCGATTTCTGGAAGACCCCACCTGTCCACCAGTAGTTGAAAAACGTCCGGGTGCAGGGACCATTCCCCCGGATGAACGTCCTGGTGACTTAGAAAGTCCGCCTCCCAATTTAGCACTCCCGGGATGAAGACCGCTGATATGGCCGGAAGATTGCGCTCCGCCCAAACCAGGATCCGAGAGACCTCTACGAGAGCCGCCCGACTGCGAGTTCCTCCTTGCCTGTTTATGTAGGCCACGGTGGTAGCGTTGTCTGACTGGACCTGCACCGGGCGACCCTGGAGAAACCGCTGTGCATGCTGGAGAGCATTGAAGACCGCACGGAGTTCCAAGATATTTATTGGAAGCTCCACTTCTGTCGGCGTCCACCTGCCCTGGAACAAGTGTGGACCCGAAACTGCTCACCAGCCCCGAAGACTGGCGTCCGTTGTCAACAGGACCCAATTTGGAACCCAGAACGGACGTCCCTTGTTGAGGTGGGTCGTCTGTAACCACCACGCAAGGGACAGGCGAACCTCCTGGGTGAGCACAATCGTCTGGGACTTCAGAGACTGAGTCAGCCCGTTTCACTTGGACAGGATCAGGTGCTGCAGAGGTCTGGAGTGAAACTGGGCGTATTCCACCATGTCGAACACCGACACCATGGAGCCCAGTAACCTCATCGCCGAGTGTAAGGACACCCGGCGGCTGTGCAGGCAACTGCGCACCCTTGACTGTAAAGCAGAGATCTTGTCCTCCGTCACGAAGATCCTTTGCTGTCCCGAGTCCAATAAGGCTCCAAGATGCAGAATCCTCCGAGACGGGATTAGAGTGGACTTCTGCCAGTTGATTAGCTAGCCGTGCCGTTGCAGCAGTGCAATGGTCAGGTCCAAGTGGCGTAACAGGAGCTCTGGAGATCCTGCCACCAATAACAGGTCGTCCAAATACGGTAACATGCGGACTCCCTGCAGCCGCAGAGAAGCCGCCATGACCGCCATCACCTTGGTGAAAACACGTGGTGCTGTTGCCAGGCCAAAAGGTAACGCCCGAAACTGGAAGTGGTCGTTGCGGATTGCAAACCTGAGGAACTGTTGATGGCGCAAAATAGGGACATGCAGGTAAGCGTCCTGTATGTCCAATGACACCAAGTAGTCCCCAGGTTCCAGCGCCAGAATGATGGACCGTAGGGTCTCCATCCGAAACTTCGGGACCCGCAAAGACTTGTTGAGTGCTTTGAGGTTGAGAATCGGACGATATGACCCATTGGGTTTCTGTACCAAAAATAGATTTGAATATAAACCCTGGCCCCTCTGGGAGAATGGAACAGGCACTATAACTCCAGCCTGGAGCATAGTGTGCAATACCTTCCGCAGCTCCGTAGCCTTGTTCCGGTCTGATGGGAGACCCGTGGTGAAGAAGCGAGCCGGGGGTCTGTGCCGGAAGGAGGGCGTATCCGTGGGAAACCACCTCCAGAACCCAAGTGTCTGTCGTAGTGGTCGACCAACACTGGGCGAACTGTAGCAGGCGGCCTCCCACCCTGGGATCCCCCAAAGGGAGGCCCGGACCGTCAGGCCGCAGGCTTGTCATCTGGCTTGGGGGCCGGACGTCTGGTACTCCATGCCTGCTTCCGGGGCTTGACCGATTTCTTAGGGCCAGCCTGTCGAGGAAACAACTGTGGTTTGGGCCTGCCCTGGGCCCTAGATGACCGAAAGGACGATGGTCCCGAACCAGAAGGAGCAGCGGCCGACGGGAGACAAGCAGATTTGGCTGCCGCCAGCGTGGCCACAATCTTATCCAGATCCGGACCGAAGAGAACTTCTCCGGTAAACGGCAACGCTTCCAGACCTTTCTTGGAATCTGCGTCCGCCTTCCAGGATCGCAGCCACAAGGTGCGACGAGCAGCTACCGCTGCTGAAGAAATTCTAGACACCAGAGTACTAATGTCTAGAGCCGCCTCGTTGATGTAGGTGGCCGAATCACGGAGATTGCCAATCAACTCCGCCTGTTCGGCCGGACAGTCGGATTCAAAAGAAGCCTCTAATGAATCCGCCCAGCGCTCCATCGCTCTGGCAACCCAGCAAATGGCCATAGCCGGCCGTGCTGCCCCCCCTGCAAGGGAATAAGCGGACTTCAGGCAGATTTCTACCTTGCGGTCCGTAGCATCCTTAAGGGAGGACATGGATGGCATCGGCAATGTGGCACTACGGACAAGACGGGTCACGTGAGAATCCACCTGTGGAGGGGATTCCCACTTAGCAAAATAATTATCCGCGAACGGATAAGCCACCGCCAGGCGTCTCTGCGGCTGGTATCTTTTGCCAGGTTGTTTCCACGCCTCCTCTAAATGGTCCACCAACTGACCCGAAAGAGGAAAGACTGTGGCATCGCCCTTCACATCTTTGAAAAAGGCATACTTAGATTTAGCCGCTGGGGGAACTTCGTCTTCAATCACCAAGGCTGTGCGGACCGCCCGAATAAGTCCAGGAATATATACTTTGGACTTAGCATCAGCGTCCTTAGTATGGAGAGGTTCCTGATCGTAAGGATCCAGAATCTCCCCATCATCAGACGTCCCTTCGTCATCCTCATAAGGAGCGGACAGAGACGCCACCGGCCTTTTATGAGGCCGCATCACAGACTCCCCTTGCAACACATCCGACAAGTGCTGTACAGAACTCGTCAGGGAGTTAACCCACGCTGGCTCCTGAGAACCCGGGAGCGGGGAAATAGGGAGACTGTGGGGTACCACCAATTGTCGTGGGAACCCCTGCACGGGTGACGACACCACAGACTGCTGGGACAAACCCATCGGAGTAAACGCGGGCTGCGGAGCTAACTGGCCCACTAAAGCTGTTAACGCCTGAGCGAAACAAGCCCAGGGCGGCTCCTGTACCGGTGCTGTAACCGTAATAGGCCGCGCCATGGACAAACACTGCCGGCAAAGGCCCTCCGCGCTACCCTCCCCCTCCGCTAACGGTACTTTGCACGTGGTACACTGTAGCCGGAGGGGAAAATCACTTTCAGACATGATGGCACCACGTATGTGACCTCTCTCACCAATTAAGTATTAAATAGGCGAGAGACCACCCTGCAGCACCGCACCGCAAGGGCTTTAGCAGAAGAACAGGGACAGTAATAAAGCTGACAGTTTAGAGAAGAAAAGTTACAGGCAGCAGCGCTAGCACAGTCACATACAATGCAGAGAAATAACAATTCCTGCACTAACAGCGCTGATCACTCAACTACACAGACACAGGGCCTGGTAGGACACAGCGCTGCATACACAGACCTGACCACAGCGGAGGAGAGGTATGCGGGGGGACCCAGACCACGATGCTTCCGTCCAGCGCTTCCAGCAGCGTTCACCATGCATTCTGGAGAAGATGGCCGCCGAGGAGCAGAGAGGAGGCTGGCCTGGGGGAGGAGCGCTGCCACAGGACCAGTCGGCAGCATGCAGAGAGGGCTGTGTGCAGCGGGGGAGGCGCCGGCTGTGAGACAGGGAAGGCGCGCTCCCCTGGCATGCATTTAACCCCTGGGACGCCGCAGCGCTACCGCTCTGCTGCGGTCCGCTGTCCCAGGGGGTAGTGGAAGCGCAGGTTGGTCGCCTGGCTCCACGCTGCAGCCAGTCCCCAGGGAGCCCCCTGCCTGGGGACTCTGGACCATGTGATCAGCGGGGACCCACCGCGGGACCCCGCTGCTTACCTGTCCCCCTTGAATCCGGCCATGGTCCGGAGCATCTGGGGTCACCGCTAGCTGTGACCCCAGACGCCCACCAGCATCCCCGGATCAGTACCGGCGTTCTGGTACCGGCGGGGTGTAGGGAAGACAGCATGGACGTCAGGACTGACTGTCCATGCTGTTCATCCAGATGTGCAGCCACAGCTGCATGAAGAAAAAGCTTCAGGGGCTCTTCTAGCCCCCACTCCAACAGGTGCACCCGACTCCGGCCGGGCACCAAACTAAACTGAGGTGCCTTGGCCCGGGGGCGGGGTATAGGAGGGGGACCTAGTGCATCCTGGGAGGCTGAAAGCTTAACTCTTTGGTGCCCTGCGACTGACGTCACACCTATACCCCAAGGTATCCTGTGGATACCCTATGGACCCTGAAGTAGAAATTAATTTTATTTCACTTTTGTTTTTTTCACACTGGGGAAGAGCACCCCTGAATGAGGCAGCAGCCCCTTGATAAACAACACAGACGGCACCCCTTGATGGAAAACAAAGCACCCCTGCCGAGACCGCCTGCAGAGTCACAAATACGATGATAAACTGCGGCAGTGACACCGTACAATAGCGCAGCTAGGTTGCTAACGCATACACACACAAAAAAGCACTTTTCTTTTAAACTGGGGAAGAGCACCCCTAATTGACAGAGCACCCCCTCCCCTGGACAACACAGCATCCCTTTATGGACTGCAGCCCTAGCCTGATGGACAGGACAAAAAAAAGCATCAGCCACAGTCAATTGACAGGACAAGTGACACAGCAGCTGCAGCACCCACTGAAGGAAGCCCCCTTTTATATACTGCAGCCTAAGCCCCTTTATGGACAACACAGCAGCAGCCTTCAGGCCAAGACCCTGACTGGACACACACACTGAGTGACTGACAGTGACTGATTACATCTGCTAGCTTCTCTCTCCACAGCCGGGGTGAAAATGGCACCGATCGCGGGGACCTTTATATAATCCAAACCCAGCGATAATCTGACAGTGGGAGGATGATGTTTTGCTTCATTTTGAGATCCAAATCTCGCGGGAAAACCCGAGCCTACAGTAGCTCGGTTCTCATCTCGGATCTGGAAGTTCAGGTGGGTCCAGTGCTCAGAGAACCCACATTGATTACATCAACTGCCATGTATAAAACAAGCCATTCTAACACCTGCTGGAGAATTGGGACAGATTGGGGTATTGTTTTGCATATCTCATGGAATTGCTCCAAAGTACAGCCATTTGGGAAGGAAATAGAATGTCTGGCTGGAAGGCTTTCGGGCTTTGACATTAATTCATACCTAATTCTTTTGTTACTCATACAACTAATCAATGCAGATAAGTTAGTCATCCCAGTCTTTTGGGAAAAAAAATCTTTACTTGAGGGGACTAGTAATTAACTACAGGTTGAGTCTCCCATAACCGTATATTCTAAAAACCAAAATATTCCAAAAACCAGAATATTTCGGGGCAGCCGTGACGTCATGATGTGACCCGACGTCATGGCGTCACTAGTGTCAATGGCTAATGACTAGAAGGTGGGTGTGGCTTCAGAGGCATTCTCTCACCGGAAAAGATGATTATTCTTCTTCTCCTCCACATGCCGGATCTCCCCCACGGCACACTCCAGACACCACATCACTCACTGGACCCCCGCGACATCCGACGGACATCCTCGCAGCACACGCCCGACCACCGGTGACACCCGAAGCACCCGCCGGACCCAATGCACTCACCGGAAATCCCAGTGACAACCGCTGGATCCCCTGCAGCCTCCTGTTACATCCGCAGCAAACGCCGGACCCCTTTGCACAGCACCTGCCGGAAATCCCTCTGACACCTGCCAGACCCCATGCACAATACGTCCAGGCTCCTGTTACACCTGCGGCACAGGCCGGATCCGCTGCGGCACCGCCGGACCCCCCATCCGCGACTCCCGCTGGGCCTCCCGTGACACTCCCACAGCACCCATCGGATCCCGGCCTCAGGTATTCTGAAAACCGAAATGCTCCTGGTCCCGAGTATTTCGGATATGGGAGACTCAACCTGTACCTAATTGAACACATTAAATGTGTGCCTCTTTTGCTGAAAATTTATTTAACAAAAAACAAGATTAAGGTGCAACCATGTGTTTTCTGTCATTTTTTTTTTTAGCATAATTTATGCAGCAGCAGCACCACATAGAAAATATTGAATAATTCACAATTGTCCTGATCCCATTTGGGCTCACAATCAAAACATACACACATACAGGTCATTTTTTTTGTCAGCTGCAGCTAGCTTGATGAAGTGTAGCATCATATGGTATAGTTAATACTATGACTAGATGGAGTATGAGGCTCACATATCCCTACCTCTTTTCTTGACACAGTGGGACACACACACATAAATAGGCATTAGGGTGAACAAATAACCCACATGCTGAGCTACACAGACATATACTGTAAATTAGATGGCAGAATGAGATATTCTCACACAATAAATTGGCATAACATATAAACGCCCAGTAACAAAGCATATACAAATTGAATGACCATGTGTTTTGTACTCTCTCTGGGGCCTGTTCATCATACGTTAAATGGCCCGGTAACCATGTGGAAACGTTAGTTTCCTTATAATTAAGTTACCGGGCCATTCATCATCAGGGGTCTGAATAGGACCACCTGATATTCAGCAAACTCCAAAAGCTGAAAGTTTTCGAAGTTTGCATGCGAGAACAAACGCCATCTTCATATGGCGCTTGTTCTCGTAGCCCTGCTCCTTCCTATGGGAAGGAGTTTCAGGAATGCTCCACCGCCTCCTCACTGACTCCCCGGCAGCTTTGCACATGCGTGTCCTTAGGCCACACATGCGCAGAAGCCGGCTGTGGGGACAGGTTAGTAACGCAGCTACTTCTCTGAAAAGCATCTGTCCTCGCACCTAAGCAATGATGAATTGTTCCGGTGTTAAGTATCCCTCGCGGCGAGGTGAATACTTCATCATCGGTTGCCCTACGGCCCCTGATGATGAATAGGCCTCTCAGTTACCTTATTATCATTGTTCAGCTTGTTAATGAGATTACAAAATACTTTAAATCAAACTAAGAGGGGTATTCAATATGAAAGGTTAACTTCCCTGGCGAAGTTAACGTTTCATATCGGAGTTCTTCTCTGCGTAAAGGTATGGTGCGCGCTCCCGCTTATCCCCGTATTCAAAATAAAATTAACGAAAATGGGAAACTCCAAAGTTGGATTTGCGTAAAGTTACGAATTTTTGCTTAAAATAATTGTAAGACCCCCCTAAAGTTGTAAAAACATGGGGAACACTATGGGTACCCCCGTTTTAGCCTTTAATTGAAAGTCGGGGATTTAAATAGCCGCAGCAGGTGTTTTTTTTCCGACATTGAAGAAGTGATGCAGAAGAGCACTTAGGTTATTTTTTTCGTTTTTTTTAAGTGGTCCCATCAAATTTGGGGTACATGAAAATGGGTACTAGCATATTTTTAAGTCCCTAAAGTCAGTTTTTAAAAATTCTGCATTTGTGCACCTGCCGCTATTATTCTATTCTAGGAAACACCTGCCGCATACTTGCAGAATAGCCCTGAACCTATTTCCCTATTGTTTAACAATTTTTTCCCATTTTTTTTTTTGCACCCCAATTTTTTTATTATTTTTTTGGGGTGTCCCTATTTTTTTTTTAAACTTTTTTTGACACAGTTCTTTTTTAAATGTCAATCTCAGGGGTGCAGGCTTTTTTTGTAAGCCTGCATCCCTAAACCCCAATTCTGCACTTTTTTTGACACCTATTCAATGGTGAAAAGTTATCACCGTTTTTTATCAAAGACTTTTCAAAACTGCGATAAGTCTTTGAAATTGAATACGGTGTAAAACTAAAACCAGTGATATTAACGCAATAAACAATGTTATCGCACCCATATTGAATACCCCTATAAATCTGCATGCAATATTTATTACAAGTCTTTAATAATATGAATATCATGCCTCTCGTGATATTGGAGCAAGAGTATAATGATGTTAATACTAAATGGGCATTAGTATAGTGTTTCCGCTAGGCTGTTTTAGCGGGGCGCGGCGCCCTGCCCTCCTTCTGGAAGGCAAAAAGTGCCCTGCCCTCCAGAAGGAGGGCAAAAAGCGCCCTGCCCTAACAGCCTGCGGGAGCCGTCTTTACCCACGGGTCGCAGTGTCCCGCGGGTGAAGAAATGTGCGGTGACCCAGTCACCGCCAGAAAATAGACGCCGGACGCATGCGCCCGGCATCTATTCTCCCTGTCTGCAGGGCTTGGGGGCTGCCCGGCGTGTCCGTAAGTGCCGGGCACGCCCCCAAGAGTGACGAAAAGGGGACACGTCTTATAGGCACGCCCCCTTTTCGATGACCACGACCCTTCTCGGTCGAGGCGCGCGCACGAACGTGCCCTCTCTAGCTCCGGCGCCCTGCTTCGCGCCGGAGCTAGAGTGAACACTATTAGTATATTTGCTTCACTATTTTATCACTCTAGTAAATCAGAGAGAAATAGAATGCTCGTTGACAGATTTTACATGTCACTAGAAAGTATTTCGGATGATAGGTACACGTTTCCTAGGACCATCAAAAAGCACATATAATTCACATAGACATTGACAAAACACACACAAAACATATATAAGAAAAATTAGGCGAAAATATTGTTTACCAATAAATAGAGAACAATAGTTCTCATGCAGGGTTTACCTCACATGAAACGAGTATCCATACATTGATACTCTGATCTAACAATATAAAGTATTGAGGTCCTTGTGCGTGGGTGAGCAAACCCCAGAGACGAAACGCGCGTCTCGAGCGGCGCAGCAGTGATGACAGATGGACCTGGTCAGGCGGGTGCACATGCCGACCACCTCTCCCTCAATGCTTGTATTATAAGGGTAAAAGTATCATCTTTGTGGGGGTTCTTATTTTGCTTGTATAACGTTTCACTATGTTGTGTGCCATTATTCTGTATAGATAAATATGACAACACAGCAATAACTTTGGTTGTAACAAGAAATGGCAATTCTTGGTAATTACAGGTGTCTGTGACCCTAGATGATTTATCAGATGATTGGCATATTTGTTGGCTGTTTAAAACTATCACACTGTACTAATGAATATGGTAGCTTAGTGATTATGGCCATATAGCACTGTTAAAACGGTGTTCTGGGACAAAGCAATCTCTATACCTTAACAAACAGTCCATTTTGGATCTAATGAGAAGGGATGCAATTCCCTGGTTTTTGGTAGCAGTCACCACAGATATATTGCGTACATCTATATGGTGTCATCTTAATTTTCTTTGTAAGTTTGATTTACACATACTTTGTGGTGCTGTGGGTGACCAAGCTACTACCTGGCAAAAATTCTGGTTATATCTACATCAAAATTTGGCCTCTACTAGACACGCGGAAATAGTGGTGCATGTTACCATATCCTTCCGAGGTCATACACTCGGACTGTTTTGCCAATTGAATGATATAGGTATATGTCTGTGATCTCAGATGACAACCTATTGGCCACCATTAGATAACTATTTATACCCTTGATACACATTTTGTGTTTACCTGCATGCACACTTCGCAGACAAACACACAAGGACCTCAATACTTTATATTGTTAGTTCAGAGTATCAATGTATTGATACTTGTTTCATGTGAGGTAAACCCTGCATGAGAACTATTGTTCTCTATTTATTGGTACACAATATTTTCGCCAAATTTTTCTTATGTATGTTTTGTGTGTGTTTTGTCAATGTCTATGTGCATTATATGTGCTTTTTGATAGTCCTAGGAAACGTGTACCTATCATCCGAAATACTTTCTAGTGATACAATTTTTAATGATAATAATAAAAGTTATATTTTATCGTATACTTATATAAGAGTGCCCCAGGAAAAAGAGCCCTCTTTCTCTCCTGTTTGTATACAATATGTTTTGGCTCTAGGGAGCACCGCCAACTGAGTAACCAATTACATTTATTCTGAATGATATTCAATGTTGGTTTAATACAGATGCTATAGTACAATTATTTTCTGTGCGAAGTCATCCCTACTTTCCTCAAAAGATTTTACATGTCGCAAAGACTATGTGGCCTATTCATCAACAATAAAATAACGTTTTTAATGACATTTTCCTTAAATAACGTTATTTTAGTATTCATGAAGATACTTAGCACAGGAGATAACACTGATATCTCCTTGCTAAGTCCCCCTGCGTAATTTCCCCACTCCCCATACATTAGTATGGGGATATGGAAATTATGGTATTCATCAAATTCCAAAAATTATGTATTTTCGGAATTTGATGGAGTTACTATTCGCCACTGTGAGGTGGCGAATAGCAGGTAACACTTACCTGTGTCAGCGTGGGCAGGTCCCCCGGCGTCTCCCTCCGGTGCTCTGGTCTCTCCTCTGGCTCCGTCTGCTATGCTGTCATGTGGTCTCCCCAGCAGAACACAATTTTTTCTCTAAACACTACTGTGTGCTGCTGGGAGACCACATGACAGCATAGCAGACGGAGCCAGAGGCTGTTGCGCGGGCAGGTAAGTGCTGGACGGGAGGGAGGTGAGCGGGAGGGGGGCAGGTGAGCGGAGGGGGGGACACAAACTTACCGCATCTGTAGGCAGTGCTGTGCATGCGCTGATTTTACAGATGTAACAGCACATGCGCAGCACTGATTACAGCTGCGGTAAGGTAGAGTAGAGAGGGATAACTATCTATTTCCTGAAAAGCTGTCATCGCAAAAATGACAGCTTTTCGGAATAGATAGTTATAGGGAGGAGGAATGATGAATTCGTCCGGTAATTAGGTAGAACTCCATGCGAGTTCAAAACCTAATTACCTCCTGGGAATCTTTAGTTATGATGAATAGGCCCCTATGCACTAAACATTTACATTTTTGGGTTCAGTTGTCCTTTAAGATAGTCACCTAAACATGCTGATTATTATATGCATGCTTGGATTCTTGGTGGAGATTTTGTATTATAGAGGTGTCCAGGATTATGCTGAGGAAAATTTGTGAAGTGATTGTTACCTCCAATTGGCTGACTTAATTAAATCCTACTGCTCTAATGTTATTTTTCTAGTTAATAGGGCTGCCCTGTGACATAACACATCAGCTGGGCAAGATGTTGTAAGTTGACTGGCCATATCCCTGGTGGTTCATAGGGTGTATTTTAACTTTTGGCTTCATTTATCTATATACTAGATCTGATAGTTTAATATGAGTATTCCTACTATCACGTTTGCTGTGTTATGATGTGGGTTTACATGTTTCTATTCAATGTGCTTTAACTTGGACAACCAGGCAGCTCTTTTTGACTACCTATGGTGAGAGCTTTTTTGATTTCTGGTATTCATTCTTCCAAGTGGTGGCATCTTGTTGTTGAGATAATGAATTTAAATTTATTTTTTAACATAGTTTTAGCTTCTTATTGTTTTTCATCAGTGTTCCCTTGTAATTTATGTTAATGGATAGTTTTGTATAGAGATGAGCGGGTCCGGTTCCCTGAGAACCGGACCTGCCCGAACTTCGGGGATCTGGGGCGAACTGAGGCGCCCCTCGGATATCTCCTCCTGCCCCGGATCCCTAATCGAGGCAAAACCTCGCGATCCTCTGTCGGATCTCAAGGTTTTGCCTCGAGCGTCCATTTTAAAAATCCCTTTGCTTTCAATGGGCAAAGCGCTGTTTTATTGACAGAGCAGTCTGTCACGGCTCTCAGCCAATCAGCGTTAAACTCATTGAATGCAGGGAAAAAAGAACTACAAGAAGATGGCGCTGGTTCCCGTTGCCGACACACCTGCGGCCGGCACCCCCCGCTGCCAACACACCTGCTACCGACACACCAGCTGTCAGCACCCCCACTGCTGACACCGCCGGCAGCCCCGCTGCTGACACCACTGGCTCCCCCATGCTGCCGACACCGCTGACACCCCTGCACTGCCGACACAGTCAGCAAACCTGCACTGAGGACACCACTGGCACCCCTGCTCTGCCGACACCATCGGTACCCTGGCTGTGAATACTTATGTACATGTGATTTCTTAGTTGTTTTTTTTTAATTAAATTTGCAAAAATCTCAAAAAAACTTTTTACACGTTGTCATTATGGGGTATTGTGTATAGAATTTTGAGGACAAAAATGAATTTATTCCATTTTTGAATAAGGCTGTAACATAACAAAATGTGGAAAAAGTGAAGCACTGTGAATACTTTTCGGATGCACTGTATATTTCCTTTTCAAACATTTTTTAGTATGTAAGTTTTCTCTGTGGTGTAATTCTCAACTTTTGTCGATTTTATCTCCCATTCATATAATAGTTTAGGATATATAACATTGGATACACTACCTTAATCAGAAGTCTTTCAGTCTTAACATCTGTATTATTTATATTGTGCTGTTCATTAGTATTTCTATTTTATGGCAATGTTGAGTATGAGCATTTTATGAACAGGTCTAGAGTTGTACATATACACATATAAATATAACAAAGCTACTTGCTATACTTACTTGAGTGCGTGGAGAATTGTCTGTAGTCTTCTCCACCCTTTCACAATGTATCTTCACTAAATCTTCAAATGATGGGTTACAATCAGCTGGGTTTAAAAGCCATGCTGCTATTCTTGGGTCTAATATAACACACTGTGAAACTGAAAATTTAAAAATTAAATAATAAAACAATTTATTATAATTTAAACTACTTAAATGCATGAGGTCTTAGCAGTGGTGAATTTCCCATGAGGCATGTGCCTAGGAGTGCCACTTGCTAGGGGACGGCACTTGGATACTTGGTGTACTGTCAGTCCAAAATTTACCAATAACAGCAACCACTCTAATGTATGAGGCACAGTACTATGCAAGAAGTTAATCTGAAGTAGCTTGTTAATCTTAATGATTTTCGCCCCCATTTTCTGGGAATGCCAAGCAGGGCCGGTTCAAGACTTTGTGGAGCTCAGGGCGAAAGCTTCCTTTGGTGCC
The DNA here is from genome assembly GCA_031769625.1 of Taudactylus pleione. Classification (NCBI taxonomy): domain Eukaryota; kingdom Metazoa; phylum Chordata; class Amphibia; order Anura; family Myobatrachidae; genus Taudactylus; species Taudactylus pleione. Next base: position 2,477,893 of record JAUIMM010000637.1, on the reverse strand, counting down.
CTGTGCCCTGTGATCGGTAGGGCATGGCAATGGCTGCAAAAAAAAAGGCATAAAGAGAATACTAACTACAGAGCGGCAAAGCGTCCTCACACACTACAGAAGGTTGGTGGTGCACCATTTGTAGAGGGAGTTTGTTTGTTAGGGGGGCACTGTTTGCCTTCTTACCGTGGCCACTCCCAGAATGCAACGCAATACCGCAGCCATACTCAGCACCAGCATTCTGGGAGACTGGGAACAGCAGTTTGTAAATATAGCGGTGGCAGCGGGCGCCACCACTATAATTACATTGGTGGTGGATGGGTGCCAGTGGGGTGAATGCAATAGCCCTGATTGCCCGCCCTTAGAACCACCACTGTTGGCGAGTCCAGTGACTGTATCTTCCAACGCAGATTTACTGGCCTCGGCTATGGCTCTGTGGCGGCCAGAGTAGCCAAAGGCTCACTCAGATGGCCAATGCCGTGCCGTTGGTCACAATGGTTATCTGATGCTGTGTCTTACGATGCAGCATTCAGTTTTGCAATGCCATCAGGGAGCATCTTTTGTCCTCAGACGACTACTGCGGCATTAGCATACAGTATGTTAGCTTTGCCGCTGTGTTCAAAGAAGCAGCGGCGATTCTAACAATGTACAACTCTGAATCAGAAACCTATATCACACAAATATGACTATAGCAGCTGCCTTAAAACCTAAACTACTGCTCCACTTTTGTTGTCACAAGTCCATCAAGGAAAGGAGGTTCTGTCATATGTATCATAGTGTGGCAGAAAGTGGTGGAGTCCATTAATCAGATGAAGCCACATAGTTAACCCTTTCTTAGCAATTTTTAATATAGAAAAAATGAAGGCTGTGCATTATATATTTTATATAAGATAAGAATATATGTATGATAATAAACCTCTACCTGTAAATGATTGTGCACCGAGCCATCCTACTTGTGGGAGTATTATGGGAGAGTTGTGGGCGTGTAGCTAAATATCCCTGCGATTCAAAGTCGTGCGTTCGGGGCAGGGAGGCCCGTTTCTGATGGATCTCTTGAAACGAGCATGGGGCTGGTGTGAGTGCCGATACTAGTGATGATGGTTGTGGCGGTGTGCGCAAAATCTATGGTTGGAACGGGTTTCCACTTGCACATGCCCCGCAATAGTCCTATGGAATCATACATTAGCATAAGGTAGTAAATCAGTAAATATTTTCTCAACATTCTCGTGACGACATGATAAATGTCGAAAAAGTATACCACACTCCTTGGCGGCAGTGTCTATGGTGACTTAACTGGTACGGCGTGTCCAGTGGCTTCAGAGGTGTCTTCTGGGTCCAGCGGTGAGTATCGCTGACCCTAACCATCTCCATAGTGTCTAAGCCTAACCTCCCCTCTAGTAGCCTAACTGTAACCCTCCGCTGCCACAGCCTAACCCTAACCGTCATGTCCCTGCAGATTGTCAACATTTCACATGTCGGCATTTCACAAGTCAACATTGTGAACAGGTCAACATTCTGCAAGTTCAATATCAACATCATTGTGGTGTCTACATAAGGACTACATCCCCCACCAAGGCTTCAGGCGAGCCCTGGTACTAGCGGGTCCTCTGCAAAATGGTTTAAATTGATGAAGGAGGTAGTTGAGATGTTGATGTCTTTACACTATCCACCATATGCATTTCCAGCTGGACCTGCTTTCCCATAAATAGAATGCGCATGCACAAATATTAGGAGCATGCATATGTACCTATACAAACTTGCATGGGTCAAACATTTACACCTGGCGAGGCAGAACGGTGGACTGCTTGAAGGGACATTAGTAAGAGCATGTACACTGAATTCTGACTATTTACAAACAGGCACAGTGACACATAGATGCTTAAGAAGTCGTATTATTTGCATTTGGTTGAGGGAAATAAATATATGACAATAGTCATAGATATATTAAGGCTTGGTATGCATGTTTTAAAAACTGGATTTCTGTTTGCAATACAGGATAGAAGGTTGTACCTGCTGCATTAGTTTTTATTTAAGTTTTAATGCAATTTAATTAACCAAAATTCCTTTAAATATGACCGTAAGTGTAGGAGAGAGGTTGCTGCAGCACCAGTCAGTCTTCTCTCTCTCTCCGTTATGCTCAGGGAGAGCGATCAAGCTCCCCGGACACCGGTGCCCCCCTATGCTGCAAGTGCGGCAACAAAAACTTATTGGATTTTTTCTTTTTTGTAAGGGGCAGGTCTGGCCACACCTCCCCAGGTTGGCCACGTCCCCTCCCAGTACTGAGGCCTGGTAGAGCTGTCAGCAGCCCTGCGTGCACACATCTTACAATAGTTGCAGCTTGGCACATTCACACAATTGTGGCTCTTTTAGAGAACACATTTTATGCCTGAGATATTGCATCAGGCCCAGAGTGATCTTAACGAAGCTGTTCCCAAAGGCTAAATGTGAGCATGCACCTATGTAACAGCTCAGTGGACAAATAGGCAGATTTGTGCTTAATAAAATGGCCTCTAATCACCATAGTTTACTATGCATCATAAAGGTTGCCATAAAAATGGTTGTTTCACTGACTGACATATGTGATAATTATAGGGATAACCAAAATAATCTGTCAGGCTACTATACCTTGTGCCATGCAGCCCTGTACCCAATATTTTGTTTTTGTTTCTAACTATATCTACTGTGCATTTGTTCCAATAATCTAGTATACTTTCGGTAGTACCTTTTAACGTTGTCTAGGGTAAATGATTGCCCAATGCGTATTACCTGCATTCACTCTAATGGAGCGTACACACGGTCAGATTTGTCAGACTTGTCAGATTTGTCAGATGAACGACTGAACGATTGAACGATTTGAATGATTTTACCAAAGTTTTGAACGATTTGAACGATTGAACGATTTTTGACTGCATTAAAATGAATGGAATCGTCCAAGTCTGACTGCAAACCCATCAGATGTCAGATATCGTTATCTGACAAACGGGAACGCGCATCGTTGATCGTTCAGGCATGTCAGATATGAACGATTTTCCTTCAGATATGAACGACTGAACGATTTTTAAATCGTTATTATCGTTCATATCTGAAGGAAAAATCTGATCGTGTGTATGCACCATAAGTTGACCACCGTCACATATGACAGGGCCCAGGGTACCATACTATAAATACAGAATGTGCTTAATAGGTGGATTTGAGCAAACAATAAGTCTTCCAAACTCATCCTACCATTTTTCCAGTTCACAACCTTCCCATAAATGTGCACAATTGTTCGAAGAAATTCTTTTGCATTGAAGCAAATCACTGGAGTCTTTCTATGCAATATTAGTGGAAGTATTTTTCTGTTAAATAAAACAGATTTACACACATTTTATATCAATCCTATTATAAGGCATAAGAATACTATTAATTTCTTCAATATACATTTACATGTTGTTAGACACTTGCCATGCTGGCAAATGGCCTAATTTTTTATATACAGTATTGCACAATTTCCGGGCGAATCCTAGAGACCTTTAAGTTCATACTGTAGATGGGAACTTCCGATTAAGAGGTTTTGGGGCCTATTCATTAAACGTAAAAATTCAATGGAGATAATTAGCTTTAGAACTCTCATGGAGTTCTAGCTAATTATAGGTGGAATTCATCATTCCTCCTCTCCATCACTATCTATTCCGAAAATCTGTCATTTTTGCGATGACAGCTTTTCGGGAAATAGATACTTTTCCCTGCCTACACTACCTTATCGCGTCTGGAAACAGTGCTGCGCATGCGCTGTTACATCTGTAAAAACAGCGCATGCGCAGCACTGCCTACAGGTGCGGTAAGTTTCGTACCCCCCCCCCCGACTTACCTGTCCGCGCAGCAGCCTCCAGCTCCGTCCTGCTGGTCTGTCATGTGGTTTCCCAGCAGACCACATGACAGATTAGAAAAAAAAAATTTTTTTTTTCTTTTTCTAAACTTTCTTGTGCTCTGCTGGGGAGCACACATGACAGACCAGCCTCCGGAGCCTGAGGACGGAGCAGAGCGCCGGAGGGACTCGTCGGGGGACCTGCACACGCTGATACAGGTAAGTGGATTCTGCTATTCGCCACCTCACAGTGGCGAATAGTAACTGCATCAAATTCCGAAAATTGATAATTTTCGGAATTTGATGAATACTATAATTTCCACATCCCCATACTAATCAAGACCCATTTCTTCCTCAATGCTTTCCAGCGCTCATCCTAACCCACTACTCTATGCTCCTTCCTCACTATCTAGCCCATCTGTGTCACCCCTGTTTGTCTGACCCTCCCCTCAGAATGTAAGCTCTCGCGAGCAGGGCCCTCTTTCCTCACGTGCTTCTTCTTGCCTTACTTTTACTTTCATTCACAATGGCACCTAAAACTGATTACTGACACCCTGCTGCTTATTTAGGTGTTATGCAGCAATGTATATAAATCATGTACTTGCACTGCATTGTCTGTACTGTTAATAGCTGTTGTCTTGTGTGCTCATTTGTTTCTGTACTTTGTCAGGCGCTGCGGAACCCTTGTGGCGCCATATAAATAAAGGATAATAATAATAATAATAATAATAATGTACTAATACTAATGTATGGGGAGTGTGGAAATTAACGCAGGGGAACTTAGCAAGGAGATATCTGTGATATCTTCTGTGTTAAATCTGTTCATGAATACCAAAATAACGTTATTTAAGGAAAATGTCCTTAAAAAAGTTATTTTAGTGTTGATGAATAGGCCCCTTTGTGTGAAAATGATTAACTGCACCTGGTGTGTGTAGCGTTTATTCTGATAGTTACTGTACTGAGTTGTACAATGCCTATTAAAATTAGCTCCATGCTCACACACCAGTGCTATTAATTACGTAGATGTAAAAAAAAAAAGCTCATTGAGTTAAAATTTAAAGAAAACAAAAAAATCTAATGAAATTATAGTAATGTTTCTGCAATTCCCCAGTTTCACATATCTTATGGTGTTAATTCAATTAGGTGAAAGTTTGCAAAAGCAAACTCTCATCACAAAACTCGCATACATCGTAGCAATGCGCACACACACAAGGGGCCTATTCATCAACACTAAAATAAAGTTTTTAAGGACATTTTCCTTAAATAATGTTATTTTGGTATTCATGTAGCCACTTAGCACAGGAGATATCACAGATATCTCCTTGCTAAGTTCCCCTGCGTTAATTTCCACACTCCCCATACATTAGTATGGGGATGTGGAAATTATGGTATTCATCAAATTCCGAAAATTATCAATTTTCGGAATTTGATGCAGTTACTATTCGCCACTGTGAGGTGGCGAATAGCAGAATCGACTTACCTGACGAGTCCCTCCGGCGCTCTGCTCCGTCCTCAGGCTCCGGAGGCTGGTCGGACATGTGTGCTCCCCAGCAGAGCACAAGAAAGTTTAGACAAAAAAAAAAAAAAGTTTTTTTGTTTTTTTTCTAATCTGTCATGTGGTCTGCTGGGAAACCACATGACAGACCAGCAGGACGGAGCCGGAGGCTGCTGCGCGGACAGGTAAGTCGGGGGGGGGAGGTGAGCGGAGGGGGTAGGGGAGTGGGGGGGTTGCGGGGCGGTACACAAACTTAACGCATCTGTAGGCAGTGCTGCGCATGCGCTGGTTTTACAGATGTAACAGCACATTCGCAGCACTGTTTCCAGATGCGATAAGGTAGTGTAGAGAGGGAAAAGTATCTATTTCCCGAAAAGTTGTCATCACAAATATGACAGCTTTTCGGAATAGATACTTATGGAGAGGTGGAATGATGAATTCCACCCATAATTAGCTAGAACTCCATGAGAGTTCTAAAGCTAATTATCTCCAGAGAATTTTTAGGTTTAATGAATAGGCCCCTCAATTAGAAATGGCAGGACTCCCGGCGAGGTTCCACAACTCTTCTACAATAAGTGACCTGGCAGAGAGCATGAAAAGGTGTGGAAATGATCCTGGACGCCACAAAACTGAAAGCAGGGCCATATAAAAGGCTGTTAGTGGCCATAAGGAAAGTACTGTACTAGAGGTTCTTAAAAAGGGATGCGGTCATAATACCAACCGCAGGGATTCCGACGCTCACAATGCAGGTGCCGGAATCCCAACACCTGTCAGAATCTTGGTGCCAGCATCCCGAAAGTAAGTATCAGGGTTAGGGGGAGGGTTATCATTAGGGTTAAATACTAGGGGGAGGGTTAGGCACTAAGGGGGAGATTAAGTTTAGGCAGTAGGGGGGGAGGTTAGGATTAGGCACCAGGAAGGGAGGGTTAGGGGTAGGGAGAGGGTGAGGGTTAGGATAGCGACCAACATGTGTCGGTATCCTAACCCTGTCGGGATGTCGGCGTCAGGATTCTGATCTCCAGGATCCCGAGTACTGGCATCTTGTACACAACCCTTTAAAAAGTGTCAATTATATTATTAATGACATAAAATGATAGGCAACACATTTTTTTTTAGCAAATTAGTCCTCAGACATTTTTTTTCTTACCTCAAAGTACTGTAAAGTGATTTTACATTATTTTTATACAAGTTTGTAAAAGTTGGGAAAAAAACACTTTTAGCTCCCATCTGCAAGTTCTAAAGCCCCAAAATTATTTACACCTCCACATACATGCCCCGCACTATTTAACCCATTATTAAGGTTTATAGGAAAACTCCCCTGAAAATGGTCATGTCTATAGGCCAAATTATGTTATTTATACAAGAGATGAGCGGTTCAGTTTCGGCATGGATCTTCCTGCCGAGTTCGGATATCAGAACGAGGCAAAGCGTCATCTTTCACGGACACAGATAACGTACTGTCCGTCAAAGATGACATTTTGCCTTGTTCTAAGATCCAAACTTAGCGGGAATATCGCATTAAAAACCGATCCGCTCATCTCTAATTTAAACCTCTTCAAGTGCATGATCATTAATTGGTAGAGGTATGCCAGAGGTTCTGTGCTCTGTCCCAACATTTATTTGTGTATTATCCCCGGGGTCTACTAAGGCTTCCATGCATGTGTCTTGGTTCCTGCGGTGGCGGTCATGGGCGCAGCCATGTTAGTCTGTATCACCTGACTAGTCTCTCCCAATGGTAGTCCTGCGGTCACTGAGCTGATCTTTTGAACCAATGACCAACTACCTAAGGGTATTTCATCTGACTCCAGGAACAGGAAGCTGCTGTTCAACTTCACTTTTCCAGTGACTGTGATTCTGTTACATCGCTCCAGGCTTTATGCTATTTATTTCCTGTGACTCCTTCCAGTACTAATCAGTGTCTGACTTCTCCAGTTATAGTCTTCAGCACTTGTTTGTGTACTGAAACTCCAGTGTCTGACTTCTCCAGTGATTTCTTCAGTACTTGTCTGTGTGCTAAACTCCAGTTATAAGACTTCAGCACTAATCAGCGTCTGGTTCTCCAGTGATTAGTTCAGCACCTGTCTGTGTGCTGAAACTCCAGTTAAACAATTTCAGCACTAATCAGCGTATGACTTCTCCAGTGATTTCTTCAGTACTTGTCTGTGTGCTAATCTCCAGTTATAAGACTTTAGCACTACCCTGCGTCTGGATCACCAGCGTGTATACTTAGTACAGCATTCGTGTACTGACTCCTAGTGTCATTCTTCTGTGTCAATCCTGTGTCTGGATCTCCAGAGATACTCCCTAGTGCAGCTCATGCTGGGACTCCCAGTGTTCTCACATTACAAGTTCCCTTTAGTACAGACCAGTGCACATACCCACAGTATTTTCATTGTCACTCCCAGGTACCTGACCAGAGAGCCGCGACCTGATCACTTGGTGTGGCAATACCCAAATCCCAATAGGAGGTGTCACTGGTGAAGACCACCAAGTGGGTTAGATTCCGTACCTCTGGTTAGGTCTAGCCAAAACCTGGGTTTGACCATTAAAGAGGACATTATTACTGTCATCCCATCAGTTGGTTCCTAGCCACCCTAACCCCCCAGCTCCCAGTCCTTATGTCGGATCGGGACTGTCATGGAATTTGTTAATGATGCCAACATGTCTTTGTACATTGCAGTTAGCGGTTTAGCGGAGAGACCATCAAGTCGAGGTCTAGCTGTCCCAAGGTGACAGACAATAACTCTTTCACTAATCTCTCAGAGGGTCTCTCCATTAATGCTTAGCATGGACAGTCTGTAAGGCCCATGCCCATTGGCATTGGTGTGCAACTGGCCTGACAAGTGTGTCTTGTACTGATCGCACCTATCTTAGGAACAGTAGCATTCATTCAGTATTAATGGAGGTTATCTTATCAATACGGAGTCTCCACTTTCCAGAGGAAAATGCCATCTGCTCAGAGAAGACCGCTTTCAAGGCCTATCCCTGCCAAATATGAGGGGTGACTGGGACAGCTGAGGATAAACTCAGTCTCTGCCATGGCTCTGGGAACATGAAACATGTGGCCAGGTCCTGTCCCCAGTCCCAGTTCACTTCATGGGCCGGGTGACCTAAGCTGCTGGGAGCCCATTGATGTAGAGCTGTGAACGGCAGTGCTGTAACCTGTGGTTCAGTTGAACACCTGCTCCAGCACTAGCGCCCTCTCTACCCCAAGGTACAGCAGTATCCCCCCAACATGGATGAAAGAGGGCAAAATCTTGGGGGCGGGAGTGAGAGGAAGTAATTAATTGGCATGAGAGGTGGCGTGCATTTGTTGAACGAAGAGGGCAGACAGGGTTTACACCTGATCTTGTTGCTGGCCTAGAACACAAAGAGGTGGCACAAGGTCATGTAGTACAGTTTCTCCAAGAACTGACTAACCGGCTGGATAACATTCAATCCACTCTTAGAGGTTCAGGAGCTACTGCTTCATCCATTCCGATTTCTCTGGTTCCAGTTTCCTCAACGGCACCTCATCTGCACATACCTACTGCGGCAAAATTTGATGGGAACCCCAAAAATTGTAGGGGTTTCCTAAATCAATGTGAAATATAGTTTGAGCTCTAACCCAGCATTTTTCCTACAGACCATACCCGTGTGGCATATATCATCTACCTATTATCTGGATCCACCTTAGACTGGGCTTCTCCCTTATGGGTCCCATCCTAAAATCTTAAAAGGAATTAATCACGGCATTCTGCTGAATCTTTGACAACCCTGGGAGAGTGTCATCAGATCTTCTACGTCTGCGCAGGGTTCAAATTCTGTAGGCCAGTATCTGCTGCAGTTTTAAATACTGGCATCAGAACTCCCCTGGAATGATGGAGCATTCTATGTAGCCTTTTGGAATGGCTTATCCAACAACATTAAAGATGTTCTTGTTACACGTGATCTAACGGACAAGCTAGAGTACTTAGAGGGGTATTCAATATGAAATGTAAACTTCGCTGTCGAAGTTTACGTTTCATATCGGAGCTTTTACCTGGGATAAAATATCGGGCGCGCGCCCGTTTATCCCCATATTCAATATGAAACTAACGAAAACGGGAGCCTGCGAAGTGGGATTTGCATAAAGTTACGAAATTTTCCTTAAAAAAATTGTAGGACCCCTCTAAAGTTGTAAAAACATGGGGGATAACTATGGGCCCCCCCCCCCGTTTTAGCCTGCAAATGAAAGACGGGGATTTAAACAGCTGCGGCAGGTGCTTTTTTTCCGACATTGAAGAAGTGATGCAGAAGAGCACTTAGGTTTTTTTTTTCGTTTTTTTTAAGTGGTCCCATCAAATTTGGGGTACATGAAAATGGGTACTAGCATATTTTGTTGTCCCTAAAGTACGTTTTTAAAATTCTGCAATTTTGCACCTGCCGCTATAAATCTATTCTAGAAAACACCTGCCGCATACTTGAGGAATAGCCCTGAACCTATTTCCCTAGTTTTAAACAATTTTTTCCCTTTTTTTTTTTTTTCACCCCAATTTTTAGATTTTTTGTGGTGTCCCTATTTTTTTTTTTTACTTTTTTTGACACAGTTATTTTTTAAATGTCATTCCCAGGGGTGCAGGCTATTTTTTATAAGCCTGCACCCCTAAACCCCAATTCTGCACTTTTTTTCGACACCTATTCAATGGTGAAAAGTTATCCCCGGTTTTTATCAAAGACTTTTCGAACCTGCGAAAAGTCTTTGAAATTGAATACAGTGTAAAACTAAAACCTGCGATAATGACGTCATAGGTGCGATATTAACGCAAAAACTGAGTTTTCGCACCCTATTGAATTCCCCTATTAATCTCTCTGTGCACCAAGGTGGACTTACGTTTAAGATTCATTCATTTATTCATTCCAACCGTTCTTGCATATCACAGGAAGAACGCCGAATGTGACAGTCTAAGAATCTCTGTCTATACTGTGCTGCTGCTTCTCATCAGATCAACAATTGTCCCAAGCGTCCTAACTCGCAAGGAGAGGCTAAGTTAGGAGTAGTTCATTCCTTGCCAAAGAAAACCAATTGCATTCTCTCAGTATCTCTTCAAGTGGTCAACTGCTTCAGGCAAGTCGTTGAGCTGTTGGATTCAGGCGCAGCTGGTAACTTTGTCACATCTGAATTGGTCCAGCGATGGACATTACCAACCGAGAGTCTGCTTCATCCTATCTACTTTAAGTGGCTGATGGAAGTCGCATCCTAGGGGGTACAATTACACTTAAGACTCGACCTCTGTGAGTCCAGATTGGTGCTCTGCAGTCTGAACTTTTAAGTTTTCTTGTCATATCAAGGGCTTCGCATTCTATAGTTCTGGGCTTGCCCTGGCTCTATCTGCATAATTCTCATACTGACTGGAGAAACTCACAAATCACCGCTTGGGGATCTTCCTGCTTCAGCTCTTGCCTCCAAAAAATTCTTCCAGTATGCTCTGCAGTACCGTCTCATCCGGATACTCCTCTCCTCCTTATCAAGAATTCACTAATGTTTTCAGTAAAGCTGGTGCTGATATTGTTCCTCTTCACCGTGAATGGGATTGTGCAATTGAATTAATCCCTGGGATATCTCCTCCCATAGGGCGAATTTATCTGCTATCGCTCTTAGAAACCAAGGCCATGACTGACTACGTCCAAGAGAATTTGGAAAAAGGGTTCATCCTCTCTTCCACCTCTCCAGCTGGTGTGGGCTTCTATGCGCCCCTGCATAGACTACAGGGGGTTGAATGACATCACCATTAAAAACTGCTATATTCTCCCTCTGATTACAGAGCTTTTTGACCGAGTCAGTGGAGCCACCATCTTCTCCAAATTGGACTTGCGAGGAGCATATAATCTCATACGAATTCAGGAAGGAGAAGAGTGGAAGACTGCAATAGAACACCCGCGATGGTTGCTACGAGTATCTCAGTATGCCCTTCAGTCTCAGCAATGCTCCTGCAGTATTCCAACATGTTAATGAGATATTTTGCGATCTGTTTTACAATCATGTTGTTGTCTATGTTGATTCTCATATTCGCCAATGATCTGGAAGAACATAGCTGGCAAGTAAAGGAGGTACTGACACATCTCCGTTCCAATCATCTTTACTGCAAATTGGAGAAGTGTGTCTTCGAGGTCAACTGTATTCCCTTCCTGGGATATATAATTTCAGGTTCTTGTCTGAAAATGGACCCAGAAAGGCTCCAAGCAATTCAGGAATGGCCGCTTCCTAATACTTTTAGGACTGTTCAGTGCTTCCTTGGGTTTCCAAACTAGTATTGCAAATTCATAAAGAACTTTTCCACCATCATTGCACTTATTACTGCTCTCATCCGGAAAAGTGCTAAACCACCCCGATGGTCAGAGGAAGCCTTCCAAAAAATCAAACAGAAGTTAATTTCCGCTCCTGTTCTTCGTCAAACTGATGTCCCACAACCATTCATCTTGGAATTTGACACTTCTCCCCGTAGGAGTCGGAGCTGTGCTGATGGACATCTCTACCCCTGTTCATTTTTCTCCAGAAAATTCACTCCAGCTGAGTGCAACTACTCTATTGGGGATCAAGAACTTCTCAATATTAAGTTAGCCTTGGAGGAGTGGCGCTATCTGTTGGAAGGAGCTGTGCATCCCATTTCCATTCTCACAGACCACAATACCTCTTATATATTAAGACAGCCCATTGTCTGAATGAGAGGCAAGCCAGATTGGCTCTCTTCTCACTATTTAACTTCAAATTGTCTTTTCGTCTATGGGTCCAGAACCGAGAGGCTGATGCCCTCTCTCGCTCCATGGAGAAAGAAAATGAGACTACATCCGCAGAAAAGCATCTCATCATTGATCCAGTGGCATTCTCTGCAGTCAGAGTAGAATACTCACCACCTGATGGGAAAACTTGTCAAACCCACATTACACAAGAAACTGCCACATTGGGCTCATACTTCCCGCTTCACAGGTCATGATGCAAGCATACATTAGACCTTCGAGTTCATTTTCAGGTCTGGTGGCCATCTCTCAGAAAAGACATCCAAGACTTCATTGCCTCTTGTAACAAATGCGCCCAGAATAAAGTCTCCAGCTGGGCAGTTACTTCCTCTCTCTGTTCCACATCAATCATGGTCACATCTGTCGATGGACTTCATTACCGACCTCCCGATTTCAAACAAATTCAACACCAGCTGGGTGGTAGTTGACAAGTTTACCAAGATGGCTCACTTCATTCCTCTCACCTGTCTTCCATCAGCTCCCAAGTTGGCTCAATTATTCATACAAGAAATCTTCAGACTCCATGGACTACATCTGGAAATGATCTCTGACAAGGGAATTCAGTTTGTCTCCTAGTTTTGGCATTCCTTGTGTTCTTCACTTCAAGTCAAGCTCAATTTCTCCACTGCCTACCACCCCCTAATGGCCAGACGGAAAGAGTCAACCAACATCTGGAGTCTTTACTTTATTTATACGTATCCTCCCCTCAGGAAAACTGGGCTGAACTACTTCCTTGGGTGGAATTTTGTCAAAACAATCAGTGCCATTCTTCATCTGGTTCCATGCCCTTTTTTGGCCACTGATGGCCTCCACCTTGGAGCTCCTGAATTTCAGCCTCTTCCTGCCTTACAGGTTCCAGCTGCTGACATCTTGCATCACTTTTCCAAGATCTGGAAAGGGATCCTCTCCTCCCTTGTGAAAGCTTCTGAGCGGTACAAGAAGTTCGCTGGCAGGAAAATAGCAGTCCCCAGTCTCAAGCAAGGAGATAGATTTTGGCTCTCTACACAAAACCTTCGGTTAAGAGTTCGATCCATAAAATTTGCAGCTCGTTAAATTGGGATATTCACCTTTGAGTGTGTTATCAACACGATTCAAAGTCAAGCTACCTTCATTCCTGAGGATATCAAATTCCTTCCATATTTCTTTATTGAAACCACTAATACTCCAACAGTTTCATTCAGAATTTTCAAAGGCACCCAAGGTCCAGACTCATCGTGGAGTCAAATACGAAGTGGCAAAGATTCTGGACTCTAGAATCCATAATTGACGTCTTCAATACCTGTTCGACTGGAAGGGCTATGGCCTAAAAGAACCTCTGGCCTCTGATGTCCATGTTTCTCAGTTGATATGAGCATTCCATTCCAAGTTTCCGCGTAAGCCTAAGAGGTGTCCTGGGGCCACCCGTGAGGGGGGGTGCTGTCACGCTCTGGCCCTTAAAAAACACTTTCTTACCTCTCCAGTGCCTGATCAGTCTAGTGCTGAGGTCCGCTCGTGCTGTGCATCACTACCAGATAGCACAGAGGTCCGCACCCGGTTGGTACTGAGGCCTATCTGTGCTGCTTCTGCCCCGTCCGCTAAGTATTCTGTCACTGAGCATGGAGATGGCGCTTTGCAACTCCTTGCTCACTGCATATCTTCCCAGCATGATGACATACAAGCTGCACATCAGAGTTCCCTCCTAAACCACAATATGGGCGCAGCCATTTTGGACTGTCACCTGACGTTCTTCCTCCACTCAGAGCACTGCTCCCAGACTTGCTAATCGCAGCATCCAATCCCTGGGGATCCTCACTTGTAAATTTAATTTCCTGACTGGCCTCTGTTGCCAGTACAACGTCCCTACTTGCTGAAGTTACAGCTCTGTGTTGAGGTCCCAGGTACTATGTATCTGAATGCTTCCAGTTCATTATATCCAGTTCCTAAATCTGGTAAACAAGTCTCCTATACCATCTTGCACACTAGTCTGGTTTTACCACTGAGACTTGTTCTTACTGCCTCCATCGGTTCCAGCCGATACCTCCAAACAGTTCCATCTGATGCCTCCAACAATGGACTCTTATCAATTAAGTTCTTCAATTCATCAACATCAGTCCCAACTGCAACTGATCAAGTTCATCGAGTCATCAACATCGGACCCAACCGATCAAGTTAATCAATTCATCAACATTGGACTCATTTGTATTAAGTTCTTCAATTTATCAACATCGGTCCCAATCGATCAAGTTCATCAGCATCGGTCTCAAACCGATCCAGCTCTCCATCCAGCATCATCGGTCCCAATCCGATTCTGCCCATTCCTTCAGTATTATATATCCAGTCCCATTTCAACCTGCTGTTCAATAAAACCATTCTATTCCTGTCCTCGCCTTCGGCCCATCATCCACTGCCGTATCTCTACCTCCTCACATCAATGCATGAGGAAGTCCTGGCTCAAGCCACCTAAGTTCCTTCACACCTCTGAATTCTCCTCTTCAGCCTCCCATGCCTGTTCCAACTCAAACCAACCCTCAGGCATGACAGTTGGTACTGGTACCATGGAACCAGCTAAGAATCAGGCACAGGCTACTGGGCTTACACCTGATCTTGTTGCTCACCTAGGACACCAAGAGGTGGTACAAGGTCAGGTAGTACAGTTTCACCAAGAACTGACTAAGCGGATGGATAATATTCAATTCAAAATTTGATGGGAACCCCAAAAATTGCAGGGGTTTCTTAAAACAATGTGAAATACATATCGGATCCCATCTAACATCTTACAAGGAATTTGTCAAGGCACTCCGCTGAATCTTCGACGAGCCTGGGAGAGTGTCATCTACATCTTCAGATCTTCTACATCTGCATAGGGTTCAAATTCTTTAGGCCAGTATCTGGTGTAGTTTCAAATGCTGGCATCAGAACTCTCTTGAAATTATGAAGCATTCTATGCAGCCTTTTGGCACGGCTTATCCGACAACATTAAAGATTTTCTAATTAATCGTGATCTCCCAGACAAGTTAGAGGATTTAAGCTCTCTGTGCACCAAGGTGGACTTACGTTTCAAAGAACGAGCTATTGAGAGAGGGAGATTCATTAATTCCAAACCTCGTGCGACAGTCTTGCCTCAGTCAGTTTCTTCTCCTGGGGGCATGTGTGTATTGGTTAAACATTTAGAGACTTAAGGAGAAGGTGGCTGCTATAAGTGCAGTCCTTTATTAGTGGTTAAAGAGGTCTCTTCTAGACTTTAAAGTACTTTAGGTAGAGACCTTGATTCTAGGACAAATGTAGAGAAAAATAGAACTTCAGATGGACTTGAATCAGAGAAAAGACATGAAGTAACTTTCTTACCAAGCAGTTATCTGCATGGGTGACTTGCATTTTGGTGTTGAGGTAATTGTAGTTTCAAAGAGGTACAAATTAAATGGTTTGAAGGCATTGCCATGTGGAGGGCATAGTACCCAGAATACAAGATGGTGACATAAAATGGTTTGGACTGGAGGCATTGCCATGTGGAGGGTATTGTACCTAGTATAGAAGAGTACCTACTTTTTTATTACTTAAACACATTTAGCCCATTTGTGCTTTGAGATGGCTCTCCATATCAGCTTCTTGAGTATTGATCTATTTGGTTACTATCCAAGCTCATCTTTTATTTAACTTAACTTGGTTGTTAATAGTATCTGTGTTATCTATGCAGAATATCTCTCTGCTAATATATTGGATAATCACACATTGTGTACTTTTTATGGACATAGGATCGCCTGACTGAAGACTAATGGTGCATACACACGGTCAGATACAGTATGTCAGATGAACGATTTGTAAACGATTGAACGTTTTTTTACTGTATTAAAATGAATGGAAATCGTCCAAAACTGACTGCAAACACATCAGATATCGTTATCTGACAGACGGGGAATGCGCATCGTTCATCGTTGCACACATGTCAGATTTTCCTTCAGATATGAACGATTGAACGATTGAACAATCGTTATCGTTCAGACCTGAAAAAAATCTGACTGTGTGTATGCACCATTAGGGTCCGATGCAATTGACTGTGGTTTCCATAAGATTTCTGCTTGCAAACTATGGAGATGCGAAGAGAGGTCAGCCTAACATAACTAGCAGGCACCTCACGTCTAACTGACTCGGCCCCTTAGAGTGAAGCAATAATTAACAAAAACAGTAGTAACTGGTTAAATATTCCCATTTGGTTTGTTATGAAATTAAAATTCAAGTTTACCTTAAAAAGTTATATTGTGCATGGTCTTTTCTCAACAAAGCAGTGTCTGTTATATCCATGAAAATATATAGATCTTCTTGATCATAAATGTCAGACTCACTTGGATTAAGTGTTTCATGTTTACCCTGCCTTTTGAATAATATAAGAATTCCACTTAAAGACGCATTTGAATCCTGCCAGAAAAAATGTATGAACTATTAAAATCAATTTCTTATTTGAGTTCAGCAATTGAACAGTTGACATAAATGCATTCATTATATATTCATGAATTTATCAATGACCGTTGATATATGATATGATTACAGCTGGGCTATTTATGTCAATACATTTATTTCTGCTGGCTTTTTTTGTTTATTAATTATAATCCTGTCTTCTGTCTCAGAGCTGTTCCATATTACAATGTAATCAGGAAATAATTGATTTGAAATCTTATGTTTATTTGAGGTTACAAATTTTTATATTACCTACATATTCAACTACATATTTCACCAAATATTGCTACATATTTATGTACATGATACTATATTACAATTCCAGTTCTAATTCGCGATAACCATGTGCAGTAGACCTCAGAAAATTGCTAATTAAGTTTCAGGCATTGGGGAGCAGGAACCATAAATAGAAATACATCATATGAAGTATCAATGAAAGCCTTAATCTCATGATAAACTGTCTATAAAGTCATTGGTGCAAAGGTTTCCATAGTAACAATTAATGATTAACTTGGCTTCAAAGGCATTTAATGTCACACAAAAAAAAATGACAATATCATAATTTCACATCATACATGCTGCTTGTTAAAAGGTGAAAGTGAATGAATACATACACAGTGATAGTGTTATCCTTCAAGAATACCTAACATAATATCATTACATTGCCCCATGCCAGTTTGCAGCATACAATAATTTAATAAAAATTCTAAAATGGGTCAACATTATTTCTATGTGTATGAAGTATTAAT
Source organism: Taudactylus pleione (assembly GCA_031769625.1). NCBI lineage: Eukaryota > Metazoa > Chordata > Amphibia > Anura > Myobatrachidae > Taudactylus > Taudactylus pleione. The sequence continues at coordinate 2,460,636 of JAUIMM010000637.1, read as the reverse complement.
GTAACAATGGCTATTTTTAAGTCTAGTGTAAAACTATAGATATGTTTGGTTTATTCTTTTTATGGTATATTCTTCCTACCACTGGTGGACATGTTTTATGGTATATTCTTCCTACCACTGGTGGACATGTTTTTATGGTATATTCTTCCTACCACTGGTGGACACGTGTTTATGGTATATTCTTCCTACCACTGGTGGACACGTGTTTATGGTATATTCTTTCTACCACTGGCTAAAAGTAGAAAGAGGGTTTCATTCCAAGAACTGCCCACTAAATATTGAGTCTGTAGTTACCATCCCGGTGGTCGGGATGTCGGCGCTCAGAATAGCGGCGCTAGAATCCTGGCAGCAGCCGGAATCCAGGCTCCAGAATCTTGACGATAATTAAGGTTAGACGAAGGGTTAGGTTAAGGGTTAGGCACTAGGGGGAGATAGGTTACATGGAGGGGAGGGTTAGGCTGCGGGAAAGGTGGGTTGGGGGGAGGGTTAGGACAGTTACTGAATTGGGTCGGGATTATGACTTTCAGGATGCCGCTGTAGGTCAATGTTGTCTGGAACTTTTGAAATCCAGGGGTCAGAATGAAACCCGTGGAAACAGATAACAGGGTAGACACCACTTGAGCAGTTACATATTTCAAAAGCACATAACCTCTGCATAGTGTCTAGCTGGATCGTGACAATTAGAAACATGAATACTTTTACCATTTGGTTTCCTAGTATATCTATTCTGTTTGAATAATGCAAGGTGTAAATTATCTAAGATCATTTTACTTATTCCAGTTAAAGAAAAAAAAAAGTAAAGTAAAGAATACTGACCTTGGATGGGCACAGCTGGGAAGAACCATTCTGAAACACCATTGTAAGAATAACGGCTTTAGTTTGATTGGTATCTTCAAGTAATGTGCACTGCTGCTCTGAACTCATGGACCAAAACTGTATCTCATCACTTTTAAAAATCTTATGCTGCTTCCCTAGCAATTTTCTTGTCACTTCATTTTCTGAAAAACACGACTTGGGTTTTGGAGACAAAAAAGATTTTAGTCTAAGTGTAGCACATGAAGATCCTTCTTTATTTTCATAGTTAATGTCATCCAGTACTGAAAGTGTACTTCTCTGTTTCTGAATTGGTTCAACCTGTGTAACTGGAGGGGCAGCCAACAGTTGGAAATGATTTTGATCCATTACACTGTCAGTAAAGACATTTGTGGTCATTGGTGATGTGGAAATTTCATGCTTCTCTGGCAATGCAGTTACATCAGACTGTAAAATAAATTTTAAATACAAACAGCCGACTATTAGCATTAATGTGTAGTCAGTTTGGCAGTTAATGTTCATTTGGCCATAGAAATTAAGATGGATTATCTACTCTATCCTTTTCCTTGCCCTCTATTACCTGTTCAGATGACCTAATCTCCTCACAAGTCAGTTCAACACTGTCTCCGATGCTTTTTCCAGCCTTAACTCTCTCTCCCCCCACTGGTACCATTCTATAAATATTCAAAGACTCTATTATTATGCATGTTCTACCAGGATCCTGTTGTATAAAGTAAATGTTGCAATTGCTATTATTATGCCTATGCAGCAGTATGCTGGTAGAACAGAGTAAATGTTGCAATCCCAGAGAACACACCACCAAAGTACTATTATTGGGAAGGGAGTGGAGTTTTGTACATGGGTTATTTAAAGTGGAAAATCCTTTGAAGTCTCAAGTTCTGAAAAAAGTTTGTTGTCAGAGTATTAGCCAATATAAGGACAGTTCGGACTAACTTTTTTTTGTGATGAGGAAAGAGCAAAGGCCTTTTTGCCAAGAACAGAGAACACTATCTTACACCTGGGGGGTAAATTTAATGTACAGTCAGGTCCATAAATATTGGGACATTGACATAATTTTCATATTTTAGCCTCTATTCACCACCACAATGGCTTTGAAATGAAACAAACAAGATGTGCTATAACTGCAGACTTTCAGATTTAATTTGAGGGTAATTACATCCAAATCAGGTGAACGGTGTAGGAATTACAATGGTTTCTATATGTGCCTCCCACTTTTTAAGGGGCCAAAAGTAATGGGACTATCAACTCAAAAGCTATTTCATGGACAGGTGTGGGCTATTCCCTTATCAATTAAGCACGTAAAAGGTCTGGAGTTGATTCTAGGTTTGACATTTGCATTTAGAATCAGTTGCTGTCGACTCTCAATATGAGATCCAAAGAGCTGTCACTATCAGTGAAGCAAGCCATCATTAGGCTGAAAAATCAAAACAAACCCATCAGAGAGATAGCAGAAACATTAGGTGTGGCCAAATCAACTGTTTGGAACATTCTTAAAAAGAAAGAATGCACCGGAGAGCTCAGCAACACCAAAAGACCCGGAAGACCACGGAAAACAACTGTGGTGGATAACAGAAGAATTATTTCCCTGGTGAAGAAAAACCCCTTCACAACAGTTGGCCAAATCAAGAACACTCTCCAGGAGGTAGGTGTATATGTGTCAAAGTCAACAATCAAGAGAAGACTTCACAAGAGTGAATATAGAGGGTTCACCACAAGATGTAAACCATTGGTGAGCCACAAAAACAGGAAGACCAGATTAGAGTTTGCCAAACAACATCTAAAAAAGCCATTACGGTTCTGGAACCACATCCTATGGACAGATGAGACAAAGATCAACTTGTACCAGAGTGATGGGAAGAGAAGAGTATGGAGAAGGAAAGGAACTGCTCATGATCCAAAACATACCACCTAATCAGTGATGCATGGTGGTGGTAGTGTCATGGTGTGGGCATGTATGCCTGCCAATGGAACTGGTTCCCTTGTATTTATTGATCATGTGACTACTGACAAAAGCAGCAGAATGAATTCTGAAGTGTTTCAGTCAAATGCTTCAGAACTCATTGGACGGCGCTTCACAGTGCAGATGGACAATGACCCGAAGCATACTGCAAAAGCAACCAAAGAGTTTTTTAAGGCTAAAAAGTGGAATGTTATGCAATGGCCAAGTCAATCCCCTGACCTGAATCTCATTGAGCATGCATTTCACTTGATGAAGACAAAACTGAAGGGAAAATGCCAAAAGAACAAGCAGGAACTGAAGACATTTGCAGTAGAGGCCTGGCAGAGCATCACCAGGGATGAAACCCAGCGTCTGGTGATATCTATGCGTTCCAGACTTCAGGCTGTAATTGCCTGCAAAGGATTTGCAACAAAGTATTAAAAAAGTGGGAGGCACATATAGAAACTGTTGTAATTCTTACACCGTTTACCTGATTTGGATGTAATTACCCTCAAATTAAATCTGAAAGCATGCAGTTAAAGCACATCTTGTTTGTTCATTTCAAAGCCATTGTGGTGGTGAATAGAGGCAAAAATATGAAAATTCTGTCAATGTCCCAATATTTATGGACCTGACTGTATATTAATTACCGCCTGATGATGACGTAGGACGCTGCCCGGACTTGGCTTTGCGGACCCCGTACAGTATATTATCGCTCGATCACTGTGGATAGTGTTAACTCCTCCACTTGTTTCTCCAACACATTTCACACCTTATAGGTGATTTTTCAAGGATGTTGAAGTTGTTATGCTTTCACATATGGTAAGTATAAGTGTAAAACAATATTTAATAAAGATAAAAAAAGGGAAAAATAAATTATGTGCAGATAAGTGTTAAAAGTAATTATAAAAATACCTTTAGCTCAGTGGTTCTCAAACGCGATCCTCAGGACCCCACATAGGTCATGTTTTCTAGGTCACCTCGCAGCTGCACAGGTGTATTCATTACTCACTGACACATTTTAAAAGATCCAGAAGTGGAGCTAATTCACTCACTTGTGATTCTGTGAGAAGACCTGGAAAACAAGCACTGTTTGGGGTCCTGAGGACAGAGTTTGAGAATCTGTGCTTTAGTTCAATATCGATATTTAACCCATAGGATTCCAGAGTGTTTAGTAAATATATCCACCGGGTTTCTATTTTTTTCAATGTCTCTGTTATATCATCACCTCTCCAATTTTGTCTAAGTTTCTGGATGCCAATAAATCTCAGTCCTTTTGGGTTCTGGTCATGGTATTTAAAAAAAATATGCTGATAAAGTTGATAGGCCTTTTTCAATATTATGGATGTGTCCTGACACGTGGGTTTTAATTTACCTTTTAGTTTGCCCAATGTATTGAATTCCACAAGTGCATTCTAACAAGTAGATAGCTCCCTTGATCTCACAGGATATTTCTTCCTAGATGGGAAATTATTTTCTGAATTAGTTGATTTGACCTTGCATTTGTTGCTTGGTTTCTACATTCTGTGCAGTTAGTACAGTAAGGGAAGCCTTTTTTGCTTTCGTAAACTCATTGTTGTTCTACAGCAGGTAAAAAAACTCTGTGTCAAATGCTGTTTAAGATTCTTCACTCTTTTGTAAATTACTTTTGGCTTGGCTGGTAATATTTTCTTCACATCATCATCAAGCATAAGTACTGTATATGCCAATGGCGATTGATGATTTCTTCAATATCTCTGTGGTTTCCGTTAAACTGTGTTATGAGTTGAATTTTTGGCCTTATATTTTGTCAATTCCTTTCTATCTAGTCTTTGGACTTTATCAATTTCTAGTTGTAGAGATTTTTCTTTATAACCTTTTTGGATGAACTTCTTTTTAGATTTTGACTCTGTTTTTTGAAGACTCTGTTCTCTGTGCAGTTTCGTCTCAGTCATCGAAACTGACCTCCAGGAGTGGAGGAGTAACACTATCCACAGTGATCGAATGATAATATCCGGGTCCATAAAGCAAAGTCCAGGCAGCGTCCTACGTCATTATGGAGCGGCACCTTCACCACATGTGCAGGAACATAGTCGGAGAACGCCACAGACAACAGCGGACCAACTGCACCAGTGCTAACTGTTGAGGACGGAACTGTCATCGGCTGTAAGCTAGGCATAGATAGGGCCAGTGGTGTCCAATGCAGTGGCATTCATTCCATCAGGCCTAAAGTGCGGTGCAATTATCTGCCATACCCTGTTTCCAACACTCCCTTGCCAAAGGAGTATAAACATTAATTATATAATTCTACAAATTTTGATAGAATGTTATGCTTTCATATTTTAACGTTTGTTAATATACATTAAAACTATCTTTATACAAATGAGCTGCTACACATACACTATTAGCGCAGAGAACTATATATACATATTGACCAGGGGGGTAAAGTTTATTACATGTCAGCCATGCCAGCGCTTTCAAGCCACTGCCATCTGCCATGGACTGGGGGTAAGATTCAGCTCCAAATCAATGAAAATAATACGGTTGTTTTGATCTTTTAAACTGAACACATCGTGGATTCCCGTTGGTCGACCTGCGCAAAACATCTTTGGGAAGAAGTTATGCATCATTTTATGTGGTTATTTTTTTTGCCTAGCCAGGACGTGGATACTACATGGATCAAAAAGGACTATCGCACTGTAAATAGAGGAGTAATAAATAGGTAAAATAGGATAGCATAGGGGGAATTTTTTCAATTAAATACTTATTCGGAGTGTGTATTTTAATTTTTTTTTTGTTTGTGTTCTACAGGCACACTGCAGATGCCAGAGCACACTGGTACTTCTGGTTCTCCAAGTGCCAGCATGCTCTGGCAGCCATTAAAATTGGGCATGACATGGCTTGCTGGGACCTGTAGTGCACCGGTAAAGAAAATATATATTTTTCTAATAATCAACATATTACCATGTCACACCCACTGCTTCACAGCTGTGGAATGAGCCCTAGTAAAATCAGAATGGGCCTGGTTTCTCCTGAGGGGATTTTTTTCTTTTTATGAACCCAAACCTTCGAGGGAGTGGAGCACTGTGCTGATTGGGCCTGCCCTGTTTTGCACTAGGCTCTTCCTGTCAAAGGCAACTTATTTTTTGGGATGTTTTTCCAAAAGCGCCTCAGTAAACCTGGCAGTTTATATTCTTTTAATGTAAAAAAAATTGGGACGGCGCATAACTATTTAAATGGGGGTTTGGCACCAGTTTTGAGATTAGTAAATCAGTGAAATGCAAAACCAAAGAAAACCTGGTAGTTTTGCAAAGTACCATTTAGTAAATGTATCCCCTAATTATAATAGCTAGACATCGTCACGATCATTTTCAATTAAAAACCATGGCCCTCATTCAGAGCCGTACGCTCTGAATGAGGGCCGGGCTCCATTTTCATGGAGCGTCCTCCTGGACGCTCGTATAGCTGTGGGTCACCACCCACAGGCTATACGAGCGTGCATTGTGATGGTCGCGATGGTCGAGACCATCGCGACCATCGAATTTGCGAGCCGGAGCATGCGGTTGAGGTTTTCAACCGCAAGCTCCGGAGTGATTTTGGCTCTATCAGAGCCAAAATCACTCCCACTGACATCACTAGTGATGTCAGTGGGCCGGCTTCTGACGGGAGGCGTTCCCGTGGGAACGCCCCCGTCAGGGAGGCACGCCCCCGGCACGCCCACCAAAGGGGGCGTGCTGTCAATCAACATTGACAGCACGCCCCCTTTGATCGGACACAACGAGCGAAGGACTTTCCTTCGCTCGTCGCGTCTGGCGCATGCGCACGACGGAGCTCCCTCCGTCGTGCGCATGCTCAGTCCATAACATCGACCCACTTGCGAGCGGACAGCCGCTCGCGAGTGGGTCTGAATCAGGCCCCATGTTTGCTATAATTGGAGGTCAACTGAAGGTCAAGCCCAGATTCCCAATAGTCTTGCCAGCTGGGGCATCTTTGACCCTGGCTGGTTTCCCACCTCTAATTATGCTAATTTTAGCATCAGTTCCATTACACTCCTGCATTTCAAATAGGGATTACTGTGTATAGACTGTTATTATCTCTAACCTATTAATAAACATTTCAGCAATAGATCTTCGGTGCCGTGGCATCATTAGGCCGCTTTATTTTCTTATAAATATTCAATAAAATATTTTTAATCCATTCTTGACAAAAAAAAATATCTTGTATATATCCATAAGTAGTGATCATTAAATTTTAGTCATATTGTTGGGGGGATTCAATTATATGGGATGGATGCGATGCTGTGTTCCAGAACAGCACATCGCTTCCAACATCGCAAGTTTTTTACCCCATGGTGGTACTCAGGAGAACTTGCGATGTTTAGGTGTGCAGTAACTTGCTGATATGTGCGCAGCTGAGCATCATGGTGATATAAGGTGGCACATCGCCAGTTATTTAATTTCCCTGAACAGACTCTAATAGAGTAGTGCCCTTAGTGGGCAAATTATCATGCAATTTGGTAGAATACTTACTATGATGTCTGAGATAAGCATCATTTAAACATAGGAATGGCTGTTTTATTCAGTAAGCAAATATTTACTATTGTATAAAGTTTTTTTGTTTTTGTCTAGCAACATGTCTATCATCAAGCCCCAGATTAATTATTTGGAAGTCCCTTTATGCCCTTCTGAGAACATAATGGTCTGGCACAGAAACCCTGGTTTGGGCTGCACTGTACATTCGTCACCAAATGCGCATACTCATGACAGCAGAGCTAAGGGCTTTGCAGGTGATGCAGGCGCTTCCAGAGCCTTTAGTTGCCATTCTACAGTATATACAGAGGGGAAACTTCAAGCACTAGTAAAGATGGTAACCTCTCACAGAATTACATCATAATGCACCTTTGTGCAACGACTATGCCGAGCATGGTGCAAGAGTGGATTTATAGGTAGATCACCATCTTTTTATTGTATACTGTTTTTAGCATATTATTTTCCTTATAATGATTTTATATTATTTTCTTGAGACTTGCCTTATCATCCCTTACATAATCTCCTACGGAGAATGTATTCTTGCCATGTATTTCTGAAATGTTCGCTGAAACAAAGAATTGATAAAACACAGCACTAAGCAACAAATTGAAATATAAAAAAAACAATATTATTCAAAAACACGTGGTTAAAAAAAACCCAAAAAACATGACAATCAGTACATAGCGTGAATCAGCCAGTGAATGAACCTACCAGTGAACGAACATTTTCAGGTTTAATACAGTAATCTTACATTTTAGTGCATAGAATCTTAGATTAGATCTATTGACTATATTTTATTGAGGTATGTCATATTATTCATTTACGGACTTACCAGTTCATTTGCTAGAATTGTGCGTTCATTCACTGGTAATTTCTACACCTCCCGTTTTATGGTTGTAAAATTTAAACTATTCTTTCAATCCGATGTGCAAACGACGCTATGGGCATGCCAATATCCACTGAATCCCAGAACAAACGATATAGTGCGTACACACCTTGCAATCCTTCAAACGACCAAACGATATATCTTGCATCATTTGGTCATTTCATCGTTAACTATATATATAACGTTAACATATCACCTAATCGTCCGGCAGGGCATACACATTAGACGATTTCAACAAAATCAATAACGATATCTTCAAATCTGCCTGCACTGCAGGCAGATCTAAAGATGCGATGAATGACGAATGGGAGCGCACGATAGTGCGTACACAATGAACGATGTAGACGATTTGTCATTCCAATTCAGCTCAAAACTGTTAGGATTTGCGGTTAGCAAATCATCTTGGTGGCAGCTCCCAGTCATAGTTGTTACTGGGATACTGCATCATGTCCTGTCCTTTTTCTGGCTTTTTGCAGGAAGCTGAAAATCCTGTCTTGTCTGTGTCAATTCATAGCCTGTCATTCATGTCTGTCTGTGTGTGTGTGTGTGTGTGTTGTTTCATGTGTTCAGTAATTAACTAGCTACTTGTCTCTCTGCAGAGAAGATACACACATGCCTTTGATTAGGAATCACTCTCCAGGAATGGTCTCGGATTGGATCCTGCATCTCATAAGTACACAGCCAGCCCTGATCTCAGTGCCGGTTATACTGTGTCATTATCATTGTCTGACATGCTGTGTTTGTTGTTCATTTCTTAGAGGTCCTAGCCGGTCTTCCTAGTTTCACAGTTTCTGTTTATGGAGTTATTTTCCCAGCTCCCAAGCTGCACCATTGCCGATGATAGATGTCAAAAACGACCAGCGGGTACGCGTGCGCATCGCTGGTCATTTTCGACATTTACATGCCCGATTTGCTAACGATTAACAAGTGATTGAATGATAACGAAGTCGTTATCGTTCAATCGGCCTGTTTAATCGCTAAGTGGATACCCACCTTTAAATTTATTTACAGATATACAATTATGTACAAAGGAAAAATATATTTAAAATCAATTTGATAAACTGGAATATTGCTAAATAATTTCTAATTATGTTACACAATCCAGCATTCTAACTCGCACCAGAGCAATTCATCATTGCTCCGGCGAGGAGACAACTGATTTGCAAATCAGCTGTCTCCCTGAATGTTTTCACTGCTCCCTTCGTAGTAGTGAAACTTAGCACTGCCAAGACTGACTTGACAGTGGTAATGCGCCTGCGTGCACTAGAGTTCATGCAGCCGCACAAAGCCCTGGCGGAAGGAGCTGGACGGGTGAAGGCATCCGAAGGAATCCCGCATCGCAACCCAGGACTCCTGCGACTGTGCAAGAGGAAACACCATCTGAAGATGGCACATGCTCCTGCATTTAAGCTCTGAAAATATTTTATTTTTGGAGCTTGATGATTTTAGGTCCCCATATTAGTGTATTAGGACACAAACCACATCGGGAGTGAACTGTAAGCAGGAAACATCCTTGATATCTCCTGCGTTACCTTTATGATGAATGACCCCAAAACTTCTGTTAATTTTCACCTTCTTCTGTAGAAATTAAGTAATGATGAATAGACCCCTTATAATTCTGTCAAATCTACGACTTTCTGGATGCATGGCTCAGACTGTGACCCAGAAGGCCAAAGTTGGGCAAAGTGCTTTGTTCCGATCCAATCCTCTTTGAGGTTTCCAATCACTGCACCTACTACAAACTTTGCTAGTTATGCCCCCACTCTGCTAAACTCATTCCCTCAACCTGTGGAAGCTGCTGCTTGTATACATATGCCAACATCTTGCTCTGCAAACCCATGCACCTTGACAGCAAACTCAGGGCCTGATTGGTCAGGATTTGGTTTATAGTATGTAGATTTTATAGCCGATTCTGCCTTTAGTAAATACCAGTTTTTGCAAATCACACAGAAAATCTCATATAAATGCACCAAAAAGCTAAAATCAACCATTAGTAAATACCACTGGGCTGACAGTGTGCCTTGAGGACTGAGGTTGGGAAACACTGATATAGGCAAACTGGTACACCTACTACATAAATCACAGACATAGAAACAAGGGCACGATTACGACATTGTAATCGTGCAGTCGTTTCACAGTCTGTTGATGTGCCTACACTGAACTTTCAGTTGTTCAGTGTAGGCTCATCAATCATCCCCGAACATGTTGAGCCTGACGTATTGGGAACCTCCGCCCTAGACGCATTAATCCATCATACTTTTTTCCTGTAATCCACAGCCAAGTCTGTGTTTTTTTGTCAATTTTTAATCTTTGTTTTCCTATTTGCCAGTTTCAAATAGGAGTTTTTCTTAGCAACTCCCAAAGTTGTCTTTTTAATGTGGCAGATATCACTAGACTTTGGCGTACATTATTTTATGAAACCGCCAGCTCAGAACCTGTAAGGCATCTGCTTCTTAAACTGTAGACTCTGGTACACTTATCCTCTTATTCCATTGTGTATATGGAGCTTCCGTTTCTTTTTCTATCATGGTTAAAATTTGCCCTTTTTTCGAAAGACAGCATTGGATACCTTAGTATGAAGTCTTCAGTTTCTATTCATGCTGATACATAAATCAGCCTTAATTTCTCAAGGCAACAGTACACTGACAAGTTTCTTGAGAAAGCTGCTTTGGCCACCCAGAACTGAACATTAGAAATGCCAGTTTGCCTTTGCAGTCATATGTGAACAAATTATAAATCATTTATTTCAAGTAGTCATAGCCATATGCAAAATTAGCAATGCTTAACTGTATTTTTAAATCAGTGTAATGGTACACTGACACAACAAACTTTTGGGGTCACTGCTACTATGGTGTTATACATTCGAAATTTTAACAGCAATGATCTTCTACTTCAACAAAAAGTAATTGAGCATTTTTGTGTCGAATAATAGGCACAGGAAGACCGAGCCCTGACCTGGAATCAGACTGGGGTCTAAATGTAATAGGTTCCGATCTTCAGCCGCTGCTGGAATTTATGCAAGTCTCCCCGTATTTTTAAAGTGGCAATCATTTTAAAGGCAAAATTCCCACAGCGGCTGGAGAACGGAACCTATTACATTTAGCCATCCGATGTTTGATCATTTAATATCCAACCATGACAATCCAACAACTGAGACTTCATGCACATATGATCTTAAAGATAACAAATAGATTCTGCCATGAGGAGATAATTCATGTTAGGAGCCACAGTGATACCTGATCTTAATAAGTCACATGAAGTGTAATTCATACACCATGAAGTGTGATTAGTCTGTGATGCTTTCTTAGATCTTAGGGACTCCATATTAAGCCTATCCAATAAGAAACCCACGCAAACATGGGAAGTGCATACAAATTTCACACATACTGTATGTAGGGCACTACTGTAATAAATAAGGATACAAGGCAACCTATATCCAGAGTAACATACTACCTGCATGACTGCATTGCAGAGCTGTCAGTATCTTTCCAGCAACAAGCGAGAGAGACTCTTTCCTACAGTAAAATCCCAAATCCTGGCTATATTTTTCCATGTTTCACCTTCAATATAAAAGGATTAATATAAAATTGGCAACTCTGCATGGAAATCTGCCATTTAAGATGTGCAATATAAAAAAAAATACAGAATATTCTCAGATTACACGAGTATATGGAGAGAAATGAGACATCCTTAGTGGCAGTGGGGAACAATGGTATTCTGTCAGAGTGAGAGCAATTAAGTGATGATGCAATGGGATAAGTATAATGCTGCAATGAGTGTTGGGGGGGCACTATTTTTGTGAACTTTTCCTAGCCCTGTAATAGTTTCTAACCCTGATATTCTCCATTCAGACATCCAAAAGGGGCCTATCCATTAGCAGGTAAATTGAACGACTTAACGATATATCGTTCAATTTATCTGCTAATGGATAGGCCCTGAATGATGACAGATGCGCACTCCGCGGCCGATAAATTTTATCTTTCGTCTCTCCAACATGATGGTCAATTATCGCATATCGCTGCCAGATATTAGAAAAGCACTGGAGAGAAAAAAAGCCACTCCCTGAATGATGTCATGCAATATCGTTCATCTTTCGCAAAAATCTGTCATGTACATGACAGATATCTTTCAGCACAGCCACCGGAATTTTCAATAGACATCTTTTGTCGTTCATCATTCAGAAAAACATCTGCTAATGGATAGGCCCCTTAACACTAATCTTTACCTTCCACTTAGTATTCTTACCTGATAGTTGGATACGGGAGCTGATGGACCAAATACATATAGTTAATGTGGAGCCTAGGAGGCCAAATTATTGAGTTAGTGAGAGAGAAAAAAAAGAGTCATATTTGTTAGTGAACAGTGAGGAGCATTAATTACTATATGAAAATTGGAGGTTCAGTGTAAGGGTAAACATACATTGTTAGAGATTAGTTAAGGGAGGAAATATTACACCATATGTGTAAGGGAAAAGGATTTGCAAATGTCAAAACTTTTTAAAATCAATTATGCATACATTACACACCATATTAGGTTTGAGGTGAAATGGAAGTTAAGTAAGAAAAGAACAGCATCACGAAAAACAAAACAAAAATAATGTCATGTAGCAATTGGCACATCACTAGCTACTGAGTAAATGAGTAAATTAACTTATTGCTTTTCATAGTAAAATTACAAGCAATTATTTCCATGGTATTTAGAAAAAGCAGTAGACATTTAAAGGAGAAAATTAGAAACCAACTATGCATATTTAACAAAAAAACTTTACTATGTACTCATAAATTACAAAATAAATTGTCCTTACAGGGGCAATGAGACAGTGTCAGAGGTATAGGTATCTCCCTGCCTCCTTGCAGGTATGGTCCTGACCTGGTCTGCTTCACTCACACTGCAGCCCCACCTAGACTGTCTGACTGTGTCCACCAGCAGCCTCACCTGGGCTCTGGTCTTATGGCAGCCATTAGGCAACTTCCCACAATGCCTCTCTACTCTGTGTGGGCGAATCTGTCCTGCCACACACAGAATCTGCTGCTCACCAGCACCACCTCTGGTGATACTGCCACTATATATATATATATATATATATATATATATATATTGTGACAAGAATCACATAGACCATGTAAAATCCATCAGTAGCTTTATTGCTCATGACAGGCAGATATACAGGACATGGCAGTTTCACAGGCAAGATGTTACACAAAGTCTTCCAAACATCAATTTTTTCAGTGGACTTGCAGGTCCAAGATCCCTAACACCCCGGGCCTATAAACTGGGCGACTATCTCACCATCAGGCTCAGTTTCCCCAGTGTCTCTGCAGTTCTTAAACCAGCCTCACACAGGTTTCTGTAATAAGCTGCCTTTCCAGGCACTGATTGAGGCAACACCTGAACTGGACATTACACATTCCTAATGCCTTTGCTCTGCCAAACCTGGGAGATCTGGATATTCCACATTTACTTCATGTGGAATTATGCTGACCCTGTCACACTCATCCCCCCTTAGCTTCAACCAACCTGATGAAGCTACAAACACTTTCAGGCGAGCTATCTGCCTCGCCCACATCTATTTGTGACATACGTCCTGGTACACAGCTTTCTACCATTTTTGACAGTTCGCCATCCTCACCCTATTCCTCCTCCTCCTCTAGCTTCACCACAGGGTTGCTATGGAGGATCGGGCCCAACAAAACTTCTGGAAAGGGCATCAGAATTGAGGTGCTGTTTCCCCGGACAATGCTGCACCTCAAACTTAAATTGCTGCAAAGACAAAAACCAGCGAGTTACACGAGCATTCACTTCCTTGTTCGTGTGCATCCACTGTAAAGGGGCATGATCTGTAACCAACAAAACCTCCCGCCCCATAAATAATATTTTAACGAGTCTACTGCCCACTTAATTGCCAAGCACTCTTGCTCCACTGTTGAGTACTTGCGCTCCCTGGGCAGAAATTCCTGGCTAAGGTAGAGGATGGGTTTCTCTTCCCCTTCTACCACCTGGGAAAGGACTGCCCCCAATCCCGCACCAGAGGCATCTGTCTGCAATATAAACTGCTTTTTAAAGTTAGGCACCTGTAAAACAGGTTCTACACACAAGGTACGTCTTAAATCCTGCCATGCAGCTTCTGCTGCTCTAGACCATAGTATCTTGTCTGGGGACTGTTTTTTAAGACACTCAGTTAATGGTGCTGCCCTAGTGGCAAATCATGAATGAATCTGTGGTAGTAACCCACTAGGCCAAGGAATATTCTGAGCTGGGATTTACATTTGGGTTTAGGCCATGTGAGGACCGCCTCCACCTTACAGGGCATAGAGGTTTTACCTGCCCTCTGCCTACAGTATATCCCAAATATTTTGCCTCCACCATTCTAATGCTTTATTGCTCATGACAGGCAGGTATACAGGACATGGCAGCTTCACAGGCAAGATGTTACACTTCTCAGTATTAGCAGTAAACCCATGTGCCCGTAAAGATTGCAACACTGCTTCTACTCTTGGAAGGTGTGACTCCAAGTCGTGGATAAAGATGACTATATCACCTAGATTTGCAGCTGCATATTCTTTGTGAGGTCGCAGCAAACTGTTCATAGCCCTCTGGAAGGTTGCCGGAGCCCCATTAAAACCAAACGGCAGCATTTTATACTGAAGCAAACCTTCTGGGGTATAGAAAGCTGTTTTGGCCTTAGCAGTCTTAGTTAAAGGAATCTGCCAATACCCTTTTGTCAAATCTAGGGTGGTGAGATACTGGCTGTTTGCGAAATTCTCCCCCTACTCATCCACCCAGGGCATAGGATAGGAATCGAATTGTGACACTTTATTTAATTTGCGAAAATCATTGCAGAATCTTAAAGCACCTGAAGGCTTAGGCACTAAAACTATGGGATTATTCCATTCGCTACATGATTCCTCTATGACCCCTAGACGCAGCATCTCCTCTACTTCTTGTTTAACCGCTGCCCGCTTTGCCTTGTGTATACGGTATGGTCTGTTTTATTACCACCCCGAGAGGAGTAACTATATCATGCTGGATAATTTGGGTTTTTCCCAGAATGGCAGAGAACACATCTTGGTGCCGTGCTACTAAACTCACCGCCTCCTGTTTCTGGCGGGGTTTAAGAGTAACTTCAATGGGTACCTGACATTCTAAGGTTTTCTTGGCAACCAAGAGGGCTGACCAGTGCTCTCTTTCCAGGGTTTTAACAGGTTTACATGGTAGATTTGCAGTTCTTTCCTACTACCCTCCTGTCGAACCTTATAATTAACAGGTCCCACTGCCTCTATAACTTCATAAGGGCCTCGCCACTGGGTATACATTTTGCTTTCAGTGGTGGGTACCAGAACCAGTACCTTGGCTCTGTTTAAAAGACCGATTACCAGCGGTCACGTCCTATTGACATTTTTGCCGTTGTGCCCTATCCATGTGCTCGTTCACGAGTGGTGCAATTTAACTTAAACGGCCATACAATTGGGTCACAAACTGAACGATGTTAGGCTCTTGGCATGACTGTTGTTCCCACCCTTCTTTCAACAGATTTAAAATCCCTCTATTTTGCCTCCCATAGAGGAGTTCAAAGGGACTAAGGGCCTGATTCAGAGCCGGACGCTATTTGCGCTCACTCGTTTAGAAAAAGGGACCGGCTATTTAAATTGAGCGCTCACTCTTTGCGGTCTGTTGACACCTCTATGTCTGAGCGAGCGAACGAAATATGCGCTCGCTATTTTGTAAAGACGCCCCCTGGCCGCTCGCATCCTACGTCATCTCCACTATTTATTTGATTAATCGAGTACATCGAAAGGCATCTGAACTGCTCGCAGTGCTTGTGGTTGGATTTTCCTACCGCAATCATGCGACCAGTTCAGGCTAAGAAACAACCAAGTGACGTGGTCGATGACACTGCTTTGTTAATTATGCACACCCTTAAAACGCCCGTTTTGACCTTTTGGCACGCCTGCGTTCGGATCTCCACTCCCCGTTTTCAAGCACCTTCCCCTGTTACCACCCACAAACGCCTCATTCTGTCACTCAAATTAGCAGGCATTCGCTATTTTGCGAGCACACAATTTCCGACCGCAATGACTGGTTCGCGCATGCGTATTACAACCCATACGCATGCGCAGTTGTGCGAACATTGCTCGGAGCTTACGAGCGGCTCTGAATCAGGCCCTAAATCCCATAGAGGATTAGGGTACCTCTTGCACTGCAAGCATTAAATAGGGTAGGGGTAAGTCCCAATCTCGCTTTTCCTTAGACACCGCCCTTTTTATCATTTGTTTAAGGGTCTGGTTAAAGCGTTCAACAAGCCCATCTGTTTGCAGGTGGTAAACTGAGGTAGTAATCCTATCCGCCTTTAACAGTCGGCACATATCTTTAATTAGTTTAGAGACAAAAGGGGTACCTTGATCTGTTAAGACCTCCTTTGGTATTCCCAAGTGGGTATATAGCATCAACAATTCCCAGGCAATAGTGTTAGATTTCATGTTATGTAGTGGGATGGCCTCCGGGTACCTTGTGGCATAATCTACCACCACTAATATGTATTGAGGCCCACGAGCAGATTTTTCCACCGGCCCTATCAGATCCATACCAATTCTCTCAAAAGGTACAGAAATGACAGGGAGGGGAACCAAGGATGCCCGAAACCCTGGCTGGGATGCTGTCTTCTGACACACTGGACATTCCCGATAATACTCTTTTACTGCTGCATGAATGCCGGGCCAGAAGAATCTTAACTGAATATGCTGGAGAGTTTTCTCCTCTCCCAAATGGCCACCCCACAGGTGTGTATGAGCCGCCCTTAACACCAACTGCTCGTGTTTCCGGGGAACCGACAATTGGTCTACACTCTTACCCTGCAAATACACAACATAAAAAAACATTTTTCAATGCAAAGTATGGTACACCTTCTGCTGGTAAAGCCGTGATTACTCTACCATTTATCTCTACGACATTTTCAAACATTTATCAAGTTCCCATCATTCTGTTGATCCTGGCCAAAGTCCTGCAAGGATACTTCCTTGCCAATGGGAACCCACTGTGCCTCCGGTTGCTCACTGGCCAAGGAGGGCATTACAGCCACCAAACGTTGGGAAAAAACAGAGCTTGGCTCCTGGGATACCTCTGATGTGGACCTTCTGCTGTCATCATGCCACGTAACCACCTCTTGTAACAATGGAAAGTCCCGACCTAGGATCAATGGATAAGGTGGCCTGGCAGCTACTGCAGCTATCGCCTACAGGGATCGCCCTTTGATCACTATTGGAAAGTGCCCTCGGGGGCATTCTTCTACATCCCCATGTACACATATAAAATTTAGCAGGGGTAGCACCTGATCAACCCCAGGTGGAACCAGGGATGATGGTTAATTTGCTGCCAGTATCCACTAAGGCACAGAACTCCCGGCCTTTCACTCGCGCCATCAAAAGAAACAAGGTGGTTTGTGCCGGTGAAGTGCTTCCAGCAGCCATGCTGACCACTGGTCGAGCTTTTTTCCAGCACTACAGTCCATTGGCTCGCCCTGCTTTGGGCAGTGCCATCGCAAATGACCGTGCTCGCCGCAGTGAAAACACACAACTGGAGGTGGGTTGTTGGCTTTAACAATTGGGACCTGGGTTCTAGGCTTGGGTGCTGGTTGGAATCCCTGTTTAACTTCCCAAGAGTCAGTTACCGTTCAATCACCACCGCAAACTCCTCAAACGTTTGAGGATCAGCCTGTAGAGCCCACAGTTGCACCACACGATCTAGTACCCACACAGCATGGTCCAAAGCCACCATCTCTACTATACGCTGAGCAGAGTTCATATCCGGTTGCAACCACGCCTTACTCAGCCTAGCTAATTTGGCCAGCTGGACCCTTGGAGCTTCAGACAGGTTTAGCCGCCATTCCTGAAACTCCTGAGCTTTTCTAGGTTCAGTAACTCCAACTCTGCTTAATATGACCTCTCTGAGGTTCCCATGAGACAGAGAGCAAGTCTGGCAGCCCACTCCTCCTCAGGCCATTTTAAACGTGCAGCAGTACGCTCAAAGGTGCACAGAAAAGCGTCAATGTCATCAAATGGACTAAGCTTCTGAAACACCTCTCGCTCCTGCCCACCTTTCCTCATTTCAGTTAACTCTGCATGTAATAGCTGAATTTCAGTTTGTTGCCCATCAGCCAAACCCTACTGCCCTACAGCCAATTCAGCAAACAGTTTAATCAATTCCTCCATATTACACTGCTTTATCCCTTTATGGACAAACTTAGCCAGCAAGCTATAACAGCTGGCTTTAAAACTGCACTAAGGGCCTGATTCAGAGCCGCTCGTAAGAGGCCGCTCGTTCGCTCCGAGAGATGTTCGCACATCTGCGCATGCGTATGGGTCGTAATGCGCATGCGCCAACCAGTCAGTGCGGTCGGAAATCGTGTGTTCGCAAAATAGCGAGTGCCTGCTAATTTGAGTGACAGGATGAGGCGCTTGTGGGTGGTAACAGGGGAAGGTGCTTGAAAACGGGGAGTGGTGATCCGAATGCAGGCGTGCCAAACGGTTGGCGTTTTAAGGGTGTGCATAATTAACAAAGCAGCGTCATCGGCCACGTCACTTGGTTGTCTCTTAGCCTGAACTGTTCACATGATTGCGGTAGGAAAATCCAACCACAAGTACTGCGAGCAGTTCAGACACCTTTCGATGTACTCGATTAATCTAATAGCGGAGATGACGTATGATGCGAACGGCAAAGGGGCGTCTTTACAAAATAGCGAGCGCATGTTTTGTTCGCTCACTCGCTCAGACATAGAGGCGTCAACAGACCGCAAAGAGCGAGCGCTCAATTTAAATAGCCGGCCCCTTTTTCTGAACGAGCAAGCGCAAATAGCGTAAGGCTCTGAATCAGGCCCTAAATTCCCAGGGTACTCAACCACATACATAGGAATTAAGCATTTTTTATATTGTGCACAATTTATATATACACAAATTATCACTGTGAACAACTGCCACTTTATGGCTGGCCTGCCACACTCATCTACCCAGCTGCCAGTAAAGCGATTCAACAAGCCGATGCGCAGCGGGTAGCATCCTGCAATGCGTCTCACTGTCAATGTGGGTGGATCTGGTCACTGTATACGGGAGCTTGCTGTGTAGTAATTTCCAGCAGGTCCCTGTTTAGGTGCCAAATGTGACAAGAATCACATAGACCAGGTAAAATCCATCAGCAGCTTTATTGCTCACCACAGGCAGGTATACAGGATATGGCAGTTTCACAGGCAAGATGTTACACAAAGTCTTCCAAACAGCAATTTCTTCAGTGAACTCGCAGGTCCAGGACCCCTAACACTAGTCGCCTATAACCTGGGCGACTATCTCACCATCAGGCTGTTTCCCCAGTGTCGCTGCAGTTCTTAAACCAGCCTCACACAGATGTCTATAGTCAGTTGCCTTTCCAGACTCTTATTGAGGCAACACCTGAACTGGACATTACACATTCCTAATGCCTTTGCTCTGCCAAACATGGGAGATCTAGATATTCCACATTTATTTAATGTGGAATTATGCTGACCCTGTCACACACACACACATATATATATAAATATATATACAGTGTTCACTGTAGCTCCGGCGGCAGGCAGGGCGCCGGAGCTAGAGAGGGCAACCTTATGCACGCGCCAGAAAAGGGGGCGTGTCTATAAGACGCGTCTCCTTTTTGTCATACTTGGGGGCGTGCCTGGCGCTTACGGACATGCCGGGCAGCCCCCAAGCGCTGCAGAAAGGGAGAATAGATGCCGGGCGCATGCGCCCAGCGTCTATTCGCCGGCGGTAACTGGGACACCGCATGTTTCTCCACCCGCGGGACACTGCGTCCCGCGGGTGACAACGGCACCCGCAGGCTGTGAGGGCAGGGCGCTTTTTGCCCTCCTCCTGGAGGGCAGGGTGCTTTTTATAAAAATCCCACTAAAAATCCTGCATTTGCCACTGGTACTGCTACTCATCAAAACTATAAAAATAATTTCTGCATCTGGCATGTGAATATGTGTTTTCGCCTAATACAGGAATGCTGAATTAAGTGGAAAAATCAGATTTCTGTGAATATGTGTTTTCAAATTTATTAGATGCACACAAATAAAAGCAGTAATTGCTAATTCTGAAAAAAGTAAGATAAGTAAAATTTCAATTAATCTCTATAAAATTTTAATATTCTCATTGTATTCATTTATAAATTCTAATAAACTATAGATATGCATAAACTGTAGAAACTTAACTTCATAAACTCTTAATCCAAATTAGCCGTAATGTAATAGTTAATAAAAGATAAAATCTACTGTAAAGTCACTTTGCTTTAGGGAAAGAATGTTGGTGCTTTCCGTTTGTACGGTGTCTCATTGGTCCCTCTAAAAAGGAACCAGCAGTAGTCCTCCATCATTGCAGGGTTCCAGCGTCCATTGCAGCGTCTCAGCGATGCTCTATTGTCAGAACGTCTTCGTGAAAACGTTCTCCCTGTTCATCACTTACACTACCCAGGTTCTCAAGGAAAAAGTGTAGATGAGAATGTAAAAAGTGAATTTTAAGTGACATTCTACAACCCATATTTCAGTATTTGCTCAATAGTTAATTCATGATAGACATGTAGTTGGCCTCTTTTCTGTTCCCTAATAATCCATGCACAGCAGTATAGAAGGAGAACCAGGCAGCAGACTCAGGGCCTGATTCAGACCCGCTCGCGAGTGCTGGCAAGCGGGTCGATGTTGCCCAAGTGCGCATGCGCACGACGGAGGCGGCTCCGTCGTGCGCATGCACGAGACCCGAATAACGACGGCCAAGCCGTCGTTATGGGTCTCGCACCAAAGGGGACGTGCTGTCGATGGTGATTGACAGCATGCCCCCTTTGGTGGGTGTGCCGGGGGCGTGGCTGCCCAGACGGAGGCGTTCCCATAGGAACGCCTATCGTCTGGGGCCGGCCCCACTGACATCACCAGTGATGTCAGTGGGAGTGCTTTTGGCTCTGATAGAGCCAAAAGCACTCCAGGGCTTGCGGCAGCGAGACCCTACCGCAAGGGTCTCGTCGTAAGCCCGATGGTCGCGATGGTCTTGACCATCGCGACCATCATTTTGGCCGGTCGCTATAGCGGTGGGTGGTCACCCACAGCTATGCGAGTGGCCAGACCAAAAAGTAAGAGTGACGGCCCTGATTCAGAGCGAGTGCTCTGTCAGAGCGTCCGGCTCTGAATCAGGGCCTCAATTTCCACCAATTTAGCATTAAATATTTAATCCATAAGCAGTTTCCAAGAAATATGCCTTCTTTTAGCTCGGCCTCACTTAACCTTGGAACGTTTTCCTTCAGATAATTTAAAGCCTGGTCTACTTTATCCAGAAATTTCATGAAATTCTTCATTAGGCCCAACTTAGGACCTGATTCAGACCAACTCGCGAGCGGCTGTCCGCTCGCAAGTGGGTCGATGGTCTGCACTGAGCATGCGCACGACGGAGGGAGCTCCGTCGTGCGCATGCGCCAGACGCGACGAGCGAAGGACTTTCCTTCGCTCGTTGTGTCTGATCAAAGGGGGCGTGCTGTTGATGTTGATTGACAGCACGCCCCCTTTGGTGGGCGTGCCTCCCTGACGGGGGCGTTCCCAAGGGAACGCCTACCGTCAGAAGCCGGCCCACTGACATCACTAGTGATGTCAGTGGGAGTGATTTTGGCTCTGATAGAGCCAAAATCACTCCGGGCCTTGCGGTTGAAAACCTCAACCGCAGGCTCCGGCTCGCAGTGGCGATGGTCACGACCATCAAACTGCACGCTCGTATAGGCTGTGGGTGGTGACCCACAGCTATACGAGCGTCCAGGAGGACGCTCCATAATTATGGAGGGCGGCCCTCATTCAGAGCGTGCGCTCTGCTCAGAGCGTACGGCTCTGAATGAGGGCCTTAATGTGAAGCGGAGGTAAAATGATTCTATATGGCTCAACCAATGGAGCGTAACTGACATTTATCTCTCCTCTCCAGCAACATAAGTTTCTCTCCCTGGCCACTTCTTTGTCATATCGTGATTTTTAGTGTATCTGCTGTCCCACAAACACAGAAAACAGAAGTACTTTGTGAATCCACCTTGCAAGAGGAGATTTCTACCCCAGGACCAGCACATGGAGATGAAGTTGAGGGGAGTTCTGATGACATAGACAATGAGGGCAGGATGCGTACCCCATAGTGCAGACAAAATGGAGTCTTGCCGAGCACTTACTGTGAATGCTTTTATTTTTTAATTAAAACATTTTCAAAAGATCTCAAAATCCTTCAGGATACTGATGGTATATTTGGATTCTACATCTGCATAAAATGACATAAAAATTTATATATATCATGTCAGATGCAAACATGGCTGTTGAGTACTGTTACCTCTTGTTCAAGGGTCCCAGCGGGGGCCTGGGCCAGCTATTGAAGGAGACAACTGCTCCCCTTTGCAGCCTGCACCAATGCTTCACAGCAGTATGCATAGTATTTTAAAAAAAATTTG
Source organism: Taudactylus pleione (assembly GCA_031769625.1). Classification (NCBI taxonomy): domain Eukaryota; kingdom Metazoa; phylum Chordata; class Amphibia; order Anura; family Myobatrachidae; genus Taudactylus; species Taudactylus pleione. The sequence goes on along the minus strand of JAUIMM010000637.1, from coordinate 2,437,991 downwards.
GGAGGAGCGTGACCATGACACCCAGCCTCGCAGCTGGCACTCTGGTCGGAGAATGTGGTTCTAGCGACTAAACACCCAAGTTAAGTTGTGAGAATCGGCATTCTCCGACTTAAGTTGTTATAGTCAAACTAAACTGTGAGGTGAAGTGAAGTGACCAACTTCCGGATGCTATTCACCTCGCTCTGAATTGAATCGCCACCTATGACTGCTTATCTCCCAAAACCACATATTCACATTCTGGATCAGTAAACGCTAATTTCAAAACTGCTACTTAGGGGGAAATCTTCTAAAGGTGTTTTATGCGACTATCCCCATGATTTTGCACATGAAAGATTTACTAAAGCCCAAATCAAAGACAAATTTCAGGTGAAACACGACTTAACACTCCAATACACCATCGGACCAAACATTGGGGTCAATCCAATTAGGTGCGAATGGCGAGTATTATTATTATTACATTTTATTTATAGGGCGCCACAAGTGGTCCGCAGCGCCGTACATACAGTAAAGGGTACACAGAGCATTACATTACAATACAGTAACCAAATTATAAACAGAGCACAAGTAGCAATTAGCAACACAATTCTCCATACACAATACAGTGGGAAGGTGAAGGCTGTCATAGAAGTGCTAGAGAAGAAGGCTGTGAGACAGTGGGGAGCAGGACCCTGCTCCTAGGAGATAACAATCTAGGAGTAGCGAGTTTGTTTCTTGGAATTCACACACTTCACAGTAAAGCGTGCCCCAGAGAATTCTACGATCCAATTAAAAATGGCCATTCGCAGCGGAGAGGTGAGAATTGACTGCCAAATGAGATTTGCAAGAAATGCATGAAAATGTTTGTAGACCATCCTGGACCCCCCAAAATGGATAATTTCGTTAGCAGGACCATATAGAAGGCTGTTTGTGGGCATTAGGAAGGTACTGTAGGTTTTTAAATGGTGTCAAATGGCTGAATTGTGGAGATTTTTGTAATGCAAGAAAATGATTTTGTTTAATCTCAAACGAAAAATGCAAAAAAAAAGTAGGAAAGGGTGATTTTGGGATACTTTGAGGGCACCTTGAAAAATTATTGTAATTAACTTTGGGACTTTTTTTTAACCCCAAAAATGACATGTAATTAATTGGAAACTTCCAAATGCCTAATTAAACATTAGGAGGCAGTATACAAGGGGTTCAGCACGGTGTCCCCACATTTTAACCTTACAATAAACATTTTCCTTTCCATCTCTCACCCTCAGGGAGGTGCGAGTGGAAAGTTCCGAATTCAGGGGGTCATTCAGACCCGCTCGTGAGCGCAAGACGCTCGCAAGCGGGTCGATGGTGCCCTACTGCGCATGCGCACGACAGAGGGAGCTCCGTTGTGCGCATGCGCGAGACCCGGCTAGCGACGTGATAGCCGTCGCTCCGGGTCTTGCACCAAAGGGGGCGTGCTGTCGATGTTGATTGACAGCACGCCCCCTTTGGTGGGCGTGCCGGGGGCATGGCTGCCAGACGGCAGCTACGCTTACCGTCTGAAGCCGGCCCCACTGACATCAGTAGTGATGTCAGTGGGAGTGATTTTGGCTCTGATAGAAGCCAGGGCTTGCGACAGCGAGACCCTACCGCAGGGTCTCCGTCGCAAGCCCGATGGTCAAGACCATCATCATGGACGCTTGCTATAGCTGTGGGTGGTCACCCACAGCTATGCGAGCGTCCAAGAGACGGCTCCATTTTCATGTAGGAAGGCCCTGATTCAGAGCGAGCGCTCTGGTCAGAGCGTCCGGCTCTGAATCAGGCCCTCAGTCTGACTGATTCCGTGCGAGTTGCTAATAGAATTTGCAAAATGAATTCGCTTTGCGAATTCGAAGTGAAAATAGCAACTCGCACATCGCCATTCGCACCTAATTGGATTGACCCCATTGTATCCCTTACATGGAGACAAATACAGTTAACAGATGTACTAAGAATCGTGTTTGTTGAATCATTCAAAATCACAGCACAATACACAAGATAAATAAAACTGCCTGTGAGTGGTGGGTTTGTCCAAAGCACATACTGATCTGTGCAGGCTTTAGTGTGTACATTAGTAATTAAATGGTTACTAAAATATGTAAAAGTGTGGGGTCTCCACCTAAAAGCATAACCAGCCCCGGACCTTTGCCACGTGTAAAATAATAACCTTTATGTTCCACGACACAAAGGCACTGCAGTCTAGGGAAGGAAATCAGAAACTGATGGCTAGCAACCATCGCTGTTACCAGTTTGATGGAAGTACTTTACCGGGCATTTGATGGTTACCAGCCATCGTATGCAGCTTTCCAATGCCCATGGCTGTGGGGGGGGGGGGGGGAGAGTGAGCAGAAGGATAGGGTGCACGTGCGCACAACATCTATTCTCAGGGGTCAATCCAATTAGTTGAGAATTGCGGGATGTGAGTTGCGATTTTCACTTTGAATTTGCATAGCGAATTCATTTTGCAATCCAATTAGCAACTCACACAGAACAGTCAGACTGAGGGCCTGATTCAGACCCGCTCGCCAGCTGGTCGATGGTGGCCCAATGCGCACTGCGTGTGCGCTCGCCCTGGAGCGAGCGCAAAAAGCACTCGCTCCGGGACTCACTACAAAAGGGACGGCTGTCGATGTTGATCGACAGCTCGCCACGATTTGTAGGCGTGGCCGGGAGTGGCTTCACAAACGGAGGCGTTCCCAAGCGAACGCCTGCTGTTTGTGGGCGGCCCCACTGGCATCACCAGTGATGTCAGTGGGAGAGCTTCCGGCTCTATTAGAGCCAGAAGCTCTCTGGGGCTTGCGGCCACGAGACCCTACCACAAGGGTCTCGTCGCAAGCCCGATGGTCTTGACCATCGCGACCATCATCCTGGCCGCTCGCAATAGCTCGCGCCCGCCCGGTTTCAGAGCGAGTGCTTGCTTTTTGCGAGCGCCTCTGACTCAGTCCCTGAATTCGCAACTTTCCACTCGCACCTCCCTGAGGGTGAGAAATGGAAAGGAAAATCTTTACTTTAAAGGTTAAAATGTGGGGACACTGGCCCTGATTCAGAGCCGAACGCTCTAACAGGCGTCTTTTGTTTTTTATGAAGCGGCCTCCTGGCCACCCACAGCCAATGCGATTGGCCAGGATGATGGTCGCGATGGTCAAGACCATCGGGCTTGCGAGAGCTTTCGGCTCAAACAGAGCCGAAAGCTCTCCCGCCGCCCCCAAACGGTAGGCGTTCTCATGGGAGCGCCTCCGTCTGAGCAGCCACCCCCCCGACTCGCCCACCAAAGGGGGCGTGCTGTCACTCAACATTGACAGCACGCCCCCACGAAGGCGTACAGCGCTTGCAACCGGGTCTGAATCAGTCCCACTGTGCTGAACCCCTTGGACACCCCCCCCCTAATGACCAATTAGGCAATTGGAAGTTTCTAATTAGCTTATTTAGTCCAATAATTACATGTAATTCTTTTCCTCAAACTACCCCTTAATCAACTTTTTCATTAGTTTAGGCACCCCAAAGTTAATTACAATTTTTTAGTTGAAAAATAATTGTTTTTATCATTTTTTTGCCATTTTTCAAGGTGCCCTCAAAGTACCCCAAAATTACCCTTTTTCCTACTTTTTTTTTGCATTTTTCGTTTCATTCGTTTGAGATTAAATGAAAAAAGTTTGTTTTTTATAATTTTTTTGCTTTAAAAAAAAAAAAGCACAAATCAGCCATTTGACACCATTTCAACACCTACAGTAACTTCCTAATGGCCACAAACAGCCGTCTATACAGTCCTGCTAACAAAATTATCCATTTTGGGAGTTCCAGGATGGTCTCCCCACATTTTCATGTATTTCTCGCAAATCTCATTTGGCAGTCAATTTGCACCCCTCCGCTGCGAGTAGTGCAAATAGGCATTTTTAATTGGATTGGAGAATTCTCAGGAGCGCACTTCGTGGCGGTGTGTTTAAAGAAACTCGCTACTTACAATTCGCACCTAATTGGATCGAGCCCATAGTGTAGGGGGAGCCTGGGGGCAGCCCAGCATCTCAGAGAGTGCTGGGCACTTCCCCAGTGACGTGGACGTGGGAACAGTGAGGCTCTGTCCCTTTTCCACAGGCTCCGACCACTTTTCATATGCAAATATAACCATTGCGATAGTTATACTATAACATGGTTGCAATGTGTTGGCCATCACGATTTGATGTCGGAAGCCCGCAGCAACCATTCAATGCTGGGCTTCCGAAGTCCATCCCCACTGCAGCCCCAACCTTACATGTAATTCATAATTTTCTTCATCAGTAAACCCACACTCAGCCGTAAATAGTGCCACCTATATTGGGGGGAGAGGAATCAAGCCTTGGAAAGTGATAAAGTGGAGACGTTGCTAACCAATCAGCATCCAACTGTAATTTCAAAGACTGTGTGAGATAAATGATAGTAACTGGTTGGTTGCTTTGGACAATGAAACAGATTCAGCAAGGATCACTATTCTGCTTATACGCACGCAACGCAGTTGCTAATATCAGCGGGTATATGCATATGTCTGCATTCGCATTGTGATCGCAGCCTAACATAAGGACGCCCATCGGCCACAGATTATTCAAAACCATCGATGGTTTATGGGCGATGTAAAAAATTTTTTTAACAGTGATGGGGGAGAACTAGATAGTTTCCCTCCAAAAGCATAATTTGTTTTTTCTTTTTTTACCAAATGACAGGACACTGAGCAAAGCCCCACCCCCATGTTCTGATTGGCCTACGGGCCAGTCAGTCAAAAGACAGGGATGACCATCTGTAGGTGAAACCATTGATGGTCATCAAGTGAATAGTTTGTAACCATCAATGGGAACTTGCTATTTTGCCATCGATGGTTACATCACCGATTGCCATCCCTAACGCCCACTTCCCCTAACTCGCATCCGTATATTTTGGCAACACTGCGAAATAAAAAATAACATCGGACCTATACGCAGTTAAGGCAGGTCAGACCTCACTCGGGAATTGCCTACTTCAGCGCACACTATGAGACCTCAAGACTGCGTAGGGCATCGTAGTGGCTAATTTATGCACGCCCCTGCAACGGCATGCGAACACACTGGCACGCCTGCGTTTCCCCGACCACCCCCTCCGTTACTACCCACAAATGGCAGTTCCTGTCAATCACTCTGCGATGGGTCTGCATAGCCGTTGCATTCGCAGTCCCCATTGGTTCACACACACAGTGCGCATCAGCAGATTGCGCGCATATAAGCAACTGTGATCCTTGCTGAATCAGGCCCAAAGTCTCCACATGATTGCTCTCCAAGGCGTAATACATCGCCCCTTAGTCTATACATATTAATAATCCCTGTAATACCACAGCCATATTAACCAGGTAATCCTGTGGCAACCAACCTCAGCTTTCCTAGTATAAGACAACCAACACCTGCATGTCCCCTGTATCTCACACTGTGTGTGCGCCACAGGCTCACAGCAGCGCTGACTGACCGCTAAATATAGTACAGCGTCGAGACAGAGCCGACGAGGCTGCGCGGGCGGGAAACAGTCAGCTGACGTCACCAGTGAACAGACCAACGGACGGCACGCGCGCGGGGGATGTGGGTGGGTGGGTGGGTGTTTGTAATGTGGGTGTGGTTGTGCGTCCCACCACGTGACATGAATGTTGCCTGAAGCTGCTGCTTGCGCCTGCGTGTCCTGAGGGAAAGCGGAAGGAATCACTCGAATTTCTCCCTCTGAGGTTGTATGTGACCTCTGCGCGTCTCCGTAGTTGTAAGTTTGCCGACGTCACTCGGAGGGCGTTTTACGGAACCTGCAGCGGGAAAAGCAAAGCAGCTCAGCTGTCACGGATACACTACAGTACGTATCTCCTGTTCTTCTGACTTATACACGTATCTATACCCGGCAGCGTTCCCTGGATCATTCCGCCTTCAGGCTGACCGTTACCACGCACACACACAGGCAGGGAGCAGATGCTCTGCTACAGGGTGACTGTAGAGAGAGAGAGCCTGCTGCTGCTGCTGCTTATTACATACAGACATAGGAAGCCCACATCACCCAACTACTATAGGCTGGGCCTGATTCAGATATTATTATTACCAGTTATATATATAGCGTACACATAACCCGCAACACTTTTACATAGAGAATATTTGGCCATTCACATCAGTCCCTGCCCTAGTGGAGCCTACAATCTATATTCCTTATCACATGCTCACACACATACACACACGCAGGTTATATTTTGTTGGGAACCAATTAACCTACCAGTATATTTTTGGTGTGGGAGGAAACCCACGCAAGCACAGGGAGAATATACAAACTCCACACAGGGCCATGGTGAGAATTGAACCCATGACCTCGTTGCTGTGAGGCAGTAACGATAACCATTACACCGTCTCTGCTGCCCTTTCGTGCAAACCACAATTGGGGAAGCCATTTTTTTCTTGCACTGCAGTCACAAATCAACTGACGTAACACGTTCAAAACCTGTACAGCAGAGACTGAGACAGCGACCTAGTACGTAAAGCGTACAGAGCCTGTGTCGTTAGGACGCAGATTTCCTGGCCTCGCAAGCTCCGGCTTACGCAGCCTGACTGAGGGCAGCAAGCCTGGCGACAGGCACCTCCTGCTGCATTTGTTTTTTAGTTGGACGGTATCCCAGGAAGCGGCTGTGCAATACCTTCCACATGTGAATCAGACCCTTTGTGCCCGTGTAATTCGCTGTAAATGTTTGGAGAACTACTAATCTGTACTGACGGGTCTAATTTTATTAGGGACAACATGCTGGTGTTGAGCCGCTGCGATGGCATTGGAACGCTGGTAAGGGGCTCCTTATATCGCCCATAAACCAGGCATTCTAGTTTGCAGCACCATAGGGGTATGTATTAAAATAAGGGCTTTTGGGGCAACGTATGTGAGGCTGATGTGTGATCTACATTTCACCTAATTGTGGCCCCATAGGGGTGTGTATTAAAATAAGGGATTTTGGAGCAACCGTATGTGAGGCTGATGTGTGCTCTACATTGCACCTATTTGTATCAACATCTAAGCTAATATACATTTTTTTTATTGTAATGAAGTAAATGACACCGTAAACTAGAAATGTTATCAAACCAGAAAGGTGCTAACTCAAATTGAAGAGGATAACTATGTATGTCTGCACTCTGGCTGTAGAATTTATTTTAGTGCACTTTCAGAAAAGACATACATTATTTTTTTACATAATCTCCCTGCTTTTCAATACACCATGTCCATCTGTCAATAAGCTTTAGTATTCCCTTATTAAAAAAAATGTTTTAGGCTGAGCTGTGAGCCACGAATGCACCGCTGTCTTCACCTCATCAGACGTGAATCTTCGAGCTCTTAGGGCTTCTTTCCGGGGACCAAACAGGTGATGGGGCAAGATCAGGACAATAAGATGGATGCTTTAACACCTCCAAAACAAAGTTTTTGGAGTGTCGACAATATGAACAGCGGTGTGCGGACGTACATTGTCATGCAAATCCAATGCACGCTGCTCTTTCGTGCAAATCACAATTGGGGAAGCCATTTTTTTCTTGCACTGCAGTCACAAATGAACTGACGTAACACGTTCAAACCTGTACATCAGAGACTGGGGAGACAGCGACCTAGTACGGAAAGCATTGATAAGACAGTGCGGTCAACAGAAGTTTTAATATAAGTGGAGTGCGGATAATTTTTGACTCACCCTTGTATATACACACTAAAGTGCCAAAAGTCATGCAATAGCATCACCGCACTGACGTCTTGGAGATGCACAGACATGCTTCTGTTGTAATCTGACATAGTGGGTTAAATTTACTAAGATGGGAGTTCTATTAAGAAGTGATGTTGCCCATAGCAACCAATCTGATTCTACTTCTCATTTATATAGCACCTTCTAGAAGATTATACCTGGAATCTGGTTGCTATGGGCAACATCACTTCTTAATAGAACTCCCAACTTAGTAAATTTACCCCAGTGAGTCAGTTTGAACACAGGCTAGGCTGCCCATGGCAAGGCAATGTGAATTATGAGAGTTCAAATGGGGCATGATAGTAGATGCCCGAAGGATGGGACATTCCATTTCCAAAGTTGTGCAGACATTCAACATTCCTCGATCGATGTTGTCATTTGTGTACTGGGAATACCTCATGGAAGGCATTATCACCCACCATGGACAGTGCAGTGGCCGACCACGACTAGATAATGATCGTTACCAGCGGCAACTGGCCAGAATTGTCTGTGGTAACAGACAAGCAACACTGGCTCAAGTCACATCCACATGCAATGCAGAAGGTACCAGACTCATATTCAGCAGGTCAGTGCAGCGTTCTTTAGCTTCCATGGGATATGAGAACAGAAGATCCACCAAGGTGCCCCTGTTTAAGACTACAACACCGGACACAGCGCCTCACCTGGGCTCGTGATGTCGTTATACCCTGGAATACTGGCAACATGTGGCATGGTCCGATGAGTCATGGTTCCAGTTGTTTTCGGGCTGATGATGGGGTTCGATGTGGCGCAAACCCCATGGACCCCAGTTGTCAACAAGGCACTGTACCCTGGTGGTGGTTCCATAATGATGTCGGGTGTGCTCACGTGACATGAGTTGGGTGCATTGGACCATCTGAACACATAATTGAACAGTAACCACTATATTGTATTGCTTGATGACCATTTGTAGACTTTCATGTACTCCCACAATGATGGAATATCCCAGTAGGATAATACACCGTATCATCGGTCCCAAGTTGTCCAGAATTGGTTCGTGTAGCATTCTGGAGAGCTCAGATGAATGGTGTGGCCACACATTCGCCCGATACGAACCCGATCGAGCATTTATGGGACGTGGTGGAGAGGTCCTTTCGCACCCAAGATCCTGCACCTACAAAACTCTGGGAGTTGTAGGAAGTTATCCAGATGGCATGGGCCAACATCTATCCAAAGGTCTTGCACTTCACCAAGCTAGAGGGGGTCCTACACGATATTCTCATGACTTTTGGCACTTCAGTGTATGTATATATAATGTGTGTGTGTGTGTGTGTATATATATATATATATGTGTGTTATCCACTGCATACTGGGATCACACCCCACAAGATCTGCCATTTTGGAAATGCTCTGACCCAGTCGTCTAGCCCAGTGGTTCTCAAACTCTGTCCTCAGGACCCCACACAGTTCATGTTTTGCAGGTCACCCAGCAGCTGCACAGGTGTAGTCATTACTCACTGACACATTTTAAAAGATCCACAGGTGAAGCTAATTATTTCAATTGTGATTCTGTTAGGAGACCTGCAAAACATGCACTGTTTGGGGTCCTGAGGACCGAGTTTGAGAACCTGTGGTCTAGCCATCGGTATATGGTCCTTGTCAAAGCTACTCAGATCCTTACACTTGCCCATTGTTCCTGCTTCCAACACATCAGCTTCAAGAGCTGACTGTTCCTTTGTTGCCCAATATATCCCACAAGTGCAATTGTATCAAGATTATCAATGTTATTCACTTCACCTGTCAGTGGTTTTAATGTTATGGCTGATAGGTGTGTGTGTATATATATATATATATATATATATATATATATATATATATATATATATATATATATATATATATATATATATATATATATATATATATGAGAGAGATATTAATAAAATAATGCTAGAATAGCAACAAAAAATAAGCAATGCATTTTTTTTCTAAGTACATCTTCCTAGCTGTCAAATATCTCTGTTAGAGTAGGGTCCGAGTTAGAAACTGGGTTGCCTTACCTAGGGAGTGCCATTTATACAAACAATCGGTGGTTTTGAAATTCCATTTGATATCGGCATTATGAAAAACCGCCGGTGTGTTTCGTTTTCCTTGCTCTGAGAGGCTGCTTAACCAGTGCGTTGGCACATGGTATTACAGAGTCAGAGACATGAAGGCACAGCTCAGCAATAAATCATCCTACACTGACTATGGGTCTCTTCTGCTCATTTACATACCATTGATAGGATTTATGCAATGGCGGAAATGCAGGCACCATTCGATACTTCCCTTTTGATGTCCATCTATAGTCTTAGACCCCTGTACTGGCCACAGATATACCAGGATACGTAATGCTTGGGGATAATTCCCATGTGTTTTGTTGTAGGTGGTTCACACACACAAAATCCAGCATGAATGGAGACCATTGCTCCTTGTACAATGTCGTTTTGGAAATCTATATAGCACTCCCAAAATTTGGGTTTACGTGGGTTACCATTGTCCACAAAGAAAAGATTGGAGACAATAGCACTCAGTACAGTATACAATAAAGTATATCGTATTATCTATGTATTGCTTTTTATTTTTTTGAGTCCTCACCCACCAGCTCTTCTAAGAATCATTTGGCTATTTCACTTTTAATCCAATACAGCTAATTTGTATCTAATGTTTCCATGCTAACAAATTTAGTATGGCTGTAATTAATAGAAAAATGTCTTCTCAACTATCTTTTCAAATTATTTTTTTCTGTAGGGTTCCTAAAGTGACTATCATGAGTTGTGGGGACCGGTTTGTGCAGACATTAGGGAAGGTAGCCTATCCTAAAGCCTCCAAGCTCGAAGGAGAAGACTTTGACTGGCTGTTTGAAACCACACATGTGAAATCCTTCCTAGACTGGTTCTGTGTCAGCGTCACCGAGCAAAATGTCATTTCGGAGGAGAAATTACAGGCCTTTAATGACTTGAAGGAATCCGCAAAAGCCGTTCTGGATGAAAAGGCTTTAGAGGAGGTCATGAAAACTTGTAAACCATCCAGCTCAAAGGATGCTATGGAGGAAATGGCCGTAGAGAAGCTAGAGGAAGAGCTTCATGCACTGAAGGCATTACGAGGTCTCCACTTACAGAGGCGCAATAAGCTCCAGATGATGGCTTCTGCCAACGTACACTCGTGCCTGAAACTCAAAGCTACAGAAGATGAGGAATCAAAATCATTGAAAGAGACCCTAAGTATCCTGCAGGTGACCAGTAACAAGCTGAATCATGAGCTCCAAGCTATTGTCGATGGCATTCGGAAATTAATGGCATTCTATGCCCCCCATGAGAAGGGCTCTACGTTATCCTCACCAATTTTCCCTTTTCAGGTACTCCTAGATAAGTATATGTCATCTGAAGAACAAAGCACTGCTGCCCTAACTCTGTTTACGAAAGAACATTTTTTTGAGGGCTTCTCTAAATGTATTACGGGTTCAGATAATGACTTCAAGCTTGTTCAACTGGATGGAAACACCTGCGATGATACGGCCCTGGAGGACAAGTGCAAAGAGATGAAGAGGCTCCAGCTGGCTTATATCAGCGCAAAACACAAGCTGGTTCAGGCAAAGGCAAAACACTCCAGCTTAAAGGCCGGTCTAAAATGGGTAGACAGTAATGCTAGTGAAATGCAGAGCAAGGTAAGAGTATAGTGAGTTATGTATACAAAGGATCACCTCTATAACTGAGTGTTTTGTGGCCATAGGATTTAATATATTTTTGAGATCTGTATCTATCTATTACAAACATGAAAATATCTCCAGTTCTAATACAATTTATTACACATTGGCAGACATTCTATATAGGTGCCCATACTTTAATTTGTTATGGTGAATTAGGTCATTTTAGACCTTTTCACTGCAGATTGCAGCCTGTATCTATATAAAGAAGCAGCTTTCTCAACCTTTTTACCTTAGATGTAGTAATTTGACATATTTGAAAAAGTATTTTTAATGTCTCAAGGAACCCCAGCACAAAATTATTATAATTGATTTTCATAAATGGTATTATATTACATTACTTGCCCTGTTTATATTTATTTCTCAAATTGTTTACAGTAGCAAAGTTTTGTATTTATAGTATTTGCTGAGCCAACAATTAATACCCGAAATGTAGATTTACATTAGTGTATCAAAGGGTCTTGTCGATAAGGCATAGTTCGACCTCAGAACGCCGATGTGAGGAGATGGGCAAATTTGAAATGCTCTTTAAAGCATTTTGTGTGCATCACCACTACAATTGTAAATATGTTGATTAATCTTTGTTTACAGTTGTACTGCTGGTGCCTGTGCACCCACACTTGTTGATGCTCCGGTGTTCCGGGTTGCACATACTGCTTGTTGACAAGGCTTATGTAGCCCCAAAATTAGAAAGTGCCAGAGAAAAACAGTTTCATTGTGAGTCAAAGTATAGAGATGAGCACGTTATACTGAGGGTTTGGAAACCGAGGTCCTGTTTCCAGGAGGAGAATGTATAGGTCTTGGGCAGCGGGGACAGTGAATGCTTTAGGAGTTGGCCACGATGCAGTGTATCCAGTTTCGTAGTCTGTACAATAAGCTCAGCTCAGCCAGTCTTGAGCTGGAAGTGTGTCCACGGAACCCTGGTTGAGAGAGGCCGGTCTAAAGAGACTCCTAATTCCAATCAACATCTGATTAGGGTCTGTCAGGTAGGATGGAACAGATCATGAACACTGCAACGTGTTTACAGTCAAATGTCCGACATCCAGCCGCTCAGCTGTCTGGACAAGTGACCAGATTAAGTTATATGAGGAGTGTGAAGTACAGAGGTTCCCAAACTCTGTCCTTACAGTCCAGGTTTTAAGGATAGCCATGCTTGAGCACAGTTGCCTTAATTGGGGAAGGGGCGATCTGATTGGATGGTGCCTGATTAGCTGTACATCTCCCGCCCTGGCAGATTTAAATGTCCTCCCCTGCCCTCAGCATCACAATGTGTCATTTAGCATCTGCTCCTATTGCTGTTACATACTGCAGTCTGGCAGCTGCTTTGGGCAACATGGAGGGAGGGTGAAATGGAGCCCAGTGAAGCAAATGAATACAAAATTAAGATAAATCTTTTTAAAATTACATTAATAATTCAGAGACCCACCCTAAATGGAGTTGCATCTAATCATTTAAATCCTAACACAAAGGTTCCCAAATGCAGTTCTCAAGGTTCACCAATAGTCAACTGGATTTAACCACTTGTGCTGAACCATGGATATCTCTAAAACCTATACTGTTGGGGTGCCTTGAGGACCACGTTTGGGAACCTCTGTCCTAACCCATAGGTGAAGACCCCTCCCTCTTCTTCCTGCTTCTATAAATGAGGGGTAATAAGTTATGATCAAAGTGTATTTTAAAGCTGTCTGCAAACATTGTATATTCATCAGCAATTACAGGCAATTGCTCTGGCATAATGTGCGTGGAGAACCAAAACAAACCTGCCTGCTGGGCATCACCTCCACTTCTATAAACCCGCGGTTTATTAAATATACCCCCTAGCAGGGGCATCGAACCGGGGGAGGGGGGGGGGGTTAATCCGCTCGCCCCTCCTAAACACTTGAGGGGTGCCAGGCAGTGCATTGTGTGGGTGCATGGAGGGAAATCTCCACCTTGCTGGAAAGCCCTCAGAGGTCATGCTTATGCTCTATATCAGTTGTTCTCAAACTCTGTCCTCAGGACCCCGCACAGGTCACGTTTTCCAGGTCACCCAGCAGGTGCACAGGTGTATTCATTACTCACTGACACATTTTAAAAGACCCACATGTGGAGCTAATTATTTAACTTGCGATTCTGTGAGGAGACCTGCACTGTTTGGGGTCCTGAGGACCAAGTTTGAGAACCTGTGCTCTATATAGTGTATATTATTGGGCAATTAACACTGGGGATGCCGGCACCAGGTTACTCGGGATGCGCTCTGACCAATCAGCAAGCTGCCCTGAGCTGTCAATTACCAGCATAGGAAGGGGAGCAGACCACGTCCTCCCACCTCTCACTCTTATATAGTGATGAAGGGGTAAGCCTCTGATGAAAGGGTGGAGAACCATTTTTCTGCCTAGGGCCATTTTGATACTGTGTATATATAACACTATTTGTGGGCCTGGTGCCGGCCACGCCCCCTTTCACTTGACGTCACACGGGGACGGGACCGCAATCACCAGTGAGTACAGCAATGCCCAAAGAATCCTGAGGATGCTTCGGGAGCTGTAAGGGCAGCGGTGTGACTGTCTGAAGCACCCTAAAGGCACACAGTCACTAAAAGACATCAAAACAACTGCACAATTACGACATTGTAATCGTGCAGTCGTTGGTCAGTCTGATGTGCCTACACTGAACGAGCAGCCGTTCAATGCAGGGTCATCAATCATCTGCAAACATGCTCAACCTGACGTATAACCTGACGATAACAACATATTTGTACCATGATAGATGTCTAAACAACCAGCAGAGCGTGCATCGCTGGTCATTTTAGACATTTTTCTGAGCGATTTTCAAACTATTGAACGTTATCGTTCAATTTAATAGTCTAGTGGATGTTTGCCTTAAGAACGCCCCAGGCGGCACTGCTGCATAGAATCTGGCTGCAGTGTGTCATTCTAGGCACCCTGGTAGTCAGATGAGGCTAACAGAAAAAAGCTCTGAGGGCCAGACCAAATGATTCCGAGGGCCTTGTACGGCCCGCGGGCAGGAGGTTCCCCATCCCTGCTTTAATGGGGCAAGTGTAGAATAAAATATAAACTGTGTGCTTACAATCATGGTATAAGTGCAAGGATATGAAACACATAATATAATTAATTATTTTTAATATGATGTGCTTAGAAATTGGGAAAAACATGCTGAAAATCCTTTATTCTTTGTATTGTGAAGGCCTCTCGCACAGATAAGCTGAAGGTCAGAATCTCCAGTTTAAAAGATGAGACTTTGCAGATTGAAAGTCACATAGACGCCATAAGGGGAGAGACTCTTCCAGAGCTGGTTCGGGAGAGCGCCCAGCTGTTGAACATGCCGATAGTGAAAGGAGACTATGATCTGCAGATAGCGCGCTACAATTTATACACGTCCAGGCAGGACATAGTGTGCGACCACCTGATGAAGCAGAAGGCCTCCTTCGAGCTCTTGCAGCTGGGCTACGAGCTGGAACTGATGAAACACAGAAATGTGAACCGCCAGCTGGAACTGTTAACTGGAGAACTGAGACACAGTGCGGAGAGCCTGGAAACTAGGCTGACGATGATGTCTGATGTCACTCTATTATCCTCAACCAATCCAAGGACTAATATTGATTCCAAGGATAAAGCTACTCATGGGTAAGTCTAACCCTTTATTTTACAGCCTGTAAGTAATACTGTGTATGCACCAGAAAACTAACACTCCTCTATGTAATGCTCATTTGTTGCCGGATCACCTGCTACGTAGGACCTTGTGTCTGCAATAGCTAAATCCATGGGAACGTTTCTTCTTGGTCCCAGCAGATGAAGTAGAGGGAAAGGAGTGACACTAATTTTTAAAGGACCCATAAATCCCCCAAAATATGTTATATAACCCTCTTATGTTCACATAAATCTACCTCTGTCTCCTCCTGATATCCCACAGTGACAGGGGTCCATCTTTGGCTAGACAGCTGGGCACGCCAGTCCCTGTAGTGTTTATGGGAGAGATGTATGAAGACTAAGAGCTATCATTTAGGCTACCTAGTACATTATATAAAATCATAGTTAGAATCTGATTAGTGTTATGGGCATCACCTCCACTGTCCTCTTTAGAAGGTTTGAAAATTCTCCCCGTTAATAACAGCCAAGGGGTTAAATTATTATTTATACTTCAGGGTCCATAGGGTATCCACAGGATACCTTGGAGTATAGGTGTGACGTCAGTCATCGGGCACCATAGAGTTAAGCTTTCAGCCTCCCAGGATGCACTAGGGTCCCCCTCCTATACCCCGCCCCCGAGCCAAGGCACCTCAGTTTAGTTTGGTGCACCTGTTGGAGTGGGGGCTAAGAAGAGCCCCTGAAGCTTTTCTGCATGCAGCTGTGGCTGCACATCTGGATATACAGCATGGACAGTCAGTCCTGACGTCCATGCTGTCTTCTCTACACCCCCGCCGGTACCAGAACGCCGGTACCGATCCGAGGATGCTGGTGAGCATCTGGGGTCACAGCTAGCGGTGACCCCAGATGTTCCGGACCATGGCCGCTGTTACATGGTCCAGAGTCCCCAGGCAGGGGGCTCCCTGGGGACTGGCTGCAGCGTGGAGCCAGGTAAGAACCTGCTCTTCCACTACCCCCCTGGGACAGCGGACCGCAGCAGAGCGGTAGCGCTGTGGCGTCCCAGGGGTTAAATGCATGCCAGGGGAGCGCGCCTTCCCTGTCTCACAGCCGGCGCCTCCCCCGCTGCACACAGCCCTCTCTGCACTCTGCCGACTGGCCCTGTGGCAGCGCTCCTCCCCCAGGCCAGCCTCCTCTCTGCTCCTCGGCGGCCATCTTCCTGAACGCATGGTGAACGCTGCTGGAAGCCTTTAAGGAAGCATCTTGGTCTGGGTCCCCCCGCATACCTCTCCTCCGCTGTGGTCAGGTCTGTGTATGCAGTGCTGTGTCCTACCAGACCCTGTGTCTGCGTAGTTGAGTGATCAGCGCTGGTTAGTGCAGGAATTGATTTTCTTTGCATTGTATGTGACTGTGCTAGCACTGCTGCCTGTATCTTCTATTCTGACTGTCAGCTTTATTACTGTCCCTGTTCTTTCTGCTAAGCCCTTGTGGTGCAGTGCTGCAGGGTGGTCTCTCACCTCTTTAAAATACAATTGGTGAGAGGGGTCACATACTTAGTACCATCATGTCTGAAAGTGATTTTCCTCTCCGGCTATAGTGTACTACGTGTAAAGTACCTTTAGCGGAGGGGGAGGGTAGCGCGGATGGGC
Source organism: Taudactylus pleione (assembly GCA_031769625.1). Lineage (NCBI taxonomy): Eukaryota > Metazoa > Chordata > Amphibia > Anura > Myobatrachidae > Taudactylus > Taudactylus pleione. The sequence continues at coordinate 2,421,329 of JAUIMM010000637.1, read as the reverse complement.
CTCTGCCGGCAGTGTTTGTCAATGGCGTGGCCTATTACGGTTACAGCACTGGTACAGGAGCCGCCCTGGGCTTGTTTCGCTCAGGCACTTACAACCTTAGTGGGCCAGTTAGCTCCGCAGCCCGCGTTTACACAGATGGGTTTGACCCATGCAGGGTTTCCCAAGACAATTGGTGGTACCCCGCAGTCTCCCTATTTCCCCTCTCCCGGTTTCTCAGGAGCCGGCGTGGGTTAACTCCCTGGCGAGTTCTGTACAGCACTTGTCGGATGTGTTGCAGGGGGCGGCGCTGATGCGGCCACATAAACGGCCGGTGGCGTCTCTGTCGGCTCCTTATGAGGATGACGAAGGGACGTCTGATGATGGGGAGATTCTGGATCCTTACGATCAGGAACCTCTCCATACTAAGGACGCTGACGCTAGGTCCAAGGTATATATTCCTGGACTTATTCGGGCAGTCCTCACAGCCTTGGTGATTGAGGACGAAGTTCCCCCAGCTGCGAAATCCAAGTATGCCTTTTTTAAGGATGTGAAGGGTGACGCCACAGTCTTTCCTCTTTTGGGTCAGTTAATGGACCATTTAGAGGAGGCGTGGAAACAGCCTGGCAAGCGATACCAGCCGCAGAGGCGTCTGGCGGTGGCTTATCCGTTCGCGGATAATTATTTTGCTAAGTGGAAATCCCCTCCACAGGTGGATTCTCATGTGACACGTCTTGTCCGTAGTGCCACATTGCCGATGCCATCCATGTCCTCCCTTAAGGATGCTACGGACCGCAAGGTGGAGATCTGCCTGAAGTCCGCTTATTCCCTTGCGGGGGGGGCAGCGCGGCCGGCTATGGCCATTTGCTGGGTTGCCAGAGCGATGGAGCGCTGGGCGGATTCATTGGAGGCGTCCTTTGATTCCGACTGTCCGGCCGAACAAACGGAGTTGATTGGTAATCTCCGTGATTCGGCCACTTATATCAACGAGGCGGCCTTAGACATTAGTACTCTGGTGTCTCGAATTTCTTCAGCAGCGGTGGCTGCTCGTCGCACCTTGTGGTTGCGATCCTGGAAGGCGGACGCTGACTCCAAAAAGGGTTTGGAGGCGTTGCCCTTTAACGGAGAAGTTCTCTTCGGTCCAGATCTGGACAAGATTGTGGCCACGCTGGCGGCAGCCAAATTGGCATGTCTCCCGTCGGCCGCGGCTCCTTCTGGTTCAGGACCATCGTCCTTTCGGTCTTATAGGGCCCAGGGCAGGCTCAAACCACAGTCTTTTCCCCCGACAGGCTGCTCCCAAAAAATCGGCCAAGCCCCGGAAGCAGGCATGGAGTACCAGACGTCCGGCTCCTAAGCCTGATGACAAGCCTGCGGCCTGACGGTCCGGGCCTCCCGTTGGGGGATCCCAAAGTGGGAGGCCGTCTGCTGCAGTTCGCCCGGTGTTGGTCCGTCACCAAGGACAGACACTTGGGTTCTCGAGGTGGTCTCCCACGGGTACGCCCTCTCTTTCCGGCACAGACCCCCGGCTCGATTCTTCACCACGGGTCTACCATCAGACCGGAACAAGGCCACGGAGCTGCGGAAGGTCTTGCACACTATGCTCCAGGCTGGAGTTATAGTGCCTGTTCCATTCTCCCAGAGGGGCCAGGGTTTCTATTCAAATCTTTTTTTGGTGCAGAAACCCAATGGGTCGTATCGTCCGATTCTCAACCTCAAAGCTCTCAACAGGTCTTTGCGGGTGCCGAAGTTTCGGATGGAGACCCTACGGTCCATCATTCTGGTGCTGGAACCTGGGGACTACATGGTGTCATTGGACATACAGGACGCTTACCTGCATGTCCCTATTCTTTTGCGCCATCAACAGTTCCTCAGGTTTGCAATCCGCAGCGACCACTTTCAGTTTCGGGCGTTACCTTTTGGCCTGGCACAGCACCGCGTGTGTTCACCAAGGTGATGGCGGTCATGGCGGCTTCTCTGCGGCTGCAGGGAGTCCGCATGTTGCTGTACTTGGACGACCTGTTATTAGTGGCAGGATCTCCAGAGCTCCTTCTACGCCACTTGGACCTGACCATTGCGCTGCTGCAACGGCACGGCTGGTTAATCAACTGGCAGAAGTCCACTCTAATCCCGTCTCGGCGGATTCTGCACCTCGGAGCCTTATTGGACTCGGGACAGCAAAGGATCTTTGTGACGGAGGAAAAGATCTCTGCTTTACAGTCGAGGGTGCGCAGTTGTCTGCACAGCCGCCGGGTGTCTCTACACTCGGCGATGAGGTTACTGGGCTCCATGGTGTCGGTGTTCGACATGGTGGAATATGCCCAGTTTCACTCCAGACCTCTGCAGCACCTGATCCTGTCCAAGTGGAACGGGCTGCCTCAGTCTCTAAAATCCCAGACGATAGTGCTCACCCCGGAGGTTCGCCTGTCCCTTGCCTGGTGGTTGCAGACGACCCATCTCAGCAAGGGACGTCCGTTCTGGGTTCCAAATTGGGTCCTGTTGACAACGGACGCCAGTCTTCGGCGCTGGGGAGCAGTTTCGGGTCCACACTTGTTCCAGGGCAGGTGGACGCCGACAGAAGCGGAGCTTCCAATAAATATCTTGGAACTCCGTGCGGTCTTCAATGCTCTCCAGCAGGCACATCGAGTTCTCCAGGGTCGCCCGGTGCAGGTCCAGTCGGACAACGCTACCACCGTGGCCTACATAAACGGGCAAGGAGGAACCCGAAGTCGGGCGGCTCTCGTAGAGGTGTCTCGGATCCTGGTATGGGCGGAGCGCAATCTTCCGGCCATATCAGCGATCTTCATCCCGGGAGTGCTAAATTGGGAGGCGGACTTTCTAAGTCGCCAGGACGTTCATCCGGGGGAATGTCCCTGCACCCGGACGTTTTTCAACTGCTGGTGGACAGGTGGGGTCTTCCAGAGATCGACCTCATGGCGTCCCGGCACAACAAGTTGCCGGTGTACGGGTCTCGCACAAGAGACGAAGAGGCGTCTCTGGTGGATGCTCTGTCCATCCGGTGACCGTTCCAGTTTGCATACCTGTTTCCTCCGGTTTCCCTTCTTCCACGGGTAATCCAGAAATTCAAACAGGAAGGAGGGACGCTCCTGTTGATAGCTCCTGCGTGGCCCAGACGGCACTAGTTCTCAGACCTTCAGGGTCTGTCCGTGGATAGTCCTCTGCGGTTGCCGCTACGACCGGACCTTCTGTCGCAGGGTCCTTGTCTTCACCCGGACCTGGCTCGGCTGTCTTTGACGGCGTGGCTGTTGAGACAGCCATGTTGAGGTCCAGGGGGTTTTCCAGCTCTGTGGTGCGTACCATGTTGCGAGCTCGGAAACCGTCGTCCGCGAGGATATACCATCGCATGTGGCATACGTTCTTCCAATGGTGTCGACCGAGAGGTTATGCACCGCGGGAGTTTCGTCTGTCTAGGATACTTGCCTTCCTACAAGCGGGACTAGATCATGGGCTTCGCCTTGCTTCTTTGAAGGTTCGGCCCTGTCTGTCTGGTTTCACCGTAGGATTGCTACAATCCCGGATGTGCGCACCTTTATGCAAGGTGTTCTCCACATTCAGCCGCCCTTTGTTCCACCTGTGGCGCCTTGGGATTTGGCTGTGGTCCTGAGGGCTCTCCAGGGACCGCCGTTTGAACCACTGGGCTCAGTGGATCTTAAATGGCTAACAGCTAAGACTGTTTTCCTTCTGGCCATTGCTTCGGCCAGACGTGTTTCTGATTTAGGGGCTCTCTCTTGTAGACCCCCTTTCTTGATTTTTCATGGGAACAGGGCAGTGCTCCGCACTAGGCCTGAATTTCTTCCCAAAGTTGTTTCCCAGTTTCATGTTAACGAGGAAATAGTTGTTCCGGCCTTTAACTCACCTGGTCTTTCAGTGGGTGAGGCCACTTTGGATGTTGTGCGGGCCTTAAGGACTTATGTTGACCGCACTTCTTCGTTTAGGAAGTCGGACGCCTTGTTTGTCCTCTATGGCTTCCGTAAAAAGGGTTGGCCTGCTTCAAAGCAAACTTTGGCAGCCTGGATGCGTATGGCGATTTCAGAAGCTTATCTTCATGAAGGCCTGCCGGTTCCTCGTTCTGTGAAGGCTCATTCCACTAGGTCTGTGGGTCCTTCGTGGGCAGCTCGACATGGTGCCTCTGCAGTCCAGATCTGCAAGGCTGCTACGTGGTCCTCTGTCCATACCTTCGTGAGGTATTACAGGTTTGACACCTTCGCCTCTCAGGATGCTTCCTTCGGGCGGCGGATTCTCCTTTCAGCACTAGAGCGCCCCCACCCTTAAAGGATACTGCTTTGGGACATCCCCAAGGTATCCTATGGATACCCTATGGACCCTGAAGTAGAAAATATGAGATATGGTAAGAACTTACCTTTGTTATCTCTATTTCTACGAAGTCCATAGGGTTCCACAGGACTCCCGCCCTGTCGCACCTGTGCTGCAGATGGGCTTTGGTCTGGTCACCGGTTTTCCCGTCTCCCTCTGGTGAGAGTGTGATTCTTGTGTATCCAGATCTTCTTTCTCTCTCTTCCTTCTCCTCCTCCGGCCTATGGCTTGGTAACTAACTGAGGTGCCTTGGCTCGGGGGCGGGGTATAGGAGGGGGACCCTAGTGCATCCTGGGAGGCTGAAAGCTTAACTCTATGGTGCCCGATGACTGACGTCACACCTATACCCCAAGGTATCCTGTGGAACCCTATGGACTTCGTAGAAATAGAGATCACAAAGGTAAGTTCTTACCATATCTCATATTTTTGTTGGTCTTTTGGAAGGTTTAAGGGAGCACAGGCTGGTTGTCTGTGTGATTTATAACCTGTTGAGCACAAGTTGGGGGTATAATAACTTCAGCAATTTCTGGCTGGTCATTGATCATTTTGGTGCACTGTGACCTACCACTGACCCGCCACTAAAAAAAAAAAAAGCTAATCACCAATTGTATTTCCATAACTTTTTGATGATGATTTATTTCTTTTTTTTTTATGGCTTTTCACTTTCATGTAAATATGTCCAGGCCTAGTTAATTCACTGAATGTACTCCTGGTTGTTGACATATGCCAGACTTCGGACTAGTGGCGTTCAGAGATTAATGGACAACTAGGCCCTTAGAGTTTAGCTACGCTTTGACGTATGAAATTATAATTAGGGGGTAAATCATTGGCATGCGCAATGTTATGTATCTTTTATATGTTATAGTTTATGATTAGTAAAGTGCATTTTTGCATCGTACCGGATTGTGATCTTTATATGTTGCAGATTATTCCAGATTCTGGATGGAGATAACATGCAGAAACTATTTAGAACATACAATGGCTTAGAGTCCATGGCTCAGAAATTATCCCAGGACATCACTTCTCTGAAAGACCAGCTGGCAGTTTCCCAGCAAGAACAATCCCTTTTTATATCAAAGCTGGAAGCTGACCTGAAGGCGTTACAGAATGTTATGTACCTTGATGGGAATGAGCTCATGTTACAACCACCGGTAGGTTCTAAACACTGAAAAATGAGTTCCTAGCACAATGGTCCAGGCCAAAGCTTTGGTCAGTCATCATCATTTTCTTTTATTATTTTCCTTATATATCCGCTAAGGTCTGTCCTGTCTCCTATGGTCACTGGGAGCTGGGGTGCCCGCCAATGGTGTCTACTGCTAGGGAGATGAGACAGACCCTAGCAGTAGACGAGGAGGACCCACCGTGAGGATGGGGACGGAGCTGTACAGAGCACTGCACAGCGAGGCGCCACACTGTGCAGGCAGAGATGGGGCGGTATAGAGCAGGGGAGGGAGCCAAGCAAGGGACAGAGGGAGCAGTACAGGACGTCAGGGGGTAGAGCAGTGATGGAGTTGGCAGCATTTTGGATAACTGAATATTCCGTATTTTGGAATAATTGCATACCATAATGAAATATCTTGTGAATGGGACCCAAATATACACACAGAATGCATTTATGTGCTATATACACCTTAAACACACAGCCTGCAGGTCATTTTTATACAATATTTTCAATAATTTTGTAGCTCAAACAAAGTTTGTGTACATACATGAAATTAATTTGTTTCATATACACCCTATACACACAGCCTGAAGGTAATCTTATACAATATTTTTAATAAGTTATGCCTTAGACAAAGGTTGTGTTCATTGAATTTCAAAATTGCTTATTCCAACAAGGGTGTGCTGACTTGTGTTGTGCTATATAGTTGGGTATGAAATCCCGGCCGCCGGGATGCCGCTGGTCAGAATACCGACAGCGGCGTCCTGACAGCCAGAATCCCGACACCCATAGGAAGTGACGGTGAGTAGTTTTTTAACCCTAACCTCCCCCCCTAATGCCTAAACCTAACCTCCCTCTTCCCGAACCCTAATCCTAACGCTCCCTACCCGGTGCCTAACCCTAATGCCGCTACCTAACTTCACCCTAACACCCCGATACTTACCTTCGGGATGCCGGAGCATATGTAATTATAAAATTTAACAAGCCAGCGCACCGTTAAGCAGTTTTGAAATCCAACAAGGCACGATAATGAGCCCCAGCCGATTCGGTGTACAAAACTCACCTTTCTCAAGGGTCTACTACAAGCCTGTATTATATATTCACAGTTGGGTCTACTATAACAATATCCTGTAATATACAAGGAAAAGGGACAGTTGTCTGCGGCATAGCACTTTTTGGGAGTGTAATGAACAAGTTTCTGACTGATAAAACTGAGTGTAGTTAGATCAGTTGAAATAGTGGCTGATAGTCCAATGTGTTGGGATCTAGTGTTTATAGAAATATTATATAATGGATAATATTTTTGTTTCTGCTTCCAGGAGCTTTCCGATAATTTCCAGCATTTAAATTCTCACCTGGACAAATTAAACCAGATTTTACTGGAGGTTCTGGAGGATTTGGCCTTCAAGCGTAAGATGTTGCAGTCTAGCAAATGTGATCGGATGGGGAAACTTCTTTATGTGTACTTTTTTCAGAATGAAAACCTTCTAAAGACTATTGTAGAAAATCTGGAGTCCCAGGTAGACATTCACCCTCCACAGAAAGGACTTTCTGAGCCATAGATGCTGACATGTTCCACACATACTATAGAAAATGATTTATAATCTGCTTTTACTTCATGCTTTTTAACACACCTTTTGAGAGGTTTTTAAGCATTCATCATCCTATTAAGAAGCTACAGTACATATATTTTTAAATTTCTCTGTATTTTATGAACTTTTTTAAGATGTATAATTCAAATGACTACTTTAATGAATGTGTATACTAGCCATTTATAATACATTGTGTTGTGTGTATATATAGTCGCATCACCGCTTGCGGCTGTCGGGGCATAACCTGGTGGCTACGGGGCATTTGCACATAGGTTAATGTGTACTGAGGACATGTCGGGGGCATGGTGAGGAAACTGCCGGTTATTCTGAGTTTTGCGTGCAGAGAGATTCATCCATTTTCAGACAGACCTCTTGCAGCAAGGATCGGGCCGGTGCTGTTGGGCAATGGTAATGACAGTGGATAGGGACGGCGTGCTCATATAGAGGTGCAAAGCTCAGCCTATCTGCATGTTGTTGCTGTAGAATAGTGGCCCATTAGTATGGGCACATACCCACTGCTTGGACATTGTCATTTATGCACTCTACAATAACAAATTTGCTACCTGAATAAAATCTTTCCAAATAATACTGGACTGATTAATGCTAAAGTCTGATTGTTTCAGGTGTAGGGCCGGATTCAGTTAGAGGCAAAATCAGCCGATTTTTGCCCCCAAAAAACAGGTAAAAAACGGGACATGCGAAAAACTCAGGAAATTGCGTCTGTACCCCCAAAAAATGGCTGACGTATGTCGGAAAATAATTTAGAATTGTATTATTGCCTGTAATAAAAGTATATTTATTGCGTCGGTTGGCTGTAATTTGCATACAAGAAAAAACGTAAAAAAATTATGGAAAGCAATTTTTTTCAGGAAATTACTGTTCCACGTAAATTTTGAAGTACGTTAAAATGGGTGCTAGTATATTTTCGTATCGTAAAAGCTCACTTTTAAAAACCATTAAAGCGCCTGTTGCAACCACGTGCGATTTTAAAAACACTTGACGCATCCATATCGTCCCCCCAAAATACCAGACCCAATACCCATTTTCATCGTTTTTTTTTCTCTCTCTCTCTCTCCAAACAGTAGTTTTTTTGCAAATTTTGTAACTTAAAAAAAAATTAGGGCAATTTATCGCCATAGGGGGATGTCCAAAGTGTTCTGAAAAAAATCTCTACATTTTAGTCAAAAATAGGGATCTTGCATTTTTTTTCCTCCTAGTCTGAGGTATAGAAAACTTTTCAGCAAAAATCAGCCATTTTCAACTTTTTTTTTTTTTTTTCTGGCGAAAATCGGCTGATTTTGCTGCTAATTTAATCCGGTGCATAGTATGAAAAACATGTTCATAATGTTGATATTTAACATGCCGACACCAGAATGGTGAGATACAGGTTTTTACATATTTTATCCTTACCCTAAACTACTCTAACAATAACACAAAAATGTACAGTTCACATTCTGAATGCGCAACGTTTGTTTCATTTGTGCTATTGAAACCTGGTATCACAGCAGCATAAAGAGCTATGAGTGCGATTCATTTCAGCAGGAGGGAGCTCCCGGAGCTATTCTATTCACTGCGATGTTTACACCAATTGTAGCAGTTAAGTCAGAGAAATGCCGGTTCTCGCAACTTAACCTGGGTGTTTAGTCGTGAGAATCGACATTCTCTGACCAAAGTGCTGGCCGCGAGGCCGTTAGCGACGCGCTAAGCTGGAAAGCAACTTCGCAGCCGGCACTTTCTTTGGATTTCACATCACCCTCAGGAGGGTGCGAGAAGAAATCATTAGTCGGACTAAACAACGCGCTGAATTGAATCACCCCCTATCTTAGCAATCCCCAATTTTTTTTCATGCGTACTTGGATTTATAGGGGTAGATGTACTAAACCGTGTTTGAAAAATGACACAAGGAGCTGATTGGTTGGTACTTTATCTCTCTCCACTTTATCGCCAAAGCTTAGTACATAGACCCCTAAGGTCCTCAAAAATTCGGTTTAGCCCCCTTGAAAGGGATGACTGGAACATTATTACATGCTGCCAGGGTTCGCAGTTTTATATTCTGATAATGGAGCTAATGTGCTGCGTCCCAAGGTGGTATGAGGTATAGTGTCTGGTCTAGACTCTCCTCTGGGGCTAGTTGCATGAAAAGGCCTACTAGATGGTGGAATAGCGCAGGCGGTTCTGCCAGCTCAGTTATATCTCTGATCTGGAGATTATTGCGTTGAGATCGGTTCTCTAGGTCTTCTACATGGCTGCATAGGAAAGGTCCATATACGGTCTTGTGCCTTGATTTCTCCTTCCACAGTTTTGTGATATTTGCAGAGCTCGTCAGTTTATTGTGTGACTATAGGTGCAACCTCTCTGATTTCAGCTCCTGGGCTGCCGCTCTGTGTTCTGTCTGTAATGTAGCTCTTTATTTTTACAGTAGAGCGTTCTTTGCCTTTTTAAGGTTGTCCAAAAATGATGAGGGTTCTGCAGTGGAGGAGTTGCGTGTTTTTGGTGGCATAATGGGTAAATGAATAAGGCATGGATAAAAAAGTACCCCCACAATAACTGCTGATTATAGGAATACAACAGTTATACTGTAGAAGTTGTTTTGGTGCCCTCTAGTGGCTAAAACAAAAAGTGCTGTCAGCAGGAGATTTGAATCTGTTTAATTATGAAGTGTACTGGTAGAGATCGAGAAATGCAAAGATGTCCTTCTTTACTTCAAGGTAACTGCGCTAACAGTGTAAAATAGTCCAGAGCTCACAGAGATGTAAAGGAGGTGGTAGGTCACAAGATTGTTCAAGGAAGGCCTTCTATTCATATGGCAGGGGTTACCAGGCAGAGATGTCTGTCAGGACTTGGGTGTCACAGATGGGTTGGGTATGGGATGCCAGCGCTCAGGTTCTCGGCGATCAGAATCCTGTCGCTGGCATGCCGACTGGGTTTGGATACAGACACCTGCAGGTAAGCATCCTAACAGTACCCCTAAATTTCACTCCCCGCAGCCTAAATCTAACTCTAAACCCCACAGTCTATACCTAACCCCCGCAATCTAACACTAACCCTCCCCCTAAACCCCAATATTTACCGTCGGGATGCTGGCACCGGGATTCTGATGCCAGCATACCGACTACCGGGATATGAACTACTTCCCCCACAGGTAAGGACAAGCAACAAGAATGCTATCGATATCTGTAGGATACCTGGGAAGGGCAGCAGAAAGCCCGTATGCCTCTACAGGAATTACAATGACTAACTCCTGGTAGGTCTCAGGATCACAGCTTACAGGAGAGCAGATCGAGTTGGAGCTGAAAAGAATGTAGTGTCATGCGCAAACGGCCGCAGATATGATGATGTGCTCCATGGGGCGCTTAATGACCTTGTAAAAATTTTGGCTGAAGCTCTCCTAGGGCCAGATTCAATTAGAGGCGAAAAGCCGCGATTGGCAATAAGCACAGCATATTTGGGGGAAATCAGTCTGTACCCCCTAAAAGCCTAACTGCCCTGGGGAATCTGTATAGAAGAGTATTAATAGCCCTAATAAAACTTATTAGGGATCTTATATTGAGTCAAAGGGCTGTTATGTGCATATTTGTATAAGTGTGGAAAATGATATTAAGCAATGTCTTTTGTGAAATATAATTGCTGTATTTAAGTTGGGGGTACATGTAAATGGGTAGTAGTATATTTTTGTGTTCTGTAAAGTGCAGATTTAAATTTTATTAAAAACACCCCTTTGCAGCCTCCTGCAGTCCTAAAAACCTGACACATCCGTACAGCACCATAAAATACCCATCCCAGTACTTTAGCCCCATTTTCACACACTTTTTAAATTTTCACCACAAAAATGTGTCCTTTTTGGGGTGAATTACGTTTTTTTTTTTTTTTTTAACCTAATTAATCATTAGGGGGAGATACACAAAGCGGTCTGAAGAGAGATTTTGCACATCTTTTCTCCTGCCTTTGGGTGGAGAAACTGTTTCGTCTGTTTTTGCCTATGGAGTTTTCGCAAATGCGAAAAACCTCCTGGAATTGAATTGGGCGATACTTCAGAAAGTAGAAAAACCACGCATTGGCGAAAACTTTTTGCCAATCACGGCTTTTTGCCTCTAATTGAATACAGCTCCAGTTTGACAGAGAACAGCCAGGCCAGCGCCAGGGAGGTTTTCCAGGCCTTCTAGGGAATCATCCAAACCTCCGTTACTTTCTCTTTCCAACTGGTAGCTTTCCGCACAGTGCCATGCCATGATGTACAGATTGCTATTGAGTGACAAATTTGGCATTGGGGGACCGCACTTTTATACAATGTTTAAACAAAGCAAAAATCTGAAGGCAAACAACTGTACACTACGGCCAGCTTTGTCAGCATCTGCGTCCAGGATGGTCGCCGTAGTCCAGGCAGCGGATGTTTTTCCTCTGTTCGTTGTCTTTATTTCCGCACCAGCACGTTGACCTGTATCATGTGTGACCATTATTGCCCAGCCTGGATTTTGACTAGTGTGTGTATTTTTACAGATAACTATGCATTCGAGACTACTAGTATATTACCAGCAGGCTAATAAGGTGTTGTCATGACTGCGTTTCACATTTAATGTCGGTGAAGTACGCTGCTGCTTCTGCTATTAATTTAAATGTTTAACCTGTGCAGACCTATATGGCTAAGAATTGATACAAGTCATATATGTACATCTCTACTCATATTCCCTCGGTGATCTTGTAGGTCCCCTTGGCCAGAGCTACCACCTCTCTGCCGATGATACCCATATATTCATTCTCTCTCTCTCTCTCTTCTCTCCCCCCCCCTGACCACAGCAGGCCAATACCTTGCCCCCGGTGCCCTCCATGTAGTGCAACGATACACAGGAAACAGGTGGCACTCCGGAGACTCTCAAAAAGGTCAACCGTGTTTATTTGCAGTATATATGAACACTTGGAGAGTTTCCGGAGTGCCGCCTAAGTGTTTTGTATGTATGTGTGTGTGTATATATATATGTATGTATGTATGTGTGTGTGTGTGTGTATATATACACATATATATACACACACACACACACACACACACACACACACACACACACACACACCCCCCCCCCCCCCCCCCCCAAACCACCAATAAGACCAAAATGTCCCAAAAATCATGAACATTGGATGTCTAACCTTAACAAAAAAGATGAATTTATGACACCCAATGGCATTCCCTGAGCATGAAACTGCAACCAAACTTGAATTAGGGCCACACTGTGATCAGTAAAACTGAAAAAACAAAATCAACAGACCGCCCCCTAGTGCAAAATAACGTACATCATCCATCAAATGAGAAAAAAAAAAATGATTCCATTTAAAGTCATTGTCCCATACCAATAATATGAATCAATAAAGCGTATCTCCATAGTAGTGCTTCCAGACAGCTGAACCGGCAACATCTGCCCTTTCAGGCAATCCTACATAGGAATTGCACATATCATTTATAATAAGTCCTAAAACATCAGTCCAATAAAGTGCAGACAGAAGTCCCAACGCACTTTATTGTGGCACTGCGGTAGCCTCATCATGGACTTAGGGCCTGATTCTGACCCGCTCGCAAGCGGGTCGATGGTCTCCCATTGCGCATGTGCCACCTCCGGCATGCGCGAGACCCGTCCAGTGACGGCTGCTCCGTTGCTACGGGTCTCGCTACAAGATAGGGCGGCTGTCGATGTTGATTGACAGCTCGCCCCGTATTGTAGGCGGGGATGGGTGGTGGCTGCACAAACGCAGGCGTTCCCTTAGGAATGCCTGGCGTTTGTGGGCGGCCCTACTGACATCACTAGTGATGTCAGTAGTGGACTTCCTGCTCTATTAGAGCAGTGAGTCCACTCGGGCTTGCGAGAGCTGAGACCCTACCACAGGGTCTCCTCGCAAGCCCGATGGTCGCGACGGGCTCCAGGCCGCTCGCAAAAGCTGTGGTCACCCACAGCTTAACAAGCGGCCTGATGAAGAAAGAAAAAAAGAAACGCCCTGATTCAGAGCGAGCGAGCGCTCGCCAGCAGCGAGTGGCTCTGAATCAGGCCCACAGTCCTGTGGTTGTATACAGTATTTGTAACCAATTCGATGTTGGAGCTTCTCTCACCCCTGCACTGCACCTATTTTGCCACTTTTTGTACTGATCGTATTTCAACATTGATATCCGTAAAAAAAAAAATTGTATGCAGTAACCACACACATTATACCTGTTTTTTCCGGAAGACTGAGTGTTCAGAATATACCTTGTGTTTGTTTATGTGAAGCGATATAATGGGGGACATCAGGCACTTTTAGTGACCCACCCCCATCCCGTGGCTCTCCTAGTATTTCTGCAATGCGGTGTGATAATATCTGGTGGGATGAGTGGGACACATCTTTAGCACAGAAGAGATTAATAAACTTGAGAGTAACTGGGTCAAAATGGACTTGTCACCTTGACGCAGTTGAAGGTCATTAGTCTGGAATCGCCCTCCATGCACACTGCAAAACGCTTTGGTTGTGCACCAGAGTTGCCACTCGCGAGGCCCACCTTCACCAGCCGTGTCTGAGCATAGGGGGGTGGGAAATCTGAAGATGCACAGTGTACAGAAGTGTAGAGCTCACATCTGACCCCCTCTCTCTGTTATACCTACGATTTTAATGGATTCAGCTCTTCTCTTAAAATACTGTTTAGCTTCACATACTGTATGCAGATGGAGATCAGGACTGTATTAATTACACGTGGCACTCTGGGATTACAAATGTGACGTACACTCTGCAAAGTGCACCAAGAAATTCATTCTTTCTGCTAAAGTGCAACTGGAAGACACACAATGCTTCCAATGCTCTTCATTTATGAAATTCCTATTCCCCTATAGATTGTAATCTTGTAGACAATTCTAAAGTGCTGCGCAGTATACTAGCATTGTATCAATACGTCATTGATGGACCCAAATACTTGTATATCACTTAAAGATGGCTAACTCCACTGCCAGTAATCTTTCCACTTGTGTAACTACAGCCAATGGCCACTTTATTTGGTGCTCCTGTCTACATCTGGGCAATACCTCCTTTTGCCCCCAAAACAACCTGAATTCTCATGTATTCAACAAGGCGCTGGAAATGTCCCTTAGGGATTCTGGCCAATGCCCACACGATGGCATCATGCCGTTACTGTGGAATTGGCAGCTGAACAATCGCACTGTAAATCTCCTGTCACACTACACCCCAAAGGCGTCCTATGGTGACTGCGGATACCACTGGAGTATGCAGAACTTATCGTCATGGTTGGGGAACCAGTTTGAGATGACCTGTGCTTTGTGACATGACATGTTATCCTGCTGGAAGTAGCCTTTAGGAGATGGGTAGACTGTGACCATGCAGGAATACACATGATCTACTACAATACTCAGATGGGCTGTGGCAATTAAACAAAGCCCAGTTGGTAATAAGGAGGCTAATTTGTGCCACAAACATTACACCACCAGCAGCCTGAACTGTTGACATTTAGAGTAAATTTTTGTCTCTGCCAAAACCTCACCCTGTAATTTGCATACTGTAGTAAACTTTGAGATCCCGACGTCAGAAGACAGGCACCAGTCAAGATCCCGACAGCTTTAAAGGTAAGTACTAGGGGGGTGCCTAACCCTAATCTCCCCCTTGGGGTGCCTAACCCCCCCCCTCCTTAACCCTCCCAGGGGGGTGCCTAACCCTAAGTCCCCCCTGGAGCCCCTAACCTAACCCTCTCTTGCAGCTGTCCGTGCCTGCCGTCCGGCTTACCTTCAATCGGTATGCCGGGCTCCCGGCATAGGAAAAATGACGGGTGTCGGGATTTCGACGCCTGTCGTTAGAGCCCTGCCGGCATTAGACAGTCGGGATGCCGACGGTCAGCATTTAGACCGTCGGCATCCCGACTGCCGCCCGCTAGAGTTGTCTGAACGATAACTGAACCTCATGACTTATAAGACATAAAAATATATATGTTCTAAAAGCAGAGCAGAAAAAGGAGGTGCCACATAGTGCACAAACTGTTGGAATATTTATTAAGCAATCAGAATAAAAACAGAATATGGCATTCTTACCAAGGGTGGCAGTCATAAACCACCGCAAGTATACAGGTATATACAAATACCACCGGCAAGAACACCAGGTGTCTCACACAGGAATCGTAGTTGTCAGGCCACGTCCTTATGCATTTCATCATCAAGACTTCAGGATGCTGACACATGATTAAGAGATTGGCGTTAGTGAGCAGGTGCATGTAATAAAGTGCCAACTGAGTGTATAGTCCAATGATATTGAAAGCTTTTGGAATGCCATTGCCTCTTATGCAGACAAGGTTTAAAAGCTGAACTGAAGCCGCATCACGTAATGGCCCTGTTTTCTGTTCTGCCACACAAATGATGGAAGGCCTGGTATAGCTGGATGTTGCATAGTATAAAATGCCATATTAGAAACACAACTTTAATTCTTGTCATAACAGACTAAACAAACTTCCATGATCAACAAGAAACTCCAATAACTGATTAATTTAAAAACTAACAAATAATGATAACACAATGACATGGTGACCTATCCTCTTACAGTGTAAACAAGGAAGAACATAAGGCACTCTCCAAAAGGCTGACCTTCCATCCCACTAAGCATCTGGATTACACAGCCATGCATTGACGAGAATTAAAAACCACCTAAAATAATTTCATGTTAAGAGACTCTGGGCCTGATTCAGAGCCGGACGCTCTGACCAGAGCGCTTGCTCTGAATCAGGGCCCTCCTCCATGAAAATGGAGCGGCCTCCTGGCCGCTCACATAGCTGTGGGTGACCACCCACAGCATATGCGAGCGGCCAAAAAGATGGTCGCGATGGTCTTGACCATCGCGACCATCAGACTTGCGATGGAGACCCTGCGGTAGGGTCTCCCTGCCACAAGCCCTGGAGTGATTTTGGCTCACTCCCACTGACATCACTAGTGATGTCAGTGGGGCCGGCTTCAGACGGTAGGCGTTCCCATGGGAACGCCTCCGTCTGGCAGGCACGCCCATCAAAGGGGGCGTGCTGTCAATCAACATCGACAGCACGCCCCCTTTGGTGCGAGACCCGGAGCGATGGGAAGCCCATCGCTCTCCGGGTCTCGCACATGCGCACGACGGAGCTCCCTCTGTCGTGTGCATGCGCAGTGGGGAACATCGACCCACTTGCGAGCGTACTGCCGCTCGCGAGTGGGTCTGAATGACCCCCTCTGGCCTGAGAGAAACTCCCATTGGTTGTAGGCAGTGGTCTGATAGCTTCTCCTCTGTAATGTGCAATGGGAAGTTGCTGTCAAAACTGAAGATACAGGAGCTGCTCAGTCATAAAGAATCTATTGTCTTCACAGTGTGATGTAAGTTAGATAAAGACAGCTGGGGTCCCCTCAACCCTCCTGTACTGCAATACATGCTTTTAGTGTATGTAATATAGTAATGTAAAATGTGCTATATGCTGAATGGTGTATAATGTCCTGTCCCACATACATGTTGCAGTGAATGTTTTATGTATAGTGGCGTTGGCACAGCATGCCTATATAATGTGTTTTCTGTAAATGTTTGAGACAGATTAAAGCTCACCCTGGTGATCCAGTGTTTTTGCTACTGACTCTGGGTACTGGGGCATGTAGCTGCTGCACTTCTGCCCCAGCTGGAAGCAGCCGACCAGCGGCAATGGGGGCTTATTGTGGTGCCTCCTGAGTTCAACTGAATCCAGAACTTGCAATTGCTTCCTCAGGGTGCACACACACAGGACGATTTTTATGGACGATAATGATATCGATAAACAATTTATCGTACAGTCTGTATGCAGTGAATGACCAACGATGCTCGCTCCCGCTGGGCGCTAACGATATCTTTTGTCGTCCGTACATACAGGCCAATCTGACAATATCGTCAAGAAATTGCCTGTTGAGATGTGGCAGGATGACTTCACTGAAAGATATCTTTAAAACCTATCTTTCAGTGGTATACAATCGGGAAGCTGCCCGCCTTAATACCAGCAGCCGGCTTCCCGACCGAAGAGATGCTGGGCGCCGCGGGGGGGGGGTTAGGTTTAAGCCACCCGGGGGGGGGGACTTAGGGTCAGGCACCCCCCCGGGAGGGTTAGGCTAGGGGGAGGGAGGGTTAGGCACGCCTGGGGGGGGACTTAGGTTTAGGCAGCGGGGAAGGGGGGCATTAGGGTTAGGCACCCCTAAGGAGGGTTAGGTTAGAGAATACTTACCTATCCACGATCGGGATTCCGCTGCCGGGAACTCTGCTGATGTCGGCCAGGCGCAGCCGGGAATCGAACCGCCGGCGGTATTTCATACCGATTCCATTTCAGTGTGTACACCCCATATCATTTGTCCTGCACTACAGAAAGTTCAAGGGAAATCTTTCACCAATATCGTTCATACAGCACATCGTCCTTTTGTGTATGCACCTTTAGCGTTCCTGGAGGCAAAGCATTACACTAGAGCCTGGAAGGGTTCAGTAGCGGCGCAGGATGACAGATGACCCTGGCTACCATCCCTAGACTTGGGTTTGGAAAGAGCCAAAAAATAATTCGCCAAGACTTAGTGGCTCCTGGGTGTAGAGGGGGCTCGTCCGCCCCCAATTTAGTGTATAGTAAAAGACATTCCTGCCAGTTTACATAGTTACAAATATTAATAAGACCCAGACTGATTAATGTGCACTATAAACAAATCCATATGTACTGGTCAGAGACACACAGGGTTTGATTACATGTGCAAGACAACAATTAAAAGGGGAGAAAAAGTAAGTTTACATCGGGTGTGGTATACTGTGTCCACATTCAGAATCTCAACATGTTTATCGACATTCACAATGTCAGCACTGCCATAATGTCGACATTGGGATTTTAAGGTAACCTAACTCTAAGCCTAACCCTAAAATCATGTGTCGTTATTCTGGCTGTAAACATTTTGACAGTGCCGACATTAGGTCAATGTTGACATTGTGGATGTTGACATGTCGACATTCAGACCACTGGTGTACATCAACTACCTTCTAAATTTGAGTGTGTATAATGGTACTTTTTAAAGATTTTAATGTGCAATAAACACTATTCTTAATCTCTTGTATCCCGTCCAGTCGTAAATATTACCTATGCTGCAGCCCCCCCCCCCCCCCAGTAATATCCACCACACGCAGGGACTGCCGAGCAGAGGCAGTGACTACCCATGGGATGTGCTCCCTGCTAAAGTGTTTTCTCTCCCTGGGACTGCAATGGGCAGAAAGAGCTTCCAATGAGAAGCCACTTCCTCTGCTATAATGGAAGCCCTTCCTGGCTTCTTGGGGTTGCAGCAGCTACACACGCACCTATAAGGAAGTGATTCCATGCTCTGGTGAAGGTACTTGATGTTGGAGACAAGTATTCTACAAGTGGTGGTACTGCTGTGGTGAGCAGCTGACCACAGTGTCAGAGGGGCGAGTAGCACATGTAGGAGTGGACAATAACGGCAAGAGGAACCTCAAAACTAATCTGTAAATCGCCTCCATCAGAGTGGCTACAGAGCAAGCTCATCTCATCATAGATCACCTGGACACAAATGGGATAATCACAGGCGGCTGTCCAAAGACCAGTTTGGGAGAGTCGTGTTACCCAGCAGAGGATGTAGTGGATGTCCTGGTAGAGCAACATGATCAAGAAGCGGCTCAAGGCCTAACACATGGAAATGCATATTAATCTCTTCAGCACTTGTCAATAAGAAGATGCTAACGAGTTGGGCAGAATGTAACCTGCCAGAGGCAGAGAACGGCGGCAGTTACCAAAACTCCAGCAACCTGCACCCACCAGTAATGGAAAGCAGAGGCACGTCCTCCTGAGGGTATGCAATCGGTAAGCCGACTGCCATACCGGCAGCCGGCTTCCCGACTGTCATTTCCTGGCAAGGGTGAAATGCCGGGCGTCTAGATGTAGACGCCCGCATTTCCCCGACGCCGGGAGACTGGCGCCCGGCATCCCGATCGTAGAGATGCCGGGCGCCGCGAGCGGACAGCCGCGGGGGGGGAGGGTTAGGTTTAGGGCTCCAGGGGGGACTTAGGGTTAGGCACCCCCCCCGGGAGGGTTAGGTTAGTAGATACTAACCTATCCACGATCGGGATTTCCAGCGCTGTCGGGCTTCCGCTGCTTCGAACTCTGCTCATGTCGGGCTGCCGCTGACGGGAATCGTACCTCCCGAGTGTTTCTATTTTATGCCAGGAAAGCTATTTTGTGAAATTGCAACCACCTAAGATCCTACATTGTCCTCCTGCAGTGATGTAACGTGTGCTCATCATCTACACCACAAGCCGTGATTTTTTTTAGCTCAAGTAATATTCATGCGAATGTGGCCACTTACTAGGAACCAGTACCTTATTACTATTTATTTATTTATTTATTAACAGTTTCTTATATAGCGCAGCATATTCCGTTGCGCTTTACAATTGGAAACATTGATAGAACAAAACAGGGTAATAACAGACAGACATAGAGGTAAGAGGGCCCTGCTTGCAAGCTTACAATCTATAGGGAAAAATTTATTTATGAGGCAGTGTATCACTGTCTTTGGTTCCTAGAGATTTGATGGGTGGCATACTGCTTCTGGTCACTAAATGAATGCTGCCAGGCCAACTTTAATGATTCTCAAACGTAATAAGTTCCCAGGATGACTGATTAAAAAAAAAACAACTCAAGCCCATGGACAAACTTTCCCATAACTTTAGTTGTACTATACTATATAGTTTGGCTGGTCCAAAATTAGAAGTAGCTTTTAAATGAGCAATGTATATTGTGCAATGTTTTACAATTTTAATATAATTGGAGATCTAGCACCTGATTCAGACTTGGGGCCAAATGTAATAGGTTGCTAAACTCGCATTTTTTACTCACCCGCAAATGTAATAAGGTGCGACTATAGTAAAACTCGCATATTTCGGGCTTTACTATTACTCGCAAAAAAGCATCTCACATCCAGATGTGTTCCTATTCTCTAGATAGAACTCGGGCAAGTGCGAGTGCTTCACTCGCACATATCACTGCCTGAGAAATCGCAAAAACAATAGACCAGCTTCAGGATAGCGAGTTTATCCTGAGCAGGTCAGAGTAACACAGAAACATGCACATATCCATGAGATATGCGCATCTTTCAGTGTGTACATATGAAAAAAAAAAAGACGTGCACCCTCTCCCCAGAAGCATAACCAGCCCAGGACTCTGTACAGCCTGTCCTGGTTCTAAAAATACAGGGGACAAAATGCGTAGGGAGCCCCTATATTTTAAGTACTAGCACAGGGCTTTTCAGATCTGGTCCTGGTTGTGGAAATACAGGGGACAAAACGAGTAGGGTTCCCCTGTAGTTACCTTAACCAGCACAGGATTCTTTCTAGCGGGGAAGGCGGGCCACAGCCACGGTGACCCTTTCACCGGGTCCCACGGCCAAAGCATTACACCTGACCTCTAGTCAGCCCAGGCCAGGGATCTCTGGGGTCCCCCTCTCCAGGGCACCCCAGGCCTAGGCTGATAGTCCGCGGCTATCCCCGGCACCCCTGGCTGGTGGGTGCCGGGTTGATAGTGTAAATGTGGTGTAAAAGATAGAAGTGTAAATATTGTCTCTTGCAATAGAACTACAGGTCCCAGCAAGCCTCCTCCGCATGCTGGTACATGGAGAGCCACAAGTACAAGCATGCGGGGCATTACGGGCCCGCTGGTACCTGTAGTTCTGCAAAATAAATATTTTTTTTTTAAAAAGACACCGTGTCAGTACAATTTATTTAAACATACAGGCACACACACACACTCACTTACTCCCCTAGTATCTCTGTAGCCAATCACGAACGGGTACCTGAAAAAAAAATCGATTCTCATCTCTCCTATGTGTTGATCATGTCCCCTTCGGTCCACATAGGCATCCATGGGGTTAAAAAAAAAAAAAAAACACAAGAAATTCTGATACTACACCGGACCCACATGTGTCCAGTCATTGCAGGGGCCTCCGGCCAATCAGTGGGCGCCTCCGTTAGACCTGACCGCTGTTTGGCTGTGCGCGGTCAGCCTGTCTCCTCCATAGACGTTGAAAGGTGTGAAATCTCCATTGAAGTCTATGGTGGGAACCGCAACATTGTAGCCAATGATGTAACCGCATGGTTCACCTCAAGTAGCAAACAGTCTTTCCCTACAGTCACCAATAGTGTTATCTGTAACATACAGAGTAAGGGCCTGATTCAGCAAGGATCACAGATGCTAATATGTACGCAGACGACCGACGTTTGCTTCCTGCGTATGCATTGCAGTGCGTGTGCGCAAGCTGCTCACTGCGAACGGAAAAGCGATTGCAGAGGTCACGCAGATTCATTGTAAAGTGATTGACAGGAAGCGCCGTTTGTGGGTGGCTACGGGGAGTGGTTGGACGAACGCAGGTGTGCCAGTGCGTTTGAACTAGGGGTGTGCACCGGCCACTTTTCGTGTTTTGGTTTTGGATCTGGATCTTTCTTCGTGTTTTGGATCTGGATTGGTTTTTCTGCTCCTATGCTATTATTAACCTCAATAACCTTAATTTCCACTCATTTCCAGTCTATTCTGAACACCTCACACCTCACAATAGTGTTTTTATGTTCAAAAGGTTGCACAGAGGTAGCTAGATGACTATGCTAAGCGACACGAGTGGGCGGCACAAACACGTGACCCATCTAGGCGTGAAACTGCAGTGGCAGACAGGATGGCAGTTTGAAAAACTAGGCCCCAAACTGTACATAATGCAAAGAAAAAAAAGAGGTGCAAGATGGAATTGTCCTTGGGCCCTCCCACCCACCCTTATGTTGTATAAACAGGACATGCACACTTTAACAAACCAATCATTTCAGCGCCAGGGTCTGCCACACAACTGTGTCTGAAATGATTGGTTCGTTTGGGCCCCCACAAAACAAGCTGGCAATTAATCTGTCCCTGCACAAACTGGCTCTACGGAGGCAAGATGTCATCCTCATCCTCCTCATCCACCGATTCCTCACCCTCTTCAGTGTGTACATCCTCATCCTCACAGAGTATTAATTCGTCCCCGCTGGAATCCACAACCACAGGTCCCTCTGTACGTTCTGGAGACTGGTCTCCCTGGAAGAGTTGATAATTCATTTTATGAACATCATCTTCTCCACATTTTGTGGAAGCAACCTCCTACGCCTTTCGCTGACAAGGTTCCCGGCTGCACTAAACACTCTTTCGGAGTACACACTGGAGAGGGGGCAACTCAGGTAAAATAGAGCCAGTTTGTACAGGGACCTCCAAATTGCTTCTTTTTCCTGCCAGTAGAGGTACGGACTGTCTGACATGCCTACTGGGATGCTGTCACCGATGTAATCCTTTAACAGACAGACGCACGCTTGTCGCTGCTGCTTTAAGGATGCAAGTGCGGCTACAGCCCACACAATTCACAAAGACAGAAAAAAAAAGAACAATATTTTTATTGTTTGTGTAGCACACTTTGAGGGTGTCACCACCCTTTAACAGACAGACGCACGCTTGTCGCTGCTGCTTTGAGGATGCAGGTGGAATCTAGACGGGATTTGGAACCGGGGACACACTACCTCCATCAATTGTCTAAATCCCACTGCACTAATGGCGGATACCGGACGCACGTCTAACACCAACATAGCAGTCAAGGCCTCAGTTATACGTTTTGCTTCAGGATGACTGCTGTCGTACTTCATCCTCATCGCTAGGGACTGTTGGAGGGTCAATTGTTTAGTAAAAGTAGTGATGTTCCTACTTCCTCTCTGGGATGATGAACAACTCCCAGCAGCAGCAACAGCACTAGGAGGAAGTGGTTCTTGATCTTTCCCTATTTTATTTTTATCGGAGAAAGTTTGGTCCCCCATTTATGTTATATTGATATATACGTGCGGCTAAAGCGCACACAAACACAGAAAATATTTTTTTATTTTTGCTGGAGAGTAGTGCACTTTGTGGGTTACACCACCCTTTAAGAAATGAGCCAGCCGGCTCTTTACTTATGGGACACAGGCGCACGCTTGGCGCTGCTCCTTTGTTGATGCACGTGCAGCCACAGTGCACACAAGTCACAAACACAGAAAATATATATTTTTTTGGTTTGGACTGGAGTGTACTTTGGGGGTTACAGCACCCTTTAACGGTCAAGCCAGCCGGCCCTTTACTTATGACACAGGCGCACGCTTGGCACTACTTTGTTGATGCACGTGCGGCTACTGCGCACACAATTCACAAACACAGAAAATATTTTTTTTTTTGGTTTGGACTGGAGTGTACTTTGGGGGTTACAGCACCCTTTAACGGTCAAGCCAGCCGGCCCTTTACTTATGACACAGGCGCACGCTTGGCACTACTTTGTTGATGCACGTGCGGCTACTGCGCACACAATTCACAAACACAGAAAATAATTTTTTTTTTGGTTTGGACTGGAGTGTACTTTGGGGGTTACAGCACCCTTTAACGGTCAAGCCAGCCGGCCCTTTACTTATGACACAGGCGCACGCTTGGCACTACTTTGTTGATGCACGTGCGGCTACTGCGCACACAATTCACAAACACAGAAAATATATTATTTAGCACTTGGGAGGAGCACTCCTGATGGACAGAGCACCCCCTGGACAACACTACAGCACCCCTTTAGGACTGGGACACTGCACAGGACTTTGGAGTGGACACAGCCCCTATGGAGAACTGACTGCACAACACAGTCCAGCCAGCCCCTATGGACTTTGAAGTAGTGGACACAGCCCCTATTAACAACAGCAGCACAACACAGCCAGCCCCTATGGACTTTGAAGTAGTGGACAACAGCAGCACTACACTACACTACACAGCCCAGCCAGCCCTAACTCCCACCCTCCCTCTTCACTGTCCACAGCCGAGTGAGAAAATGGCGCCGACGCGGGTACCTTATATAGGATCCAAAACCCGCGAGACTCGGAAGGCGGGATGATGACGTTTTGCCTCGATTTCAGATCCGAGTCAGGCGGGAAAAGTCGAGCCTGACTCGGATCGGGGGGGTTCGGATTTCAGAAATCCGAACCCGCTCACCCCTAGTTTGAACGCCGTTACGGTGGCGTGCATAAATTAGCCACTGCGATGCCATACGTAGCCTGAGTGCTCACTGTGTACAGGAAAGTTAGCAGTTTATAAGTGAGGTGTGACCTGCCTTAATTGTGCGAGTGGCTCCGATGGTACTCAGTGTTACTGATGTTTTGGCTGGATTACAAGGTATTACAGATGTGCGAGAGGGGAAGCGGGCGTCTGCATTTGTCCGTGCGAGTGCTTTGCAAATACAAACATTAGCATACTCTCACAGCAGACTTGTGTACGCGATTGCAATAGCATTAGTGATCCTTGCTGAATCAGGCACTAAGTCTGTATCTTTAGCGAATAACAATCTATCAGCTTTGAGGTAGCTGTTATCAAGTACATTCTATAAAATACTAGAAGCTGATTGGTTGCTATGGGGAACATCTCCACTTTTTTCACTGCTTTATACATTTCCCCCTATGGGTGGTGTGTAGGGAATATGTATGTTATACCGCTGGACCTAAGCCCGGTGGATTAAATACTGACGCCGGAAGGCCAGCAGATGGAGATCCCGACAGGGTAAGTATTAACCCTACCCCTCCCTTAGTGGTGCCTAACCCCCCCCTCCCCCCCTAGTGCCTAAGCCTAACTCCCCCCAGTGGTGCCTAGCCCTCCTGGGGAGTGCCTAACCTCCCCCTGGGGGTGCCCGATGCCAACCCCCCTTCCCCTAGCCTAACCCTCCCAGAGGAGGGGGTGCCTAACCGTAAGTCCCCCTGGTAGTCCCTAAACCTAACCCTCCCCCGCGGCTAACAGCTCCTGACGCCTCGGCTTACCTACTGTACGTTCAGTATGCCGGGCGTCGGGATTTCAGCGTGGGGCTAATGATAGGCGTCGGTATTTAGACGCCCATCATTAGTCCCATGCCGGGCTTTCACTGTCGGGAAGCCGGCAGTCGACATTTTGACCGGCAGCTTCCTGACTACATCCCGGTGTGAACATAAAAGAATAAGGAACAAAGAAAAAAAATTCTGGACATCAGAAAGAGAATCAAAATAACAAGCATAACTATATGATATACAGTAGACATTTAAATGGAGACAGTGTAATCTGTAGTGATGAAATCCCAGACCTACTTATTTGTCGCACACAAGCGGCTACTTACGAGGTGTACTTGCGCATCTCTGCGAATCTCCGGGGCTATTCAGACTAGCACACAAGTCAGCTGGCTCTATACTTGCAGGTAGATGTATAACGGGGGGACATCAGGACATTCGCACTTACCATAAGTTTGTCGGGGTCATGTGAACGGAATTGCGGCCTCTGCACATGTCAGCATGTGCCAAGACCCGGCGTTTGCAACCTGTACAGTAGTGATACACCTGTGAATGATGTGGCTATGGGTGTGTACCCAGAGCCAAATTAACAAAGGGGAAGGCCTTCACAAAAAAATAGGCCCAACCTTATGAGCAAGATGATAATTAGCTGGCCACATGTGAAACTTCTGCACTTATGGGGCTGATAGTGTACACCCCCACACAGCACTGGGCACTGCTCATGTGCTTCTCATAATAGGCCATTCATTATTTTCAGGCATATGTGGCCCTAAGTCCGGCCCTGCGTGTACATTGGGGATATGTTGGTGGAGATGGTGGTGTTAGTGGCTATATGTAACGGAATGCTACGGTGGTAACGGTTCTGGAGCTGTATGACTTGCCCCTGGAATGTAAGACCTTATGGCAGTGCTACGGCACTTTTTTATGTAAGGACTAATCACACTGGTAAATTAATAGTTATTTCACAAATTAGATCAGAAATTTTTTTTTTACCAGCTATTTTCACGCGATATAAACCTCCTTGGTTCTGGTGCTGGTGTATGCCCCTTGTTCAGCTCTGGTGAGGTAGAGAGAGCTCGGAAATGAGGATCACAGGAATAATTTCACAGTCAATAGCATCAGTTTTATGTCCTGTACTCAGGGCCTGAGTGAGCGCTGTACGCTATGGTGGTGGTTTCGCAGTTCAGCGGTTATCGGCCGTCCTGCCCATGCATTAAGGTATATTATCGTAGTCGCTCGCAGTGAGTATTTATTCGCCGTGTAGTGTTTGGGGATGGTAACAAGGAGTGTCGGCTAAAAACGCAGGTGTGCCATGACCGATTTGGGGGCGGAGGTCACACCCTGCATCTGCGATCCTAGACGCATGAAATACGGCTCCAGTGTCTCAGTTCTTGTGGCCTCTCTGCGTGACCAAAGAGTTATCCGGGACTGATGGCATCTAATGATCTGTGGGCGATGCCAGTAGGCGTTTCATTACATATCCTGGCGCCTGCGTCATTTGCATATTTTTGCCGTCAGTCTGCTATCGGCCGCCGGGGAGAGAGGAGGATGCCCGGATGGGGAATGCACACGTGCCCCCGCCTTTCTTAATACGCCCCTGCAGCTACTATGTTCTTTTAATCCTGATTCAATATTTCTAGTGCTACAGATGTGTCTTCACACACCTAGCCTCAACATGCCATGTGGCGCGAATGAGCTGCGCCAAGCGGTGTAGCATTGTTTTTGCATCCTTTCCACTGGCGGGTGCATCTAGCCGCAACCCAATGTGACAAAACCGCTTCACGAGACTGTACTCATTCATCTGATATGCAACACTTCTGTCCATGAGAAATAGCGGGTAGCCTCCCTATTTGTGATGCTGTGTTTGCCGGTTCACTCGTACGTTCCACACCGAGACATTGGTGACATCACTTCAGGTTCCAATCCAGGCGCTGAAACCGTGAAGGACTCCAGTTATTAGTGGAATCCTCAGATAAGCCGTTGGCATATTTTGATTTTTCTACAAGTAGTTGTTGAGCATTACTGTACATTAAAGATGATCTTAAAGGATTTTACTGAAGGGTGGCCGTTTGGCTTATTAACAGGATTTTGTTTATGTGAACAAATATGGAGTTGTCTTCTGCAAACATTTTTTGTCTAGTTTTTGTAAACCCATATAAAGAAACATAAGTGTCCAATAGTGAAGTCTTTCATAGAACACCATGACTTGTGCAAAGTATTTTTTTTTTTAAGTCTCTTACCGAAAATCTAAATATTGATAGCTTCTCTGAACTTCACTGATTCCCAGCATTGACTATAGTTGGATTCAGTATTAGCTCCTCATAGCTCAAGAAAAGTTATTATCCACAGAATACCTTCCAATGAAATAGGCAACATAGCATAATATTGTTTTTCAATTATTTTAATTAACAATCTTTATAAATAACTGATCTTAAATACACTGGATGTTGGCATACGATATTACTTCATTTCCTCAATTTTGCCACCAAGAAGGGAGGTAGATGTGGTAAATCCAGTACAAATTTATCCAGTCACATTTCCAGATGGATTCTTGACGCGTTTTGTTCCTTGAAGTGTTTCGTTCAAGGGACTTTTTCAAAAGGGTACAGTGCTCACGATCATCCTGAGAACTGAACCTGTTTGAAAAGTCCCCCAGCCACAATATTCTCCTACGCATGTTATTTGAAGTAGAACTGGGAGGAGGAGGTGGAAAAAATTAATGAATATTTCTAATTATTCTCTTTTATATATGTATTTTTGGGTGCCACCTTTAGTATCCATCACAAAGGGACTATTAACAGTTTAATGAAAAAACTTCAAGAAATTGTATATTCAGGCCAAGCTAAAATATTTAGACAAAGTGCCTTTGCAATAAGTTACTGGATGGCCAACCATGTAATGGGATATCCACTGTTAGCAAACCATTTTTTTTTTCTTCAAGGCAATTAGAGTTGTGTTTACAATCTGACATATGTTACATACTATATGTTTTACAAATCCTAAATATTTTGCTGTGAGTACCAAGTGTCGTTTGGAACAGTATGATTTTATAAGGTGACCTAAAGCTTGGGGATTACTATAAGAGGTCCTATTAGGTTTTACTACAGCTTGTAAACCATATAGAGGCCATGAAACTAGGGCTGAGAGATGAGTGTCTGTGACAGCGGGAATAAGAATTGAAACACATGATGAAAATACAAAACGCTGAAACGACTGCTGAGCAAACATTACAACCAATGATGGTTAGAACATGTAGATTCAGGGTTCATATACAGTGCATCCAGAAAGTATTCACAACGCTTCACTTTTTCCACATTTTGTTGTGTTACAGCCTTATTCCAAAATGGAATAAATTCACTTTTGACCTCAAAATTGTACACACAATACCCCATAATAACAAAGTGTAAAAAGTTTTTTTGCGATTTTTGCAAATTTAATTAAAAAAACAAACTAAGAAATCACATGTACATAAGTATTCACAAGCTTTGCTCAATACTTTGTTGATGCACCTTTGGCAGCAATTACAGCCTCAAGTCTTTTTGCATATGATGCCACAAGCTTGGCACACCTATCTTTGGGCAGTTTCGCCCATTCCTCTTTGCAGCACCTCTCAAACTCCATCAGGTTGGATGGGAAGCGTCGGTGCACAGCCATTTTCAGATCTCTCTAGAGATGTTCAATTGTATTTAAGTCTGGGCTCTGGCTGGGCCACTCAAGGACATTCGCAGAGTTGTCCTGAAGCCACTCCTTTGATATCTTGGCTGTGTGCTTCGGTCGTTGTTCTGCTGAAAGATGAACCATCGCCCCAGTCTGAGGTCAAGAGCGCTCTGGAGCAGGTTTTCATCCAGGATGCCTCTGTACATTGCTGCATTCATCTTTCCCTCTATCCTGACTAGTCTCCCAGTTCCTGCTGCTGAAAAACATCCCCACAGCATGAGGCTGCCACCACCATGCTTCACTGTAGGGATGGTATTGGCCTGGTGATGAGCACTGCCTGGTTTGCTCCAAACATAACGCCTGGCATTCACGCCAATGAGTTTAATCTTTGTCTCATCAGACCAGAGAGTCCTTCAGGTGCATTTTGGCAAACTCCAGATGGGCTGCCATGTGCTTTTTACTAAGGAGTGGCTTCCGTCTGGCCACTCTAATATACAGGCCTGAATGGTGGATTGCTTCTGAAAGGTTCTCCTCTCTCCACAGAGGAATGCTGTAGCTCTGACAGAGTGACCATCGGGTTCTTGGTCACCTCCCTGACTAGGGCCCTTCTCCCCAGATTGCTCAGTTTAGACGGGCGGCCAACTCTAGGAAGAGTCCTGGTGGTTCCGAACTTCTTCCATTTATGGATGATGGAGGCCACTGTGCTCATTGGGACCTTCAAGAGCAGTAGATATTTTTCTGTACCCTTTCCCAATATTGTGCCTCGTGACAATCCTGTCTCGGAGGTCTACACACAATTCCTTGGACTTCATGCTTGGTTTGTGCTCTGACATCCACTGTCAAGTTTGGGATCTTATATAGACAGGTGTATGCCTTTCAAAATCATGTCCAATCAACTGAATTGACCACAGGTTAAATTTGCAAAAATCTCAAAAAAAGTTTTACACGTTGTCAGTATGGGATATAGGCCCTCATTCAGAGGCGGTCGCAAGAAGCGATCGCTTTCTTTGAATGAGGGCTCCTGGTTACCACCCACAGCTTAGCGACCGACCAGGGTGATGGTCGCGATGGTCAAGACCATTGGGGCTTGCAACAAGACACTAAGGTTGGGTCTCGGCAACCGCAAGCCCCAGGGAGCTTCCTGCTCTGATCGAGCAGGAAACTCCCCACTGACATCACTGCTGATGTCAATGCGGCCGCCCACAAAACGGCAGGCGTTCCATCAGGAACACCTTAGTTTGTGTAACCACCCCCGTGCCCCGCCTACAAAACGGGGCAAGATGTCGATCAACATCGACAGCCGCCCCTTTTGTAGTGAGCTCCGGAGCGAGAGAGTTTCTCTCTCACTCCGGGGCTTGCGCAGTGCGGCCGCTGTGCGTGCGCAGGACCAAAACATCGAGTCGGTTGCGAGCGCTCAGCGCTTGCGACCGACTCTGAATGAGGTCCATAGTGTTTAGAATTTTGAGGACAAAAACATTTATTCCATTTTGGAATAAGGCTGTAACATAACAAAATGTGGAAAAAGTGAAGCATTGTGAATACTTTCCCGATGCACTGTATCTTCATTTGTATGAACATCTTTGTTCCATGTAGTAAAAATAATTGTTCTCTGATGTTTGAATGCACAATATTATGATGTCTGTCTTTTCTATGCGGCAGATGATATAATCTGTCTAATGTGTCATTTGCACCTGTACAAGTGATAGGAAAATAGATTTTTTTATGTAATTTATAGATCAATGATGGTGTCTGTCCCAGTTTCGTGTTGTCACTTGATGCGGAGAGGGAGTTTAATTTAATAGTCTGGGATCACCTTAATGAGACCCTCTGGGTGTTTTGTCTCCCTCTGCAATATATTCCAACCATAATAATGCTCTATTCCTCTCCCTCCATGGTTTCTTCTCCTCTCCCTTTTTTATTCAAAGGGGTAAACGACAAGGCTGCCCTGATCTCAGCTGTGTCCCTAGGACCGTTAGCCCTTTCCCCACAAAGTCATCCACTCTACTCCGGTATCCGGATTGGCTCACTAGAACTAAAAGTTTCCTTCTTTGCCGATGATATGATGCTGCCGATCTCTAATCCAGCCACCTCGATACCTGCTACAATGGGTTCCATTGCACTCTCTGGTTCATTTGCAGTATATCGGATTAATGTTCAAAAATCTGAGATCCTCCCTTTAACCCCTTCCTGTGCTCCATTTCTCACGTCTCCTGTGTTATCGCAGTTTAACGGTACTCATCCATCTTTGAAATACTTTGGGATTCATATCCCAGCTAATTTAAATAACTTACATAGATTAAATATCTCCCCTGTTATTCACAAATGTTTGTCTCCGCTTCAACATTGGTAAAACACCTTTCCCTTCTGGCTAGAATAGAGATGTTGCCCATAGCAACCAATCAGATTCTACTTTTAACCAGCACCTTCTAGAAGATAATAGCTAGAATCTGATTGGTTGCTATGGGCAACATCTCCACTTCTAAAAACTCTCACTTTAGTAAATATTCCCCTAAGAGTCTGTTATTTCCGCAAACACTCTTTCTGTATAGAGATTTTCCCTTTGGCTGATGTGGCGGCTTGTTCTAAAGCATTTACCAGATTAATTTGGCAGTCCAAGAAGCATAAAAAACCTCGGCCTTGCCTAATATAATCTAGAAGAATTGTGGCATAGGTCTCCCTGTTTGGGGGCGGTAACGGGGGTCAGCAAAAGGTAAGCGTGCCAGTGTGTGTGAACGCCGTTACAGGGGCGTGCATAAATTAGGCACTGCGATTCCATACACAGCTTGGGCTTTCACTGCGTGCGCTGAGGTTAGCAATTCGTGAGTAAGGTCAGACCATGTGCAAGTGTTCGTGAGGCTGCGATTGTACTCTGTTACCGATGTGTTCGCAAACTTGCAAAGTATTATGTATGTTTGTAAGGTGGGCATGCTTATGTTGTGCTGCGACGGCATAGTGATCACAGTGGATTAGCATATCATCACAGTGAGACTGCATGCGTAATTGCAGCCGCGATCCAACCTGTATCAGGCCCTATATTCACTATATTGCTGACTGGCTTTCATTTAACCAATGGCCCTTTGTAGCAATGTATTACCCATATGCTCCAGTTGCATTGCTTCATCTACGAAGAGCGCTTATTCCCTCTTTTTATTATGCCCGGTTGCCGGAATGGTTAGAGGAAAGGACTAAGTACCTGATTCAGAGCCGCTCGCACCCAGCGTATGCAAATTTGGCTAAGTGACGGCATGGCAGGCGCTCGCTCGGAAAGGCATAAGCACGCCCACTTTGTCTGTGCGAGCAATCGCTTTGTGTATGCAGACACACATTAGCCTATGTAGAGACGCCCACTAGCGCACGTCATCTCCAGGAAGTGTATTAAAACATTGGTACATCGCGCACCATTGGAAGCGATCGCAGCGTTTGTGGTTGCCTTACTCTACCGCAAGCACTGCGAGGACTTCAGTGTAAAAAACAGGCCGGTGACGTGTACTATGACGCAGCGTGTTAATTATGCACGCCTTACAAATGGCATTGAAACACTCAGGCACGCCTGCGTTCGTACCTCCACTCCCCTGTTATTAGTGTCCTGCCCCTGTTACCACCCACAAATGGCCTCTCCTGTCACTCATTACACTGGGCTGTGGTTGTTGGGCGAGCGAGCGGATTGCGATCACACAGAGTACTTTGCGCACGCGCAGAACGAAGCGTGCACATGCGCGGTTGCTTACCAACTGCCGCATACCAGCGAGCGAACAGTCGCTAGCGAGCGGCTCTGAATCAGGTCCTAAGAGCCATCTATGATGTGTATGACCCTGGAGGCTCTATACTGTCTTAACAAAAACCTGAGAGAATGGTTTAATATCCCCATTCCCATTTCTTTGTGTAATTACAACTGCGTCACTTTGTAACAAGTAAATCTTCCCATATTGCGGATCGTTCTATTGTCACCACTGAAGCTCCTGGTTTTCTTATACGTTTTCTCACCTCAAATACATTGTCGTATTACATTTCTTTAACCGGATCTGACAGCTAAGGGACCCTGGTAATTTATGCAGTTCTTTAAACTTAGCGTGAACAAAACATTTTCCTGATGTCTCCGCTTTGCTCGCTCACACTGCTAAAGTATTAAAAACTCTGGGTTCATTTAAACTGCAAGAGGTACAAGTCCTTCCACAGATACTGTACGTCTCACAAGCACAACGTCTGCATGTTTCTTGGGGTACAAACAATGGTCCAAAGTGCAACGCAGCAAATGCGGATGAAATTCACAACATGCGGCCGTGCCCAGAGATCCGGTGTTTCTGGAACAAAG
The DNA here is from genome assembly GCA_031769625.1 of Taudactylus pleione. Taxonomy (NCBI): domain Eukaryota; kingdom Metazoa; phylum Chordata; class Amphibia; order Anura; family Myobatrachidae; genus Taudactylus; species Taudactylus pleione. The sequence continues at coordinate 2,388,457 of JAUIMM010000637.1, read as the reverse complement.
GGCCTGATTTAGACAGAGGTGCAGTAGTGGCTGTGAGTTTTGGCGCATCTGCTACTGCAAGTTCAGGCTAATGCTGTAGCCAATGGGATTCCTACATGAGATGCACAACCCACTGCTGCTCTAATCCGCTGTGGTGCATTGAAAGTCGCAATGTCAAGCAGATGTTGGCTGCACCATCGGACATTAGACCAACCCCCTGGTTGAGCAGCATGTTTGGTGGTGCATGGCTGCTGGTGCCTGTGGAACCGCATCTTTTGACGCAGTCCCTGACATAGGCATACCTCCGATGATACCGTCACCGCCCAGGGACGCCTATCGAAATTGCATGGCTCTCCATGCAATTCCAATATGTGTCCACCGGCAGTAAACATCGGAACGCATGCGCAGTGCGTCTAGGACGCATGGGCAGATTTAAAACCGTGTGCTCTTGTTTATCAATCAAACATTTCACCTCCAGCTTTGCACCCTGTACCTTTCTGCTAAATTTAGTGTTTGGAATTTGAGTTCCAGTGTTGGTCATCTCTTTCCCACTCTCACACTGATGGTTACTGTGGCAAAGAATGCACATCTCAGCAAGTGGCCTAAGATAAACGTTACCTCCTTGTGCACCAACCCTATGGCTGGTGTAGATTATTTGTCTGAGTATGGCCTCTAATGTAAATGATTGAGCATCTGTACGCAATCACTGTTGGCGACATACCCGCGACACTCATAACACGCCGATAAGACTGACCGTCTCTGTGCATCTGTTTAGTCACCGCCTGGGAACGCCCAGCACTTTTCCAAGACATCTCTAATACAGTGCATCTCATTCGCAGCAGCGCCTTTGTGTACACTCTGTGCAACGCGTGCACCAAAGGAGATTTTAGGGATTTTGTGCACGCTCAGTAGCAAAAAAATCACTCAACTCCGCGAACATCGGCATTGCATGTGGCTCTGAGCCAGGTCCATTGTATTGTTTTTGGTTCTTTTTATATTTAACTCCCTGTGGAGCACATTTAGCAGCTATACACCTTTTACCCAACGTGATTGTTGGATTCGCACCATTTATCCCCCCTCCAACCACACCTCTCTTTACTATATTGTTTTTTTATAAAGGCAAAGTTTTTGGCATTTAAACCCACTGTATTACAATGTCTTCTCTGTACCCCGCGCAATCTATTTATGTGTTTCTTCCTGATTGTATTTTGATATATTTGCCTGTCTGCAGTATTTTCCAATTGTCTTGACAATGCTTTACTCTGTGTCCAGATGGTGGTCGCAGCGAGGATTAGGATGCAGGATGACTGACAGGCAGTGTCCATTTGTGTGGGCTAATGGGAGGGTGGAATACATGGCGGGGCCATTTTGTGGGCATGTCACAGCCAGCGACTGCATCCTTATACGCAGTTTCACAGGCCTCGACGACTTTGTTGCCGCAATAATGGATCAACTGCGTGACTATCGGACACCTGAGTAGATCTCCGATTACTCACGATGTCCCGTTACATAATGCAGCCGGGGCCAGTGAAGCTACGTTTCCTGTAACGCTTCCTGTCTCCGCCCCCCAAACACCAGTAGCATGTCAGTCATGCCGCAGCTTTTGTGGCACTGCAAGTGACCTCATGGCCCCGCATCTGCACATGCTCAGTGCGGCTTCTGTACATGTGCATATCTACAGACATCGTAGATGTGTGTAAACATTGGGTTTAGGTACATCTCTGAATTAGCCAATCCAAAGGAGAAAAGAGAAACTTACAGGTAATGACAGATGCCATTACACAAAACCTTATTTCCACTTGATAACTTGCATTTTTAGTCTTTAAAACTACAGTAAGTTATGATAGATGCAACATAGCTGATGTTGCAACATAAATGCTGCTCCAATATAAAACATATTTATATATAGATAACTTTCCATGTGTCATAAATAGTATATAACTTGTTGAGGGCAAGTTATTATCTCTCGTTTGCCCTCTTTTAAAAACGAATTCTACTGTAATCAACTATATTGGGCAGCACAGATGGTGTAATGGTTAGCATTACTGCCGCACAGCACTGAGGTTGTGGGTTCGATTCCCACTACAGCCATATTCTCCCTGTGTATATGTGTATTAACCCTAGTGTGTATGTGGTAGGGAACATAGGGCCTGATCTGCACATGCGCATGCATCGCAGTGCGCGAACTAGCCACTGCGAACGGGAAAGAGATTGCAGTGTGTACGCAGACCCATTGCAGAGTGATGGTGGGTGGTGACGGGGGGGGGGGGTCGAGTGAACGCAGGCGTGTCAGTGCATTTGAACGCTGTTACAGGGGCGTGCATAATTAAGCCCCTACGACGGCATACGCAGCCTGAGCTCTAGATACCGACAGAAAGTTTAGCAGTTTGTGATTGAGGTCTGACCTGCCTTAATTGTGCGTGGCGCTCCGATGATACTCGATGGTACCGATGTTTTCGCAGATTTGCAAGGTATTATGGACGTGAGTAAAGAGAAGAGGGCGACCTTATGTTGTGCTGCGGCAGCATTGTGATCGCAGTCGTTTGCCTAATTTCGCAGCAGAACTGCGTACGCACTTGCTGCCGCGATCGCATCAGCGATCCTTGCTGAACCAGGCCCATAGATTGTAAGCTCCTCTGGGACTGATGTGTATGGCCAAATATTCTCTGTAAAGCGCTGTGGAATATGTGTGCGCTATTTAAAGAAGTGGTAATAAATAAATAATATATTTACAAAATATTACTTACCTAGAGCAATATCGCCAAATCTGCTGACCCTGAGACAGGCAGCGCCACGTTGTTGATGCACAAAATCTCCCCACTAGAAAGAAGAAAAGAAACTGCTGTCTTAGTAAGAGGACAATGGGCCTCATTCATTACAGATCGCTGTTGTGATAGCCGCTGCCATTACGCAGGTCTGCTGCGAAAATATGCCTATGACTGCAGTCGCACAGCCAGCATAGAGACTCTCACTAACGCTATCTCACATCCGTAATACCTCGCTGTCCTGCGTATACATCAGGAACATCGAGTAACATCGGACCCTCACGCACAATTACAGCAGGTCTGACCTGCCGCAGAAATTGCTAACCTCGTCGCACGCAGTGAGTACACAAGCTGCATATGTCGTCGCAGTGACTAATTTATGAACGCCCATGCAATGCCGTTCAAACGGACAGGCATGCCTGCGTTTACTCTGACCACACCCCCGTCACCACCCCCAAGCGCTGATGTCCCGTCCCTTGATCTGCCATGGCTTTCTTTCTGCGTAGGTGATCGCAGTGCGATCACAATGCCAACTCACACAGTACGCACCATTGGCCGATTTGCGTACGCTGTTGCAGCTGCGATCCGTAATGAATCGGGCCCACTGTTCATTGTTCGGGTAAGATTTCTGTGGTTCTCTGTAGGGCCCTTTAATAGTGACCAGGAAAAATCTCACAAAGAACGTAGGCTCAGATCTTCACTAGTCAAAATGTTTCATTTATTTTAATTTCCTTAATTTACTTTTGCAAATAAGCAACATGTACAGAGAGGTGCAATGAGCAGAAATCAAGAAGGATACAGACACATCAAATAAGAGACGTATATTATTAGATAATCCACAGGTCCAGCTGTGACTGTAATTGTTGTCAGGCCTGCTACTCATCTACCTACTGTATGTATTCTGAGTTTCCCTCTCCTCTGTATATACATTGCTCAAGACTCACTCACTTCATGTTATATCCTATCAGGTTTATATTACTTTGTCATTTTATACCCCCCCTCCCCCCACATGCATGCATGTACATTATCTGATGCAACTATCAGAGGTTATCTCAAAGGTTCAATTATCCAATGTTATGTACCCTTGAGTATTGATTACAAAATGCCTCATGATCTACTTGGAATACTCTGTTATAATAATGAATCACTGGGTACTTTTTGTACCACTCTTTCACCAAAATGTTTTAGATTGTATTATTTACTTGTTATAGAACTGTTCTAACAAATCCTTGGCTTTGGATTTAGTATGCAATAACATCGTTATTATTTCATGTTTGTACACTAACAATTGTTGATCATATAATAAAAGCATCTCCGAAACCACAACAAAAAATTAGCAAAAATATCCGAATGTGACCAGGGGTATTGTAGGTTTCATATTTTCCTTAAAATTGCCTTATTTGCTCTTAACTTGCTTGTTATTGGTTGCAGGGTCACATTAAAGATCTGACATTATCTTGATTTGAGGGTTTACATTACAAAACCCTGCAATTTCAAAAAAGGGTGTGCAGACATTTTATATCCACTGGAAATGGGTCAAGGCGCCCGGCTTATGTAACTGGGACTATCTAAGGCTGCCTCACACGCTAAGGGCCTGATTCAGCACGGATTGCAAGGCCGCCTTCGCACGCACACCCGCTCAATGCGAAAATATGCTAATGAATACAATCGCACGGCAACCGCAGCGCTATACCAAGACTCCCACTTCTCATTACATACATCGGCAAGTCAGCAAGAACATCGGTAACATGGAGTAACATCGGACCCATACACACAGTTGTGGTTGACCATGACCTGCCGCACAAACTTCCTGTCGCCATCTAGATCTCTGGCTGCGTATGCAATTGTATAGGCTTAATTATGCACGCCTCTGTAACGGTGTTCAAATGCAGACGCACGTCTGCGTTCCGCCAACCAACCCCCCCGTCACCCTTCCCTAACGGTCACTTCATCTCAATTCCCGCTATGGCCCGAACTGTGTGGAGATTGTATATTCTCCCTGTGCTTGCATGGGTTTCCTCCGGATACTCCGGGTTTTCTCTCCCACACCAAAATTATACTGATAGGTTAATTGGCCCCCAACAAAAATAACCCTAGTGTGTATGTGGTAGGGAATATAGAGTGTAAGCTCCTCTGGGGCAGGGACTGATGTGAATAGCCAAATATCATCCGGAAAGCGCTGCGGAATATGTGTGCGCTATATAAATAACTGGTAATAAATAAACTACAAATTGAACGAGTTGTTAGAATCATTGTTCATGTACAATTACCTGTTTTGTGTCAGTACTGATATATGCTTGTTTGGAATAAAGAATAACCTACAGTGAATAAAAATAAAAATCGCAAAACTAACACTGTGTTGGGACTGAGGGCCTGATTCAGAGCCGGACGCTCTTTCAGAGCGCTCGCTCTGAATCAGTGCCCTCCCTCTCTTTTTTGTTGAGCGGCCTCCTGGCTGCTCGCATAGCTGTGGGTGACCACCCACAGCTATAGCGAGCGGCCAAAAAGATGGTCGCAATGGTCAAGACCATCGCGACCATCGGGCTTGCGACGAGACCCTTGTGGTAGGGTCTCGTCTGCCGCAAGCCCTGGAGTGCTTTTGGCTCTATCAGAGCCGAAAGCACTCCCACTGACATCACTAGTCAGTGGGGCCGGCCCCAGACGGTAGGCGTTCCCATGGGAACATGTGGTTCCAAAACACAAAGTATTCAAATAAAAGTACAGCAGTTACACGCTATGATCCTCATATAATCTTAGCGCAAAGAGATTATACAGACCCAAGTACAATTATACATACGCAGCGCTCTGGACCAGATGTAGGCATCAGCAAGAAACTCCTCGTCAATCAGCATTCAGCACAAAAACTAGGAACCCAGGGTCAGAGCATATTTATACCCCCCAGAAATAAACAACACAATAGAGAAGTTTGTTGCTAATACCATTGGGCCTAACAGGGAGGGCATATGTTACAAGGCATTTAACAGGTTGATTCAAATAGACACAACCCAGCCTCTAACAACTGGGGGTCTCTGGTTTCCTGCTTCATGCAATCATCATAACAGTTGTTCATATTATGTACATTTTGTTGCTTGAAGTCTCTGCGGTCTATAAGTTGAGAATGCATGATGCGATCTCCACACCGATGGTACCGGAATACTGTTGAGAGAGTAAGCATCAGTACAATTCCAAACATGGCTTACTTATCACGTATAAAACCTTAGATAAGAGATAACCTTTATTTCATAGCAATTATGGTAAATGTGCATACTTGAATCTTATACCTTAAAGCTTATTAAACCTTTTATGTGAATATGTAATGTGTAAGTATGTGGGGTGTGATCTAAAGACGCTTGTTAACTTGGGGCAGATGCGTGCGCATGAAGCTAATAAACAGCGTTTCATACAGGATCTTATGCATTCGCTAATATGCGATTAGTTACCAGCGCAATTGTGCGTATTAATGTGTGTATGAGAAATGGTGCACTTAAATCTCGGCTAGCAGTGTGGAATGCTGAGCCTTATAGTTCCACACGCCCCCCTCTCTCAGCAGCCCCCACCCTTCCCAGGCTCAAAAGTACAATCCTTTGTTCTCCCAGGTTCCTGTGTAAATGCAAATTAGCACAGCTACAAGACCCAAACCTCAGATAACACTCTTGGCTTTGAAGGTATTTTATTGCAGGAAGCCTGCTAATGTAAGGTGCTACAAATGACCCTCTTGCTGTATTCGAGCAGGGCCACCTGGAGTGAGACCAGACGTTATGTAAAGGAAGCTTGTCTACACAAGCTAGTTGTCACGTGGCCATTTGCTCTGTTCAGCTAATGCAATCCAATTTTGACATACTGTACAGCCATTTCTGAAATATATCCTTTAAGGGAATTATAATAATATACACTTTATCCAGAGCACCCAAACTACCTAAAGTCATGAAATGGGCTTTTGGTGAATCGCCGTAACTTATGGCGATGGTGTCTCTGCGATTCAATTTTAAACTGATCTTGTCTCAGCCAATAATCCAGCTTCGACAGTCCACCCTTTGATAGCGAACAACATGCTATCACAATCTGATTTTAAAATATAATTTAGGCTTACATTTATATACTATTTAGTGTTATTATGGGATGGCACAAGGTGGGTGTTAATCCATCAATAATGTGTCTCTGAGTGGGGACATAAAACTACTATTATACGCACACCGCAGATCTTGGAAGATCATGTGAAAGGTGTGGGGATACACCGGTCCTATAAAGGCAGTCTTGAAGGGGAATTGAGACTTTACATTATCTGAGGTGTTTTTAAAAATAACATTTCAATAATACATTCTATGTATGTCTAAATATAATACATTAAATGATGGTATTTCCTAGTTCAGGGTTGTAATGCAGTTCTGTATTTACCTCGGTATTCATACTGACCACCATCATAATTTCGTTCTTTCGTTTTACTCTATTTTTACATTTTCCACACTTCAACACAATAGGAACACACCGGACACATATGCCAATTATTATGATGACAATCAGTATAAGGATTAAGAAGTTGCCTATACTGGCGATAATTTCCTGGACCCATTCCCCTAGACCTGAGAACCATTTCACTGGGTTCAGCCATGAAACCCATCCTTCTATCTTCTCCCTTACTTCAGCCACTGAAGCATTATGGTTCTTACGAAACTCCCATTTTAGCTGCATAATTTCATCCATCTTCCGGTCTATCGCCTCCTTGGGGTTGCTGGTATCATTGGTGACATAGGTGCAACATTTTACTCCAAATTGGGTGGCCAATGTTACGCAATACCCTCCAGTAACAGCAGTTAAATAATTTAACACTAGCCTGTGTTACACCAGTCCTTTCTTGTATGCTTGCAATTTTCTCCCTGTATACCTGAATGTGTCATCATACATCTCGGTGATATTATCTATCAATTTAGCAAGTTCCTGAATATATCTAAAGTTTAATGTACCCCGAGCGATCCTGGTGGGATCCAATGCGACTAAAACTTGAAAGCCAGCTGTCTCACTAATTAACTGAGTGGCTTTGTGCACGTCACCAGGTATCATATTTCGTTTGCCTCTGTGTTCATATTGTGTGTGAAGATATGGTGACGGTGTGTTGTTATGTATACCAAGCATTTCCACATGTGTGAGGGTCATAACTTCTGGGACTACTCTTCCCAGGTAACACAAACCTTCGGAACTCGGGGAGAGCCACTTATACGCTTTTCTTCCACATACAAAATATACATTATCAGGGAGAACATAAGGAACGGTATGCATCATTATCATTAAGCACATTTCCCTTGCAAACAATCCTATTTCTTGGTCTTCCATCTGGTACATGCAACTTTCTGGCTGTATTATTTTAGCACAATAACCATCTGGCACCTTACCAATAATTTCTTTGGTGGAACTCAATGTATACCGATACCTAAAATGTATCCCACTAGATTTAATTGAGCGTAACAGATCATGGTTTATGGACTCATTATCAGCTCTTTGTGAGAAGGTCATCGTCTGATTATTCCCCATCACTTCCCAACTCCTGGGTTTATTGGAGTTGGTTATGTTTAAACACAAAAGTGATCTATCTACTTGGAATTGATATAGTTTGAAATGAGGTGGTTTGGATGAGAGAAATTTTCCATCCAATGTTTTCCCTTTTTGTAATTCTAAAATTTCCGTGATATTCAGCAGAAATGGCACCAACCCTACATTATGCTGTCCCTGTGGCACATGTGAACACACCCAGCAATCAGTTTGATTTAACACTTTGCCTACCATGCTATGATAATCCTCTAAAGGATACCCACCCCAGTACGGGTTATATTTAGGTTGGCACCGTTGGATACAGTTCTCATCAACTAGGGACCCACAAAGCTCACAAATACAGGAATCTTCAGGCGATAAACCTCCACACCATCCCCGACTATCCGGAATGACAGCTCTCTTAACAATAACAGTACTAAGATTGGTCAGACACTCCCCTGATTGGCATTGCACTCCTCCTGACTCCACTCCATCAGCACTGCCATCCGCTCCCATTTCCTCAATCGGTCTTCCATCACAGAAACTGGATATTCCCGAACCGACCAGGATGGTGAACACTCTAAAAGAGAATATGAAAATGAACACAGCAGGCCCGTCCATTGTAACAACAATACCTGCAAATTTCTCTTAGTTCAGGTATCTCACTACGACCTTTTCAATCCTCCCGGAACAAGCTCGCGAGCGACAGGTCCACGCTGTCAGCCTTGTCTCCGACTTGTTTCTCCACCAGTAGATTGACCTTTTTGCAGTGAGTGGAATGGACCCAGGTATCTCTCTCAGCCACCTTCAAAGATGTAGTACTTGTCAGCAGCACCTGGTATGGACCTTCCCACTGATCAGTCAAACCTGAACGCAAGAAATTTCTGATCATAACATATTCTCCTGGTTCAACATCATGACAGTTAGTTTCAGGCATATCATGGGACAACAATTTGATTACTCATTGATATAAGATACTTTACAGTTATCTAGTTGTTACCCTTCAAGTCTTCCTGTGGACTTATAATCAAATGAGGTTGTCTACTGAACAGTATTTCAAATGGGGACAGATTTAGAGGGGTCTAGGAGTGGTCCTTATGCTATGTAGGACCAAAGGTAACGCTTCTGGCCATCCTAGTCCAGTCTCTGCCATGATTTTACTTAACTTATTTTTAATAGTCCCGTTCATCCTCTCTACCTTGGCACTGGCTTGCGGTCGGTAGGAGGTGTGAAGTTGGCTATTAATACCCATCAGCTTACACATATTTTGAAAAACATCACCTGTGAAATGAGTACCCCTGTCACTCTCAATGATTTTAGGGATACCGTACCTGCATACAAATTCCTGAACTATTTTCTTGGCAGTAAACACAGCAGTATTAGTGGCCGCTGGGTAGTCCTGAACCAAATTAGAAAATACATCAGTGCACACTAATACATACTTAAGATTCCTGCAGGGTGGTAATTGGATGAAATCAAATTGTATCACCTGGAAAGGTCCATCAGTCGGTGGAATGTGGGAAGGTTCGGTAGGGATCGCTTTCCCTATGTTCTTCCTCAAGCAGGTCAGACAGGACATTGCTATCTTTTCTGCTTGTGAAGAAAAACCTGGTGCGCACCAGTATGCTCTCACCAACTTGCACATACCTTGTTTCCCAGATGAGTCAGACCGTGTGCTGCCTCAGCCAGGCTGCGGTAATATGCCTTGGGGGCTACTGTGGTTTACCTTGTCCGTCCCTCCAGAGCCCGGAGGACTCTTGCCCACATCCCTTGGACTTCCAAATGGACTTTTCCTGAATTGAACACAAATTTTGCATCTCAATTAATTTCAGCATATCAATTGTTTGGAAAGACATAATTTTTTCAGTGGGAGAAAACATTTTTAACCCTGCTGCCCATTTTGCAGCTTCATCAGCTCTGTTGTTGCCCAGTGACACCGGATCATCCTCACATGTATGGGCTTTACATTTAATTACTGCCACCGCTTTGGGCAGTTGGATTGCTTCTAAAAGATGTTTTATGTGTCAGGAATGTGCAACTGGTGTGCCTGCTGCTGTCATAAAATTTCTCAGATGCCATAGAGCCCCAGAATCGTGCACCACCCCGAACGCGTCCCTCGAGTCAATGTAAATGTTAGCAGATTTGCTTGCTGCCAGTTCACATGCTCTAGTTAGTGCTACTAACTCTGCCACCTGGGTTGAGTGAGGAGGACCAAGAGGTTTAGCTTCTATGATGTCTGTGTCATTTACAACAGCATAACCTGTACATAAATCACCTGTGTCTATTTGTCTATGACAACTCCCATCCGTATAAAAAGTCACATCCACATTCTCTAAAGGTGTGTCGTGTATGTCAGGTCTAGCAATAAAGGTCTGATTCAGATATTCCATACAATCGTGCGTATCATTATGTCCGCTGAACTCACCTCCCGACAGCAACTCGCCTCCTTCCACCCTTTGTACATCATGTTGTACATATGGTAAATACATTGCTGGATTCAGCGTGCTGCAACGTTTAACAGTGATGTTTGCGGGTGCGATTAGAGCTAGTTCCCATTTGGTAAACCTAGCCGAAGAGACGTGTCTGGTTTGAGCTGAGTTCAACAGAGCAGATACAGCATGGGGAGTGTAGACAATCATATCATGACCCAATACTATGTCCTCACTTTTACTCACCAATAAAGCGGTAGCTGCTACACTTCTCAAACAAGTGGGGAGTGATCTTGCCACAGTGTCCAATTGGGCACTGTAGTATGCTACGGGCCTACTGGCATCACCATGTTTTTGTGTAAGGACACCTGCAGCACAACCATCGGCTTCCGTACAATACAAATCAAAAGGTTTTTCATAATCAGGTATTCCCAATGCAGGAGCTTTTGTCAGACTATCCTTAAGATTAAGAAAAGCCTGCTCTGTTTCCTCTGTGTGTATGACACGATCGGGCTTTGAGGAAGAGACTAATTCCTGTAAAGGCAAGGCCAAAATAGAAAAACCTGGGATCCACATTCTACAGTATCCACACATTCCCAAGAAGGTACGAATTTGCTGTTGATTCTGCGACAGTGTCATGTTCTGTATGGCCTGGATTCTATCATTTGTAAGATGTCGTAACCCCTGGGTTAGGCAGTGTCCCAAACATTTTACTCCGGATTGGCACGGCTGTAGTTTGTTCTTAGCCACCTTGTGTCCTGTATGCGAGAGATGAAGCAACAAAGGTTTAGTATCATTCAAACATGACATAAACGAGTCAGAACATAGCAATAAATCGTCCACATATTGAATTTGAACAGATCCATTGGCAGGTTGAAAAGATTGTAAACAGTCGTGCAATGCCTTGGAGAAGATACTGGGGCTGTCTATGAAACCTTGGGGTAACCGTGTTCATGTGTATTGTAAATGTGAATAGATACTGACAGTCAGGGTGGAGAGGCACAGAGAAGAAAGCAGAACAGAGGTCAATGACGGTGAAATGGGTTGCATTTGGTGGGATCTGCATCAGGATGACAGCTGGATTTGGCACTACAGGGAATTGGCTCTCTACTACCTTATTAACACCTCTAAGGTCTTGTACCAGCCTATAACCCCTCCCACCACTCTTCTTCACCGGGAAGATGGGACTGTTGGCTACACTAGCTGTACGAACTAAAATTCCCTGTTGCAATAATCGCTCAATTATTGGAAAAACCCCTAATTCTACCTCCTGTTTTAGTGGGTACTGGGGAATTTTTGGAGCTTGCCTACCGCTTTTTAAATTTACCATTACAGGGCTTACCTTTGCCATTAATCCAGTGTCCTGTCTATCCTTAGTCCAAAGAGAATCTGGAATTTGGGACAACATTTCATCTACCTGAGATGGATTTTCATTTAAACTTGTAGAGTTATACATTATCCTTTGGGGAGTGTCCAACATATCCCGCACCTCGTGTGCAACTCTCTCTGGGTTTTCTAAAAATACACCATCAGGGGTGCAATATATAACACATCCCATCTTACATAACAAGTCTCTACCCAGCAGATTAGTAGGAGTCGCAGCAGCCAGAAGGAAAGAATGCCTGGTATGCAACGGCCCAATAGTAACCTCTGTGGACTTTGTTAAAGGATAATGTTCCACTTTACCTGTTACACCCATTGTTGGTACTGTCTCGTTGGTCACCTGTAAATTAACGGGAGATTTTATCACTGACCTGGTCGCCCCTGTGTCTACAAGAAAAGGATATTCAGTACCAGCTACATCAACCATCATGACTGGTTCTTCCCTAGTACTTCCTGTTAACCTGACTATCTGTAGACTACAGGTATGACCTGACCCCTAGCGTTGGCTACCATTCTCCAATTAAGCATTTACGGCCACAATTGGAGCTGGTGCCTGCTGGACATTTGCTGGTCTCTGTGCATATCCCTTATTGGGATGTCCAGGTCTTCCCTGATTTGGGGTTCCTACTCTTTTTACTGTACAGTTTCTACTTAAGTGTCCTGTTCGTTTACAATTAAAACATGTTCGTGGATCGGGTGAAGACACGTGTTGTTGTGAGGTTTGAGCAGAGGGTAAAGGTGGTGGATATGGGTAAGGATAGGGAGGGTAAGGGTATTGTGGGGGATATGAGGTTTGTGAGTAGTATGGGACCTGTGGTTGTATAGGGTTTGTGGAATAGAGCTGTGTTTGTTGTTGCGTGGGGTTAGTGAGGGCATATAACTGTTCAGATGTGTGTGCAGATGCGAGTGTGTCTGTTGGCTGTGATGTTACCGTCATTCCCTCCAGAGCTTGTATACTGACAGCCATTAGTTTTTCGCTCTGGGTCTCTCTCTTCTTTGAGATGGTTTTTATCATGTTCTATGGCAGAGTCTATGAGGGTATCTATTGTGACTCCCCTCCAGCCAGGTTGTGAGGTGAGTCTTTAAATTCTCTTTCAGACCATCCATGAGTACCGTGACTATCATTCCCCTGTGGTGAGCGCTATCTTTAATATCTTATAACCCAGTGTACTGTGTGATATCCTGCAGAGCCCGGTCGAAATAATCTTCTGCAGATTCACTCTCCTTTTGCTTAATGGTGAAAATTTTGTTCCAGTTAACTACTACCAGAAAATATACACCCAATTGAGTTACAATGCGGGAAATGTTACCTTGGTTTACTTGGTCTGTTAAGGGAATGTCACCATCCAATACACAATCCGTGATAAATTTTGTCACGTCGGTATTGCGTGGTAGACAGGCCCTTAACACCACACGCCAATCTGTATTAGTTGGCTCATGAGAACTACCCAAATTTCTCAAAAATCTTTGACATTTGGCTAGTTCCTTTTTGGGATCGGGGAAATCATTTATGATGGAATTTAGTTCTGCTCTTGCCCAGGGACAATGCATTACTACTTCCCTCGTGGGCACTACACCGTTCGCATCTGCATTTCCATTCGGAACGGTTATTGTCCGAATGGGATGCAGACCGGCAGCGCTGCTACCTTTTGACCTTGTTACCTGGCTGGGGGTTTAATCTGTTGCTGCTACGTATGGTATTAACAACTTCCTATAACTGGTGCAGAGGTTATTAGCACTTCCCTTGCTGTTACCGATGGAGATGGCGGCACCACTCATGATTGTGGTGATGCAGCATCTACCATTTGCACAGCATGGGAAATGGCAGACATTACAATAGGCTCATCATCCACATCATAAACATTTTCTTTATGGTTGCTTAAGAGAGTGTACAAATTGCTTGTTACATTTTTATGGGTATTTTTGGTAACTGTACTTGCACCTCCATCCACATAAGGTGGGGGTGGTGAGCGTGAACTGCTGGCAACACTCTCCACAATGCTACCTTGCTGCACGTGCGCGCCATTTTGCGGGTCGCCCGTATTGCAAGTCAGCGTCGCAGATGTATTCTCTGGCAATGCGCTCGCAATGGCTAGTTTGCGTCGCTTGCACATTTTTAAGCCACGCATCCCCTTCATGCTGCCACAACTTTAAACATTCATAATATTTGACCTTTTTCTCTCGGGAGCGTATCAGACTGATGTGATCCCGGACATTATCTAGTACATTTTTATCAAAACTACCAATTCTGGGAAACGGTCTAACACTCTTCATTGTCATTTTAAACCATATATCACAATACCTTATCGTATAAGTACCGTACTTAGTATGCATAATACGACGGGCCGATCCAAACGGCGCTTCCATTAGCAGCACATCATTGTCTAACATCTCTATTGTTTGCATGGCCCCGATTCTGAGACAACTCCTATGCTTTTCAATAAAGATTTAAACTGGTGAAAGACAATCAAGATACTTTCACTTACCTGTGGACGATTTAAACGGCAGCGCCCACACACCTGGATAAGATTTGAAAAAGGCAACTTCCACACCCGGATAAGATTTAGTAAGGCAACTTCTACACCTATGGAAGTTTAAGTAGGCTACTTCCACACACCTCTCTACAACAAAGACAACATGTACACCTGCTGTGTATAGAACGGTAAGCTGCTTACCGAGCGACTAGCACTTAGCCCTTAAAGGTCATACGGTAACTCTAACTGTAGGGAACAAGTTACCCCTACCAACAAATACTCACTGTTACACACTTTTTCCTGTGCAGAAAAATACACGTTAACCCAGATATTGATAACAATTGAAAAATGTAAACCTCAACGGCTTTATTTAAACACGTGGCAGCACAACCGGAAGGACGTATAAGCTATTGTGCGACCAGTCACATACATAATAATGCGACTACCACACAACCGTATGACAACTTTTTAGCTGCGTACGCAAAAGTGCATCTTTACTGTGCGCAAAACTGCGACTCAGCCGCGTGCTCAATATTGCGACACCCCTTTAAACGTTAGGTTCTATCAACAAAGGAAAACAAACTTTTTCCTCTTGTCCCTGGATTCTAGTCGGCTTCCTTGGCTCATACGAAAACGGATAGCGATCTTTCAGCACAAAGCGGTTGCAGGTAAACCCTGCATGTGGCCACTCCACCCTTTGCTGAGATATCGATAACCGTATGTGCCGTGTGAGTAGGTAAGTGACTTCACGATGAGCCCCCAACTAAGGATACTGCCTTTGAACCTCTATATATCCATGCCTATACCTTCTAATATCCTTCCTATAAACCTCTAAGGATGACGCTAATTTGCGTACGTAGTAATCCAGTAAATAAAGACTCCAGACTTAGAACATGTGGTTCCAAATCACATAGTATTATTCAAGTAAAAGTACAGCAGTTACACGCTATGAGCCTCATATAATCTTAGCGCAAAGAGATTATATAGACCCAAGTACAATTATACATACGCAGCGCTCTCTGGTCCAGATGTTAGGCATCAGCAAGAAACCCCTCGTCAATCAGCATTCAGCACAAAGACTAGGAACCCAGGGTCAGAGCATATTTATACCCCCCAGAAATAAACAACACAATAGAGAAGTTTGTTGCTAATACCATTGGTCGTAACGGGGAGGGCATATGTTACAAGGCATTTAACAGGTTGATTCAACTAGACACAACCCAGCCTCTAACAACTGGGGGTCTCTGGTTTCCTGCCTCATGCCATCATCCTAACAGTTGTTCATATTATGTACATTTTGTTGCTTGAAGTCTCTGCGGTCCATAATTTGAGAATGCATGATGCAATCTCCACACCGATGGTACCGGAATACTGTTGAGAGAGTACGCATCAGTACAATTCCAAACATGGCTTACTTATCACGTATTAAACCTTAGTTACGAAATAACCTTTATTTCATAGCAATTATAGTAAATGTGCATACTTGAATCTTATACCTTAAAGCTTATTAAACCTTTTATGTGAATATGTAATGTGTAAGTATGCGGGGTGTGATGTAAAGACGCTAGTTAACTTGGGGCAGATGCGTGCGCATGAAGCTAATAAACAGCGTTTTCATACAGGATCTTATGCATTCGCTAATATGCGATTAGTTACCAGCGCAATTGTGCGTATTAATGTGTGTATGAGAAATAGTGCACTTAAATCTCACTTAAACTAAGTGAACACCTAGCAGTGTGGAATGCTGAACCTTATAGTTCCACACGCCCCCCTCTCTCAGCAGCCCCCACCCTTCCCAGGCTCAAAAGTACAATCCTTTGTTCTTCCAGGTTCTTGTGTAAATGCAAATTAGCACAGCTACAAGACCCAAACCTCCGATAACACTCTTGGCTTTGAAGGTATTTTATTGCAGGAAGCCTGCTAATGTAAGGTGCTACAAACGACCCTCTTGCTGTATTCGAGCAGGGCCACCTGGAGTGAGAGCAGACATTATGTCCAGGAAGCTTGTCTACACAAGCTAGTTGTCACGTGGCCATTTGCTCTGTTCAGCTAATGCAATCCAATTTTGACATACTGTACAGCCATTTCTGAAATATATCCTTTAGGGGAATTATAATAATATACACTTTATCCAGAGCACCCAAAGTCATGAAATGGGCTTTTGGTGAATCGCCGTAACTTATGGCGATGGTCACAGATGCAATCGCATGATGCTAATAGTAATATCGCCACATGTACTAAAGTGTGAGTTTATCTAAAATGGCGCTTAGGCGGCCATTCGCAAAATGGCGTCTTGCGATCAGTCGCAAGATGGTGTCGCTGCGATTCAATTTTAGACTGATCTTGTCTCAGCCAATAATCCAGCTTCGACACAGAGAATGTTCAGGGAGTTGGTCCCCGATCTCCCACATGATCCAAAATGGAGGGTGACGCGCCTCCCATTTTCACATCATGCAACTTTGTCAAAGGTGTGCAGTCAATAGGTCTCCAAGTAGGATGTCAACATTCACAATGTCGACGCCTGCAAAATTTCAACATCATAAATGCCAACATCATCATAATTTCGACATTTTCGTTAAACTTAGGGTTAGCGTTGCCATTAGGGTCACCCATGGGTTAGCGTTACCGACAGAATTACAGAATTTCACTTGGCCAAACCAGGCCCTCGCCCACTGCAGGTGTCAGCGGTGCACCATGTAAGTATTATACTATATTCTGTTGGGAGGGATGCCACTGAATGTGAACAAAAACAACGCAAAAAAACATTATTTGTTAATTTGAAAAAATAAATAATAATCCAGGTGTCTTTGGGTGCAGGTTCCACTGATGTGCTGCTTTTACAGTGCTTCATCTCTAGGTCAGCTAAAAAGACGAGTGGTAGTCCCGGGTTCCAGCGCAGCGGTCCTTGGTCTTCCTTTGTGTGCTGGTATAGTAATCTTGATTTTAGGATGAGTGATGATGGAGCACTTTGTAGATCACAGGTTCTCAAACTCGGTCCTCAGGACCACAAGCACTACATGTTTTCCAGATCTCCGCACAGAATCACAAGTGAAATAATTAGCTCCACCTGTGGATCTTTTAAAATGAGTCAGTGAGTAATGAGGACACCTGTGCACCTGCTGGGTGACCTGTAAAACTGTGAACTGTGTGGGGTCCTGGGGACCGAGGGCCTAATTCAGACCCGCTCGCAAGCGGGTCGATGGTGCCCGCATGCGCACGACGATAGAGCCAAAATCACTCCAGGGCTACCGCAGGGTCTCGTCGCAAGCCCGATGGTCGCGATGGTCTTGACCATCGCGACCATCATCATGGACGCTCGCGGAGGCCTCTCCAAGTTGCGGTAGGAGGGCCCTGATTCAGAGCGAGCGCTCTGGTCAGAGCGTCCGGCTCTGAATCAGGCCCCGAGTTTGAGACCACTGTGGTAGATTGATCCAGCTTGGTCCTGATTTAAAGTTAACGGAGGCTTCAAAGATCTATTTGCAGGGCTCTGGCTTTAGTCTGTGGATCCATCTCCGTGCTTCCGCTTAGGCGCCTCCCAGACACAGCCCGAGAACGCCCAGTACAAGATATTTCTGTGCGTCTGAATCGCAACTGCCACTCTGTGCGCACGGACTCTGGGAGCATGCACAGTTAAAAGCAAATTGTTCAACTGCGTCTGATTTGGACATTGTGTTTGACTGAGATGAGTCAGGCCCGTGAGTCTCTATGCTTTCCTCTGTATATGTTATGTTGTAGATTCTCTTAGACTTTCAGGTAGCAGCCTCCGTGAACTATGGGGCTGATTCAGAGCTAGGCGCAATCGTGATTGCGTATAAGCCGCACTTCGTGTGCGCAGTGATCGCATTGCAACTACGGACACACACAGGAATCCATTGCAAAGTGAGTGACAGGCTGTCAGCGTTTGGGAATGGTGACGAGAGAGTGGTCTGAAAAACGCAGGCGTGTCTGTCCGTTGAACGCCGTTTCAAGGGCGAGCATAAATGAGCTACTGTGATCTCCTACGTAACTTTGTGTGTCTGGAGAACTCCCAAGGCTGCAACTGGTCAGACTTGCCGCAAATGGAAGATGGCTGCTCGATGTGCATTGATGTTACCAATACGCTGTACGCATATGAGAAGGCAGCGGTGGGCGTCCTTATGCTCAGGTAAGCATTGTGACCATTAGCATATTTTCACAGCTACGATGTGCAAGGAATCACAGCGGCGATGGCCTTAGCGTCCGTCTCTGAATTCGGCCCTATATCTTTTCATAACCAGCCTCCGTATACCCCAGAGGGCAGATAGAAACATTAAGCCCGTCTGGTTTCATGTTATGTCTTTTCCATTAACTGAAAACCGGTCATTTTAGATTTCTCTGCTTTGTTTGAAAAACTCTGGGGCAATAAACCTACTGAAGGAAATCAGCCACAGCTCTCCCAGATCCTTATTAGTCATGTATCACTAAGAAATATATTATGTAAGTGTATCACAGCTTATATTCATTTTTCTGCTGTGTGCTCTGCGGAGATTAAAATGTGATTTTCCAAGATCTCGTTACACTGCCCCAATGAGCATCAGAGTTCCCGGCCTCCTGCCGTCTTTCTGCCATCTGGACCCGTATCTGACTTATGACTTGGCACTCACATCACCCTCCTCCAGCAACCTTACAGGGGATTGTATGACTGAAATAACAGACATTATGTACAGCCTGTCACTTTCTTCTGGATTATGGAAAACCTAGAAGATGGCTCAAAGATTCTAAGCTACAGAGATGTGCATTTGTATTGTAAGCAGCAGAGTTATAAAGATTCTAACCTACAGAGATGTGCATCTGTAATGTAACCAGCGGGTTTCTAAAGATTCTAAGCTACAGAGATGTGCATTTGTATTGTAACCAACGGGTTTATAAAGATTCTAAGCTACAGAGATGTGCATCTGTAATGTAAGCAGCAGAGTTATAAAGATTCTAAGCTACAGAGATGTGCATTTGTATTGTAAGCAGCGGGTTTCTAAAGATTCTAAGCTACAGAGATGTGCATCTGTAATGTAACCAGCAGAGTTATAAAGATTCTAAGCTACAGAGATGTGCATCTGTAATGTAACCAGCATAGTTATAAAGATTCTAAGCTACAGAGATGTGCATCTGTAATGTAAGCAGCGGGTTTATAAAGATTCTAACCTACAGAGATGTGCATCTGTAATGTAACCAGCAGAGTTATAAAGATTCTAAGCTACAGAGATGTGCATCTGTAATGTAAGCAGCGGGTTTATAAAGATTCTAACCTACAGAGATGTGCATCTGTAATGTAACCAGCGGGTTTATAAAGATTCTAACCTACAGAGATGTGCATCTGTATTGTAACCAACAGGTTTATAAGGATTCTAACCTACAGAGATGTGCATCTGTATTGTAAGAAGCAGGTTTATAAAGATTCTAAGCTACAGAGATGTGCATCTGTAATGTAAGCAGTGGGTTTATAAAGATTCTAACCCACAGAGATGTGCATCTGTAATATTAAGCAGTGGGTTTATAAAGATTCTAACCCACAGAGATGTGCATCTGTAATGTAAGCAGCGGGTTTATAAAGATTCGAACCCACAGAGATGTGCATCTGTAATGTAAGCAGCGGGTTTATAAAGATTCTAACCCACAGAGATGTGCATCTGTAATGTAAGCAGCGGGTTTATAAAGATTCTAAGCTACAGAGATGTGCATCTGTAATGTAAGCAGCGGGTTTATAAAGATTCTAAGCTACAGAGATGTGCATCTGTAATGTAAGCAGTGGGTTTATAAAGATTCTAACCCACAGAGATGTGCATCTGTAATGTAAGCAGCAGGTTTATAAAGATTCTAACCCACAGAGATGTGCATCTGTAATGTAAGCAGCAGGTTTATAAAGATTCTAACCCACAGAGATGTGCATCTGTAATGTAACCAGCGGGTTTATAAAGATTCTAAGCTACAGAGATGTGCATCTGTAATGTAACCAATGGGTTTATAAAGATTCTAACCTACAGAGATGTGCATCTGTAATGTAAGCAGCGGGTTTATAAAGATTCTAAGCTACAGAGATGTGCATCTGTATTGTAACCAACGGGTTTATAAAGATTTTAAGCTACAGAGATGTGCATTAGTAATGTTATCAATGAAGTTAATAATGTATTTCTGCAACTAATTTTCCTATTCTTATTTGAGAAAGTGCTAATGTAGCGCATAATATATTAAATAAGCTTAAGGGACTGTAACCTAAAATATATATATATTTTTTGCTTAATTATTCCTAGATCAGAGGATCTTGAATGCAAGACATCATTTTATATTATCCCTCTGTGCAGGCTATGGGGAAACTCTGCTACTGTACCTCTAACTGCTCGCTAGGGATGGCCATCGATGGCTCTACCATTGATGGTTTATTGTTGCAGGACTAAGCATTGGACTGTTTTTCACAACACTGCCATCAATGTTGCAGTCTTGGAACCTGCCATCGATGGCAAAAAATAAATAAAACAACACTTGCCATCGGTAACAGACCATCGATGTGATGCACATGTAGATAATAATAAATGAAACAATTGCACATTATTTCAAACCAGTAAAACTCATTAAAAAGACCGTAAGAGATAAGTGCCCAAAAGATTGGAAATAATGTGAATAGAAATAGAGAAGAGTATTTGCATTTATTTCTTGTATCTCCTAATTGTCAGTGTTAGCACCTCCTGGTCCCAGTAATATTATGCCAGATAATGTGTTACACGGATGACCATTTTAGCATATAACATTACAATAAATCCAGTGCGGATGATAGCTCCTTTGCTATATCTTAACGGTATGCAGTCGGGAAGGCGGCGGACCTAATCCCGACAGCCGGCTTCCCGATTGCTTAATCCCGGCGAGGGTTAAATGACAGGCGTCTAAATATAGACGCCTGTCATTTTACCGATGCTGGGAAACCGGCGCCCAGTATCCCAATCGAAGGGACGCCGAGCGCGGATAGCCATGGGGGGGTTAGGTTTAGGGTTCCTGGGGGGGGGACTTAGGGTCAGGCACCCCCCCCCGGAGGTTAGGTTTGGGGAAGGGGGGGGGACTTGGGGCTAGGCAACCCCCCCTCCGGGGGACTTAGGTTTAGGCGGCGGGGAAGGGGGGGTTAGGTTTAGGCGCTGGGGGGGAAGGTTAGGGTTAGGCAACCCTGAGAGTTAGGGTTAGGGGGTAGAATTAGGTTAGTGAATACTTACCTTGGACGATCGGGATTTCCTCCTCTGCCGGGATGCCGCTGTCGGGATTCCAACCGCCGGCATGGGTCCGGCGGTAAATCATACTGATTCTATCTTAACATATCCCTTGTACATAAACTGTGGCCCACAGGTGAGATAGTGCCTGATAGTGGCCCAAGCATTGACCTCACCTTCTAAACCAGCACCCTGTTAATATTTACCCAAAATAAATATCTTGCACCTGTCATGGTTAAAGGTACACAGGCTGATTAGATGCATATCATAGGGGTGTGCCTGACTTGTGTCTGTAGGCCTTTGCTGTACAGCTCTTATACATTAATGGATTGGTTCCACCTCTCCAACCACCAAGTGGTCATGCCTGCAAGATATGTGGAAGTTTGTTCTTGGGCATTGTGACAATTTTGCGCCATGATGCAGCTATATATCACACAAATACACTACAACTGTATACAGTATCTGACAAGACAAATGAGAGGCTGTGACAGGATGGGCTTTCTCTGTCACCCTTGGCTTATCTGTGCTTTTACCACATATCTACATATATACCATCGGGGCTTGCGACGAGACCCTAAGGTTGGGTTTCGGCAACCGCAAGCCCCAGGGAGCTTCCTGCTCTCATCGAGCAGGAAGTTGCCCACTGACATCACTGCTGATGTCAGTGCAGCCACCCAAAAAACGTCAGGCGTTCCTTAAGGAATGCCTCCGCTTGTGTAGCCACCACCCCGCCTACAAAACGGGGCGAGCTGTCGATCAACATTTTGTAGTGAGCTCCGGAGCGAGAGAGTTTCTCTCTTGCTCCGGGGCTTGCGCACGCGCAGTGTGGCCGCTGAGCGTGCGCAGGGCCTTAACTTCGAACCGGTTGCGAGCGCTCAGCGCTTGCGACCGGGTCTGAATGAGACCCATAGTGTGGCCAGGAAACAGCAGGACCCGGGCAGAAAGCGACGCGCGTCTGTGTGTGCCCCACCTCCTCAGAGTGTCCTCATGACAGGCAGGGTCTTCTGTGTGTCCCATCCTCTCGCGGCAGGGTCTGTCCTTTTATGTTTTTTGTATCCTGCAACTATTTCGGAACTGCAGTGCCAGCCACAGTTAGCTGGCCGGAGTGCGGGTGGCTAAACAGGTAGGTCGTTAAGTGAGGAGCATCTGTACAGTTTTTTTCACATTTACAATTATAATAGAAAATAAATTCATAGGGGGTAAATTTACTAAAGTGATAGTTTTAAAAGTGATGTTGCCCATAGCAACCAATCAGATTCTACTGAACATATAACTAGCACCTTCTAGAAGATAATAGCTAGAATCTGATTGGTTGCTATGGGCAACATCACTTTTAAAACTCACTTCTAAAAACTCTCACTTTAGTAAATTTACCCCATAGAGTAAGTTACTGTATATCTTCCCATTATCGCTAGGGCTGAGGTGGATCCAGCCAAAGATACATTTACACATTATCCACCGCGATCCATCTCTGCTGGTTATTCAGCTTAGCAGAGGCAGGAAAAATGTTGACGCTCCTCCCTCACTCCCATGTCTGTAAGTGGCTTTCCAACCTGCCTCTGAAAACAGGGATCTATTGAAGCTGCCATGGAGATCTTCAAAGATATTAAATCATCAGATTAATACATACTTGCCGACAATAAGCTCCAGCCTTCCGGGAAGGAGCTGATTGTCGGCTAACAGCGGGGGGGCGGGGCTGACCATTGACATCACATTGGGGGCGGGGGTGGCAATTGACGGCACATTGGGGCAGGGCCGGGGCGGGGCTGCACGATTGCGCCATCGTGGCCCCGCCCCCTATTCACAATGCCATTATTTTCGACATTGTGAAGCAGGGGGCGGGCCCAAGATGATGCGATTCAGCGTGAATCGCGTCACCGCCCCCCCTCACCGGGGGTTTCCAGTTTTTTCTGGGGGGAGGTCGGAAGTTGCAGGCTTTCGGGGGGGCCGGGAGCCTCCCGATTTTCGGGAGGGTAGGCAAGCCTGGGTTAATATAATTTGCTTATTCCTTTCTCCGACTTCATGGCAGCCCTGACTTATTGCGTGTTCCAAGAAATAGCCTCCAGCCCTTAGGATGGAAATGAGAGATTTTAGCCCTGATTCAGAGACACAGACAGGGCAGCGTCAGATGCCTGGATATTAATACAGATAACTGCATGAATTTAGAGTCGGCTGTACCCATGCACTTCAATTGATCGACCAATATATCGTGCGTCCATCGGCCAGTGTGTACCAGCGATATGTCTGTGAATGACGTAATTCACGGACATATCGCGTTGGCCGTGCTGCACAGCCAATGGCAGATATATCTGTCCATCGGGCAGTGTGTAGGAGCGATCAGCACTACGGAAATCACTTATTTCTCCACAACTATTTATATGCTGCTGTATAATCCTGCCCATTGTACCGGAGATTGTTTGGCCCGTGAATTCCCAAAAATATAATTTAGGACTACCAGAATTACTATAATGTGCCTATTTTTTTTCTACATGTCCTGGACGCAAATGTCAAGCGTAGAAAGCATACAAGGGGTAAATTTACTAACCATCGGTTTTGAGTCTATTTCAAAGCTGACGGTCAGTGATGGGTATGGACTTGCAGTCTACAAAACCAGCATTTACTATGCATCGGTTTTGACTGTCATTTGAAATCCAATATTGTTACCCGTCAGATTTCAAACTCCTATACCGCAGCCAGGAGCGTAGCTAGACCTATGGGGGCCCCATAGGTCTAGCTTGTATATAGACATGACACAGCAATACATTCACTGATATACATGCCAGTGAGAAGAGTTATACGAGGGGGACACTGGGCTGGATGGGGGAACAATGCAATGGGAGGGCACTGGACTGCATGGGGGGAATTTTTGCAATGGGAAGGCACTGTGCCAGATGGGTGGAACATAGTGATGGGTGGGCACTGGGCTGCATGGGGGGACATTGCTATGGGAGGGCACTGGGCTGCATGGGGGGGACATTGCTATGGGAGAGCACTGGGCTGCATGGGGGGGACATTGCTATGGGAGGGCACTGGGCTGCATGGGGGGAATTTTTGCAATGGGAGGTTACTGGGTCAGATGGGGGGGAACATAGCGATGGGAGGGTACTGGGATGGTTGGGTGGAATTTTTGCAATGGGTGGGCACTGTGCTTGATGGGGGGAACATAGAGTAGGTGGGGACCACAAGGCTGGTTGGGGAGGGAAGGTGGAAGACACTGGGCTAGCAGGGTAAGAAACACTGGAATGGGGTTCAGTGAGATGGCAGGGGGACACTGGGTTGCAAAATGGGGAGACACTTGGAAGGGGCACTGACCTGAGTTTGCTGATGTTCTATGCCTGGCTCCGCACACTCACTGCTATCGATCTCCTGCGAATGTTGAAGCACTTCACATAGCACTATGATCTGTTCAGGCTTTGTTGGGTTAAAAGATAAAAAAAAAAAAAAGGCTTCAGACTCCAAAAATAAAATGGGGTCTCCCGTCCCGATGAACTACTTCCCCGCATCCCTGGTGCCAGTGGATGCAGGGTTAAAAGTTATAAAATAGATAATAGTTTGTTACAGGCGGGCTACAAGTCCCAGACAGCCCATGCCAGCACTTGTTGAGCAACAAGTGCCGGCGTGCCCGGACATTAAGGGCACACTGTAGTCCGCTTGTAAAGAAGATATTAGAAGGAGAAGGCTTGCACACAGACTGCTTTTGCACACAAAAAAAAACATCCCTAACAAACCAATTACATACTTACCAAATCCTTGGATGGTCTCTTCTTCGTTCTATGCATTCTGTGCAGGCATCCACTGGTCTTGGTAAAATAAAAGAGTGGTACCCCATGGCTAGGCACTAGAGGGAGGGGTAGGGATTTGGGGATTGTACTTATTAGTACAATAACAGATATCCGCACCCGAAGTGACAGTGACATGACCTCCGGGACCCAGAAGACGCAGCTGCAGCCGTCGGAGCAGGTAAATCACCGCTGGCCCACCAGGGACTATATGTCAACATTCTAGCATGCCGACAATTCATCAGTGTCTACATGGTCAATGCTGACAGTATGACATACTTGCCAACTGTCTGGCTGCCCCTCCGGGAGACTAGCGGCATTGTAAAGCAGGGGGTGGGGCTACCATGACGCGATTCAGTGTTAATCACATCATCAGCTTCCCTGGACTGCCTACTTTCACTCAGGGGGGGGGTTACACGGGTGTCCGGGAGACTTACCCTCTCTTGTGGGTGGTCGGGAGTGCTACCCGATTTACGCCGTTCCGGGAGAGTAAGCAACTATGCATTATGACCATGTTGTCATTCTCATGTCGACATATCATACCACACCTGAAAGAATTCCATTTGTTGACACAATATTACCTGCCCCAATTTAGCTCTGCATGCCCACCCAGGCAGCACTGTGTCTGACGATCTAGTGCGTATCAGCCTAACATGCAAGCGAGCAACTGAACTCGCTGCCCCGATGGCGCTGTAAGTGACTGCATTCCTTTCAGATGGGATTTGTTGAGCATCTCAAAACCACAAAGCAGACATCAATGTGTAACTAACAACCCTCAGCTGAAAGAAATATCATCAAATGCTGCTGAGTGCAGTCTGTTTTGGTGAGGGTACAGCATGATGAATATTGTATTTAATGAATATGAATGTGTTCTGTTCCCTGGCCGTGTTGCCTTTAGCTGTCTGGCTCTCTCCTCAGCTGCACTCCAGTGAATAGGAACATGTAGAAAATGCTCTTTTTTTGGCTGAGCTTGTCAGAAGTTGGATTTGTACTTTGGGAAGGATGTGACCTGCTTTTCAGCATTATGTCCACATCAGCAACTGTTCTGCTGTATTACGGCAGCTGGGCTGCTCATGGGAACACCGCGGCATGAGAAGAGGTCACCGGCACGGGATACTATGTACTAAAGCAGTGCAATGTACGGTGAACTTGTTGCCAACATATTGCCCTTAACTTTGATTAAAGGTGCAGATTTCACAATGGGGTTGTTTGTTTTGTTTTCCCCCTGAACAGTTTTAACATTAAAAAGGAATCAAAGACCACGCTGACACACCCACATCGCTCATCCCAAACTGCGCCTCACTTGCTCCAAAATTCCAGCACATGCCACTCAGGGTCTCAGACCTGACACTTACTTCCTCTAGGCCCTCGTCTACCTAACATTTGTGTGTTTGATCTCATGCCCCCTAGTGTCATGCCTACCATACTGTACCCAACCGCACACCCACTACTGCTATCCCTATCATACTTATCCCTGTACCCAAGCTATATGCCCACCATACACAACCATGTACTCAGCCTTATGCCTACTAGCCCCTTGTCCACGATACACATTCCTGTACCCAGCTTCATGCACATCATACACATCCCTGTACTCATCATTATGCCCACTAGTCCCTTGTATACAACACACATCCCTCTACCAAACTTGATGCCTACTAGAGCTATGCCTGTCATACACCAAACTTCCTGCCCACCATTACACATCCTTGTACTCACCATTTTACCCGTGGTTCTCCCCTTCAATCAAAGCCGTTCAGTACAGTGTGTGTTGTTATGGCGGTAGACGGCTTCTGCTACCGAAATTCTGCTGCCACCGTGCCATAAAAATCTGTTAAACTTATTACAGGGGTGATATTATGGAAGTCTCATTTTAAATAAGGTTGGGAATAATGAAAGATTAATTGTGTAATGTAAATAAGCAGAATTTATAATACATTTGTTTTGCCCCTGTCAGTGGCGTCACTAGGGGCGTGCGACCCGCACCGGGTGTCACTCTTCAAGAGGGTGACACCAAAAATAGCAGCACACACACACATGCGGGCCGCACCCCATCCATAGACACGTCTGCTGCCCACACACCCCCTTCCTCGGCACCACCACACCCCCTGCTGACCCCAAATGGACTGGCCCTGCGGGTCAGTTAATTCTCTCACCGCGGCGTGCCCGGCGTCCAGAGCCACACACAGGCACAGAGCATCTCTCTGTGCCTGTGTGTGGCTCTGGATGCTGGCCGCGGTGACGTCATCAGGCATGCGGCACGCCGGCTGAAGGGGAAATATACCTTTCCTTTCTGGGAAGGAGAAGAAGGAGGTGCGTGCCCGCCGCCCAGACAAGCCAGCCTGGACTAAGTAAAGGAAGGTAAGTAGTACTGCACAGGGGTGGGGGCACAGCATAAGCAGCGTTACTGGGGCCACTGCATATTGGCACTACTGGGGATAGTGTATAGGGGGCACAGTATAAGGGCACTACTGGGGGCACAGCATAAGGGGCATTACTGTCTGGGGACACTGCATAAGGGGAGCTTCTGGGGGTATTGTATAAGGGGTGCTACTGGAGGTACCAAATAAGGGGCATTGCATAAGGGGCGCTACTGGGACCACTGTGTAAGGGCACTTCTGGGGGCACAGTATATGGAGGTCTAATACAGGAGGCATTGCATATTGGGCACAGCTGCAGGGTACATTGCATAAAGCGGCACTACTTAAGGGGGAACTGCTTAAATTGGCACAGCTACAGGGGGCATTGCATAAGGGGCACTACTACTATGGGCATTGTGCATAAGGGTCACTAATGTGGGAATTATGTAAAAAGGGCACTACTGTGGGCATTGTGTAAAAGGGGCACTACTGTGTGTCATAACATAAATAAGGGACACTAATTTATGGTGTAATGTGAATAAGGGGCGCTATGTGCTGTGTAATGTGAATAAGATTGTGCTACTGTGCGGTGTAATTTGAATTGGGGATAGTATTGTATGAACATGCCATTTTCTTTCGAGATCACGCCCCTTTTTTGCACCACGTGCCTTAGGCGCATGCTGTCCTTTTATTGATAAATCGCTGAGGAAGGGGCGGCCGTTCCACCATTTCTCTAGGACCACTTTAAGCACTGCTACCCAGAATACCGGCCGTGGCATCATTACGCCCGCCATCCTGGGAGGAGCACAGTGTGAATGCTGGACAGGTAAGGGGGAAAAGTTTGCGGCGCTGCGCATCTTGGTCTCGATTTTTATTTTCTTTGGGAGGAGGGGGGGGTTGTCACCATGCATTACAGCACCAGGTGACACCAACCCGAGTGACGCCTCTGGCCCCTGTCACTTGTGGGAATAGGCCTATAACGTGTGTATTTTCCAAGGGGTCAATACATAGTAAGTACCACTCATGGACCAGATACCCTCTCCGCAATCATGTTCACCAATTACAGAGGAGGACAAATCATTAGGAGTTCTAGGTTAGTGGTTCTTAAGATGTATTTAGTGCTTTGCATCGGTGGGTCTTTAGTTTTTTGGAGATGTATCAGATCCCTATGAGTGACAAATCTATTAGGCAATGGGATCCAGTGATTTCTCGTTAAATGATCATACAGATCCCCCATTAGTAGCATGCATGCATGCAGTGCCGGGGGCAATTACGGCTGGCATCCGTTTATTTCTACATCAGCCACACAGTGTTGTTTCCTTGGCAACATGCAGTAAGAATTGTCCAACAAAAGACACAAGAAACAAGTCAGATATAAAAATTTGTATGTATATTACAATGAAAGTATGACAGAGCACAATACCATCAGCAAGCTACGCGTTGTAGCAAGCACCATGAACATGTGTTCAGAATTTTACAATATTATACATCTTACACATTATAAAGCAATATATATATATATATATATATATATATATATATATATATATATATATAATTTTTTTTTTCTGGCACAGAAATTTCCCAGTGCAGCATTTTCTCCAGCTATGTTGGCCGTGATCTGCGGTCATTAGATCGCCTGGGAACATATATGAATGTTCTGACAAAGTAGCGCATTGTAATAGAACATAGAACGTTCACGGATAACATGCAGTCTTCTCTCCAATATAATTTATTACCCAGACAATGTTTGTACATCTGAAGCCCACGTCATCTCTCTCAGTGGTTGAAAAATAAATGGCATTCCTTGTGTTCCTGAAAGTTACTCTTTTTTTTCAGTTACAAACATAAAATATACACTGGTTAGTTTAAAAATATAAAGTAAGGGAATATATGTATACATTAGGGGCTCTATATTTCTGGTCTCTCGATAGTGTAAATAACTCCTATTTGTTAAATCACCTGGATTCCAGCAACAGAATTGTGCTATCGTACAATACAAATAGACAAGGTTTAAAACAGAACTTTGACTTTTGAATATATTTAATAGTTTGCATTCGGTCTGCCCACTACCTCCTATTATGTACCTACTGCTGCCTACACAAAATTGATGGAGCCATTTTGTCGGCTCAGCCAATCAATTCGCTAGCAAGTATTGACACCACTGAGGCAATCATGCTTCACGCCACTAGTTTCTAGCAAATTGACTGGCTCCATTCTTAGGCGTATTGGTCCAGCCCACAAAATGGCTGTCTCCACGGCAGGCAGCAAGCATATTTTAAATTCTGGGAAGGTCAGATACTAAGGCTCTGCCTTTGCCAGTATGAATGTTCACTTTTAGGATTTACATTACATTGTGCATGAAGGTAGTGTACAAAAAGATAATTACCTCAGATTTATTGGGGTTGTAGCCATGGGCTGCCACAGTTTAGATTTTTGCTCTTTATTAAATTAAGGCTGTAGTGCTGGGATTATAACCACTGCTGGTTTAGCAAAATCAAACTGTGACGTAACGGCTCACAGGTTCTTCCAGTGCGCGCAAAAGAGAACGCAAACAGCATACAACGACAAAACCTAAAATGTATACTGTAAAAAAAAAAAAAAATAATAATTATTTTGATAAAAAGCCAATTTTAGGCTCTATACAAGGAAGACTAATCTCATTGGTAAACCTAAATTAAAACAAGCTATCTATTGTAATGGCTGGAACTAGGAAAGGGTATGGTCACAAAAATAATCCTCTGTATATGAAATTACCCTGCACATTTTTTTGCCACTCACCACAGTGAAAATCAAGTCATATTTTGGCATAAAAGCAATTTTAGAGCCTATGCAGCGCAGGCTGAGAACAGTGACATGGCACTAGGGGCCACAAAGTATACACATATTCAGGTGTACATATAGCCAAATGGCACATTATTTGAGGTTCAGCAGGTAGCAGGACGTCAGCGAACCTCACACTGCGGATGGCATGAATTCAGAATAGACATTACCCCTGAATAGCCTGTAAGGAGGACAAACTTCGGATCTTGCGGAAGCAAATAATCACAGCTAAGGTTGAAGAAGTGACCACTCAAGGTAGGAGGGATCTTCACAAAGCTGACTATGATCTTCGGCAGTAGTGACAACTGAACTGTGCTTGTCCTTTCCTCTGGCGAGTCAAACTATTTCAATGCACAGAGCCCAAGCGACTGCTGGATCTTCATGACCTGTGCAGGTTAAGAAGGAATGGGACACGCCGACCTCTGGAGAACTTGTGCCTGAGCATTCCATTCACTTCTGAGCTCCTGCCCTATCTCAGTCTGCCTCAGGTGAGTAGACACAGAAACCTGACACTGCTGGTGGCACCGTCTGTGCGATACCGCCAGGTCTGTACTGTGCTAAGCTCATTAATTATGTACATTCAGGTCTCGCTTCAATTTATTTCACTAGAATAACAGCAGTTTGTGTTAAATACAACTAAATGTTATTTACCTGTAAATAAACAGGATTCTAGTAACTACCGTATTATCAAAATCCGTGATGGCAGTTGTCACCATACCGGGCTTGTACAAAAGTGATGTTTAGTATAAAAATGTCTATGGTATGATGAATAATAACAGATCAACTCTATCCCCCCCCCCATGTTAAAAAAATAAATAGATTGTTGGACTACATAGTGCAGAAACAGGCGTGTGATGCCCATAGCAACCAATCCGATGTATTTACTACACTTTATAAAAGCAAATTCTGACTGCCTGTTATGGGAAACACCATCTGTCCACCAGTTGTCATAAATGTTATCGTGAAATGATTTAATAAACGGAATCTAATTCTAGTCAGTTGAAGACAGTAAAACGAGGCTATTATATCATATCGTTCTCTTGCAAGTGGTTCAAATGAACCTTCCTCTCGTGGCCTCCTATTTTACATCACTTCCATGGCAATGGCCACAAACCTTCCCACTTTCGGGCTGTATAAGATGAATGTCATCAAATAAGCTTTATAGACAGCATTGTGCTAAGCATAAACACAGGATATTCTCAGATTAACAGCATCACATCCTATGGAAAGGATCTTGAGGCTTTATCACACGATGGGACAATGTACAGAATCCAGCTGTCTAATATGACCCCTGCTCAGTGAGCTTGTGCCTGTCTCAGTTGATGGCATAATGGCAATCCTTAAAGTGTATTAGAACTGGTCGTGTGGGTAAAGTGTTGAAACTAATATTTTGCATAGCAATGGTAATTACTAAAAAGGAGGATGAGCATAACTGGAATGTCTTAGTGTGAATGGCTAAAACCATTGTAATGCAGGGGATGCAAAACTTTCTACATTATACCGGTCACCCACACACAGTGGAAGAAACCCTTTTGTGGGCTGTACCAACATTTAACCATATTCATCCTCAATGATCTAATACATTCAATGAGTTCTTCCTGACTCAGTGATGTTATTGGTTCCTAGTGAACAGGAAGCCCCCAAAATGGCTGCATCCACGGTATGTGGGTGCCAGGTCCACATAAACATGCAAGATGTACAAAGCACAAACAACCCACAATGGAAGAACTGAAGACCTAGCTCATTTTTGCCTTCATAAATGATAGTTTCCTTTGCAACAGTGCAATAGTCTCTTTATTTGATCTACTAGTGACCCTACACATTGGTTCTGTGCAAGACATGTTTCTGACAACAAAAAGAAACTGCTGAACCATATTTTGGGTTCTGTAATTATGATCAAAGAACGAGAGTAGCCGTTTCCTGGGGCGTAGCCAACAATCATAAACGCATAGCCTGCCCAATGACAAGCAAAGTGACAATACTGGGGAAGCCCCAACGGCGAAACGCGTTCCTTGTGTGCTGGTAGGCTGAATATGGTTACGGCTCCAAAAATGGACACCAACGCAGAGTACACAGTAAATAACAGATCTACTGATTATTTCTGCTTTCAAATAGACACGGTTTAGATATTGTCAAGTGAGAAAACAACACTAGGAGGCTAACATCTCCCCCAGTACAGTCACTAAAGAGATTATTCAGCTGCCAAGTGTAGTGACTGCACCCCCCTCCAACATCCAGTAATGAAGGGGTGAACCTGAATCATTATAATGTGACTAAAAGAAAGAAAATAAACACACACTTATGTATGTCCTTGTTGGCAAGACCCAAGCCAAGTAAGTGCAAATGACAGGGGACCTTCATGACGCATTGCGTACAGGAAAAAAATTAGCAACCAATCAGACGTTTGCTTTTGTCTTCTAAGCTTCACTAGAAAAAGGAGGAAGAATCTGATTGCTTGCTATGTAAATGCCACATTTTTCCTTTCCATACTGTGAATGTAATCCCCCACTGATCTTAAGCTGCCACAAAATGTATTAATTGTTTAACAATAGCTGTTTTTTTTAGCGGAGAGAAAGGAACTGTATTAGATGTCTGTTTTAATAGTAAAAGCTGGGGGCTTGTAACTGCAGAACATGTTGCTACAACTAAAAAATACTACATGTTCTCTGCACTTATTTAAAGAAGTTTAAAGTTCGTTTTATAACCTGGTCTTATTTATTTTGACCAACCAATCACGTCTTACTCAACTGTAAAGTTCTGTAGGACTTACATACAATAAAGTATTATGTCTAGAATAGGTCAAAGACTTCCTTAAAACATATGCAGGGCTGGTGCTACCATAAGCCAGACCTACGAAGTCACCTAAGTTGCAAATGGTTAGGGGGTACCTAAAACATTGAATGAGTGGCATATCACTTATCCAGTGCCTTTAATGCCTGCAACACCCCCAATGTGCCAGCCACTGACTTGAAGGCTGCTGCTCCGCCAAGTAAATGTTATGTTGGGAGAGTGGCCATGAGGACCCAGCCAAGAGCCACAAGTTACAAGTTCCGCACCTCCTGCTGGCTAAGATAAGAGGCAGATGGGGTGGAGACGCAACACCTGGTGGGGGAAAGGGGTAGATTTGGGGGACAAAAGTTCTGGCACTACATACATGAAATCAGCTAAAAAAGTAACATTTTCTAGAAAAATAGTTTACATATGGATGAATGACGTAAGGTGCTGAAATTGTACCCGTGGCCCCTACATAAAGGAGTCAGCCCTTTTTATTTTGAACCAAAGCTCATCCTATCAATTCATTATGAATGAGTTATATTTAATATATAGTAACTGATCACATCTAGGTATAAATGTGAGGGCAATGAAAGCAGATTAGCGTTTAGCTTTGGGGTGGGAAGTAGAAAAGAAGTAGACATTGAATTGATTTAGGCTGTACGATGTCTGCTATTTTAAAAAGTGTCATATTCTGCAGCAAGTGTGCAAAACATTCCAGGGGGCATATGTAATAGGCTGTGGGCTTCGAGCATCGGCGATGTTTTAAAGCAGCAGTCATTTAAAAGGCAAAACCAGGTTGATTTGGCCTTTTTAATTGACTGATACTTTAAAACATCGGGAAGTCTCACCCGGGACTTGCCAAGCTTGAATTCCGCAGCCTATTACAGATACCCCCAGGCCTGATTCTGAGTCCGAGTCGATTTTGCTCGCGCAGAGTCACAGTACAGATTTAGACACACAGTAGCAGAAGTTGTATAGGCCGTCACTAGACGGTGGCTTATCAGACACACGGAGCAGTTGCGTCTTATGGGAGTGTAGCTGAAAGCGTTTGCGTACAGAGACGCACAGCCGCTCACACAGGAGGCCATACTCGGACAAAGAAACTGCGGTTACCGTATGGCTGGTGCACGTTTCGATGGTGCGACCGATGGTGCATCTAAAGACGCACCAGTCGGTAATGCAGTGTCTATAGTGGGTGGGCATCTTAGTCCTTGCACATTCAGACGCACGTCTACACCTGGGCTTTGTAGCGACATTAGCATAAAGTCCCAGGCGCGACTGCGGCATATGACGCAAGGACGGCCGCGACTGCATCCACGTCAGCATCACCCCCTCCAAGTCTGAGATTGGACTGGACCAAGTGTACCATCTCTTTCTTTTTGGGGGAGGTCACACAATTATTTGTGTATGTTATTGTCTATAATCATTTGTCTATATGCCCCGTTGACCTGCACTGTAAATTAAAGGTACATTTCCATTACTGTACTGTACTGGTACTCTGAATAGCACTCAAGCATTGACGATATAGGGCTGATATTAAAAGCCAGGTAAAAGGCTTGCCACTGAAAATAATCTCCGAAATAGTCAAAGAAAATGATAGTTGATTACCAAGGCACAATATGAAGAAAGTAAGAGAGTCCCTGAGACTCTGGTTTGGATCAATCCCTTTCCCATCCCGGCCCTCCCTCCCCAATATAATGAGAACATTTAGGAAAATAGAATACAAAATCTTTTACAGGAAATATAGACTACACTTGCTAAAATCACTCGCCTTTAAAGTGTCCATAGCTTTTTTTTTTCTCTTTAGCACAACCTCAATGTATCATGTGACAAAATGTTCTATTGTATCCAGAACCATAAGGCCTGATTCAGAGATGGATATATTGACGACGTTTATGCAGTTGTGCGATGATCAGTGGTCTGCGCATGTGTCTGAGTCTCACTGCCCATGCGCCATATTTTATTACCGCGGTCGCTTGTTGCAAGGGTTTATTGGCAAGGTGATTGACATGCAGGGACTGTATGTGAGAGCGCAACGTCGGGGGGTGGCCACAAAAACGCAGGCATGTCTCAGACGGCGGTCCCACACACGGTAATAATGGCTCTGGCGTCTTACTTCTGGCAGCAATTCTGCGTGACCATAGGTTTACTTAGGACTACGATAATCGTCTAATCTGGTACCGATGCCGCGTCTTTGTACACAGATGCTTGGATATGTGAAGCTGCCGGTGGGCGCCTCAATATAAATCCCGGCGGCTGCAACATTGCATATTTTCGCACAGCCGCTGCGTACAAAATCACATATTGGCGGCATTAGCGTCTATCTCTGAATCGAGTCCACAGTGACCCATCACCTACATACAGAAGGGCTGAACCAATATCTGGGTAATCAATTCACAGGCAACTAGTGACATGCCGATATATTGTTCCACGTTATCATAAATATTGTTTGGGGCGCACAACATGGCAGCCTCCATTTTGTGTAGGTGACGGTACACTCTGATTGGTCATGTTATCCTCTCTACCCAGCATGCCTTGCTCTGACAGACTTAACGCGAGAAAAAAAAAACGAGGCTGTGTTACACAAATAGAACTAGACTACGACTTCATAGTATTGCTACAATTCTCATAGATACATAAAGTATATAAAATAAAACAGTGCCGTTTCACAGCATGAATTCTTTTTTTTTTTTCCTACTTTTTTTTTTTTCCTTTCTAGGTTTCTTTTTCATTCTAGACGTCAAAACATATTTCCTAGTGTGCTGAGGAAACACAATGTAATACGCAGCAGCTGTAAGCCATGCCTTCAGTTAAATGCAGTGGTAGCTGTAAGGTTAGACACAAAACAAGCAATTGCCAATTTTACGCGAAGAGCACTTGGGCTACATTAACAAAGCGGAGCCTGTTGTAAGCCTCTGCTGCTCGGGTTGGAGCTGAAAACTTAAAACGGCACTCACACTCAGTGTAAGGCCCAGCATGCTGAATGTTATTGCCGCTTTAAATTTTCAGCTCCAACCCGCCGAGAAGCAGTGGCTTACAAAAGACGCCGCTGCATAAGTATAGTCCCTTGTGTTATCTGACCATGTTTAGAGGGAAGTCTCTGGGGTTTATCAGTAGATTTTGCAAGAAAAAAACCTGGATGGATGGTACCCCTCATATATGTTGCATCAGATGATGATGGAATAGAATGATTGCATATATACTATCCAAATACACAACTAATATGAAGTGCGTGCAAATCTTCTCTGGTTATATTGCTATACTTCATGATGTAATGATATACATCCTATAGTACACTTATGGTATAAAAATAATTCCATGACCTTACATGGTGGTGCAAAAAGACTACAACGTACAATCCTTCTAGCCGTTGAAGCTACCATTAGTATACGGACAGGGAACTGGTTGTCCTTATGTTGTTGATCTTAAAGGGGGTGGAAAACCCCCCAGTATGTATCCTGGGGACACGGCAGCGGTGGGGCACACCTGTCCCAAAATGAAGTCATCCTATAGGATATGAGCATCATGAGGTTAAGTTCCACATTATCCGAATACAGCAATTCTTAATTGTAAAGTAGACTTTCCCCCTGAACATGCCATGTCATTCGGCCGCGTTCAATGCAAGACTAATCAGCGATTCACCGATAGGCAGCTGGTTCTCCAACATTGAAGGGATAACACGCAGAATAAAAAAACACATATGTCTAAGAAGAAGTGACACCCAGAAGGTCTTCCCTCACTTTTCTGCACACAGTACAAGCTTGAGAATTGTAATCACTTTCCAGAAGGTGGAGATACAGAAATGAAAGGAAGTTTTTCCCCTCCTGCTCTCCGAACACAAGTACGTGAAATACTGACACTGATACATCTACCACTGTACCTGTTCTTCGAAGAAGTTATCGTTTATTTTGGTAAACCTAACTATGAAACTCGGCCAGCATGTACAAACTCTACTTCATTGTTAAAACTAAATAATCTCTGGTAATCAAAAATATCTGACCTGCTCCTTTCTCTGTTTCTGTGTAATACTTAGCAATGGAATGATAGGACTGCAAAATTGGGCTTAATCGAGCCTTGAACTCTTTTTGTTTTATGCAACTAGCATAACCTTCTCCCCATCAGGTCACGCCACAGGTCTCCACCAGAAGGGTTAGCTGGGGTTTCTAGTGCTGTGGATGGAATGACGGGGAGGGGGGCGGGGGAAGACCCCCTCAGCGGGACTGCTCCTCTAAGGACTCAGGGTAGGACGCAGTCCTGGTTGAGTGGCAGGTAACAACTCGGTTTAAGGTTTCTTTGTTTCCTTGTTTTGTTTTTTTTTTTAGTTTTTTTTGTTGTTGTTTTTTTTCTTAATGTAAGTGCTTTCAGCTGGATGGTCCTGAGTTGGTCCAGTAATTTGGCCACTATAAAAGAGCGGAATTGAGTCTCAGGGAATGTGTGTAGCCGCTATCGCTGGAGCCGCTTTGCAAACTGTAGTGGTCATCCACGTCGCTGGCACTTCCAATACTGTCCATCTCACCGGGGGTAAACTCCATGCCTTCAATGTCCACTTCTGAGGGAACAAAGAACACATCATTTAGGAAATGTTACTTATTAAGATTCATATCCCCCCAAAAAATGTACTGATCAGAGTCAAACAAGTGATTATTTACCAAACCCAAACCACCGAGTCAAAATATAGGTTTTCCTTTCTTCATTATATTTAATCAGCAAATAGATATACTCCAATCCACAAAGGCTTAAAGACTTCATATGCCAATCTGCCGATAAATTCTGCCTTCGTTATTTAGCATCGTTAGGGGAAAATGTATTGAAACTTCTAAGGAGGGCAGAAGTTTCTGTAGCAACCAATCAGCTCTTAGCTAGCATTTATCCAGTACATTCTATAGAAGCTGATTGGTTGCTATAGGCAGCATCTCCACTCAATAGAACCTTTGATACATCTCCCCCAAAAATAGGGTACACATACGCAGAAATCTGATTGGGTGTCAGCTACTCATAGCCAACAATCAGATGCTACCATAGCACTGAGAGCTCCGCCCACCTGACAACACTGAGATGTACAACCTCTCTATAGTGTGTCTATGAGAACTCTCCTCCAACTTGCAAGCACAGAAACAGACAAATCTCAGGTGCACAACTCCAAATTATTACTAATATATATATAAATGCAATAAAATTTTGCAATCAATAGATGTTTTTAGCATAATCATGGCCAAGGTTATGGGCCCACCCACCATATCCAGGTAACCTCTTTCGGGTAGGTCCCTAACATACTAGGGTTCAAATCCAGAGCGCAGGACCCCCCAAAACTGGCCCAGCCAAGCCGCCCTAGGGCACCACCATAGTAAGAAAAGTGCAGTGTAAAGTGAGGTAAAGCCTGCAGAGTGGAATACATTATAAAATAGCACTGCGCTGTACAGTAATTATGACACACGTATTGTTTATCGGTCTCACTGACGAAAACACTGATAAATATTTGTTCTTTGAAAATCATGTAGCTATGTACTAAACTAAACTAAACTTTGGCCTTAGGACCTCATTCAGAGCCGCTCGCAAAAAGCGAGCGCTTGCTCTGAATCAGGGCGGCAGCTTTCTTTTTTTTTTAAAGCCGGCCTCCTGGCCGCTCGCTAAGCTGTGGGTGACCACCCACAGCTTTTGCAAGCGGCCATGTGATGGTCGCGATGGTTGCGACCATCGCGCTTGCGACGAGACCCTGACATCACTGGTGAGGTCAACATCGACAACCACCCCATTTGTAGCCAGCCCCAGAGCGTGTGAATTTCTAACTCGCTACGGGGCTCGCGCACGCCGCACGTGCGCAATGCCCAGCCATCGACCCGCTTGCGAGCGGGTCTGAATAAGGCCCTTAATGTGCACCAGTCACTTCATGTTCTACGCTGATTTCTAAAACCTCCACAATCTTAAAACAAAGTGGACAAAGGTCAACGACAGAGAACTTTGGCCCTCATTCAGAGCCACTCGCTATTTGCGGTCGTTCGTTCTAAAACAAGGGGTGGCTATTCAAATGAACCGTTCGCTGTTTGCGGTCTGTTCACGCCTCTAGGTCTGAACGAGCGAACAAAACTTGCGTTCGTTTTTTGGAAAAATACGCCCCCTGGCCGCTCGCATCCTACGTCATGTCCGCTATTTATTAGATTAATCGAGTACATCGACCAGCGTATGAACTGCTCGCTATTCTTGTGGTTGGTTTTTGCTACCACAATTTTGCGAGCAGTTCTGGCTATAAAAGAACCCAGTGACGTGGTCAATGACGCTGCTGTGTTAAATATGCACACCCATAAAACGCCCGTTTTGACCTTTAAGCACGCCTGCGATCGGATCTCCACTCCCCGTTTTCAAGCACCTTCCCCTGTTACCACCCACATACGCCTCTTTCTGTCTCTCAAATTATCAGGCATTCGCTATTTTGCGAGCACATGAATTTCGGCCGCACTGAGTGGTTCGCGCATGCGTATTACGATCCGTACGCATGCGCAGTTGGGCAAACATCGCTCGGAGCGAACGAGCAGCTACTTGCGTCCGCCTCTGAATCAGGGCCTTTCTCCTTGTTTCAGCTTTCCCAACACTCCTGTATATTGAATCCCCTTTGTACTGTCTGCACCAAACATTATAGCTGTGTAATTATATATAATTGCCCCCCCCCATGTATAATATTATTAGCAGTTGCCTAAATATATGCTAATGCCTCCCAAAGCACAGCCTAGCATAGGGGCGCCCACTGCTGCCTTCTCTTAGCTGTGCAATGGCGTAAACATCGATAACATCGATGCATGTAAGGCAGGTCTGACCAGCCGCAAACACTACAGCTCACCGTACACGCAGAGAGCTCTCATGCTGCGCTGGAGAACGCGATGACTAATTTATGGACGCCCATCAAATGGCATTTAAACGGTCAGACACGCCTGCGTTCTTCTAACCGCCCCCAAACGCTGACCTGTCACTCACTTTGCAAGTGGGTCCTCTGAATTCATAATCGCAGTGCGGCGTATGCGCAGTAGCAAATAATCAGTCGATCTGGGTAAAAAAAAAAAGGTCACCGCGTCGATCTCTGAATCAGTCCCTATGTATCAAAACATTGACTGGGGCCCACATGATGAATGTAATTGCATCTGAATCAGTGCTGCCTGCAATATTAAAGCTTTGTGCTTCCGTAGATGAGTAATTACAGGTGCAATAAGTAGATGTTACACTGCAGTAGGTTAGGGGCTATGTAGTGCAATGATATAATGTAACCGTTTAGAAGCCATTGTGCTGTCCAATAAGCCTTCAGAATTTCAAGATTCCTACTGAATAATTCAATTATTCTACTGTTTTGCTAGGTGGTGTCTGGCTGTTTTTCCCATACATTTCAAACTCAGTCATCTTAATTTATCTTGACCTAAGCAGGGAGTCATAATTAAATTAGGTAATCGTAACAAAAATACATTCAAAAAGGGTATTTGTGTTCAGAGCGTATTCTAGTTCTAAGATTAATTATGAACGTAAGCATCAATTATACAACAATAGGTCACATATGAAAATAAATTACATTATTCACAATAAATCACTTTACTGCGATGTGTCACCTGCAGGAAGTCAGAGAGTATGGGGTCCTCCAAACCCAAAAGTACCCTTGTGATCTCCTACAAGTCAGTCATGATCTCACAAACATAAAGCCTTTGACAAAAAAAAAAAGGGGGAGGGGAATTTATGAAAAGTTGCCCACATCAACCAATCAGATGTTTGCTTTCAGAGTCGGAACTTCTACCACTGCAAGCAAGCAGGCCTACAAGGCCCTCAGGTGCAAGGCTTCACATTGCAGGCGTCAGACCCTTGCTTACTAAAGCTGGGTACACACTGAGACGATGTCGGCACCATATGTAGTTTCAGGACGAATCGGAACGACATATCGGCCGCATCGCTCAGTGTGTACGGCCAATATGTGCGCTCCCACGGTCGCATGCAGTATAGTCCAGTCGGCTGTGCCGCACCTCCAACCGGGCGATATCGCATGCAGGTAATGAAGGATGGAACGAGGGATCGTTCCATCGTTCCTTACCTCATTCTAATGTGTACCGGAGGTACAATATGTCGGCCCGACATATCGTACCGGTACACATCTATCAGGGTCTCATTCAAACCCACTCGCAAGTGCCGATGCGCTCGCAAGCGGGTCGATGTTTGGCTGTGCGCACACGCAGCGGCCGCACTGCGCGTGCGCAAGCCCCAGAGCGAGAGAGAAATTCTCTCGTTCCGTGGCTCACTACAAAAGGGGCGGCTGTCGATGTTGATCGACAGCTCGACCAGTTTTGTAGGCGTGGCGGGGGGGTGGCTTCACAAACGGAGGCGTTTCCAAGCGAACGCCTGCCGTTTGTGGGCAGCCCCACTGACATCACCAGTGATGTCAGTGGGAGAGTTTCGGCTCTATTAGAGCCGAAAGCTCTCTGGGGCTTGCGGCAGACGAGACCCTACCACAAGGGTCTTGTCGCAAGCCCCGATGGTCTGGACCATCGCGACCATCATCTTGGTCGATCGTTAAAGCTGTGGGTGGTAACCCACAGCCTAGCAAGCGGCCAGGAGGCCGGCTCAGAAAATGGAAGCGGCCGCCCTCATTCAGAGCGAGCACTTGCATTTTGCGAGCGCCTCTGAATGAGGTCCTCAGTGTGTAC
The DNA here is from genome assembly GCA_031769625.1 of Taudactylus pleione. Classification (NCBI taxonomy): domain Eukaryota; kingdom Metazoa; phylum Chordata; class Amphibia; order Anura; family Myobatrachidae; genus Taudactylus; species Taudactylus pleione. Next base: position 2,346,293 of record JAUIMM010000637.1, on the reverse strand, counting down.
CCGGCTTAAGAAGAGTTCCATACTACGCTCATCTAAGGGGTCAATCCAATTAGGAGCAAATTGCGAGTTGCATTTTTCGTTTTTTGCAATCCAATAAGCAACTCACACTGAATCAGTCAAACTTAATTTGCATTTTTCCATTCGCACCACCCTGAGGGTGAGAGATAGAAAGGAAAATCTTTATTTTAAAGTTAAAATGTCGGGACATTTGGCTGAACCCCTTCGAACCCACCTCCCCCCCTAATGCCTAATTAGGAAATTGGAAGTTTCCAATTAGCTTAATTAGTCCAATAATTACATGTAATTTTAGGGGTAAAAAATGGCCTAAAATTACCCCAAAATCTACTTTTTTGTTAGTTTAGGCACCCCAAATTTAATTACAGTATTTTTTTTATTGAATAAATTATTTTTTATCATTTTTTTTTTTACAATTTTTCAGTGCCCTCAAAGTACCCCAAAACCTCTTTTTTTCCTACTTTTTGTTTTGCATTTGTCATTTAACTCATTTGGGATTAAACAAAAAAGTTTGCTTTTAATAATTTTTTTTTAATTTATTATTATTTTTTACAAAAACACAAATCAGCCATTTGACACCATTTAAAAACCTTCAATCCTTTCCTAATGCCCACAAACAGTCTTCTATACGGTCCTGCTAACAAAATTATCCAGTTTGGGGGGTCCAGGATGGTCTCCCTACTTTTTCATGCACTTCTCTCAAATCGCATTCGGCAGTCAATTTGCACCCCTCCGCTGCGAGTATTGGATTGGAGAATTCTCGGGAGCGCGCATTCGTGCGAAATCTGCGAGTTTCATTAAAGAAACTCGCTACTCGCAATTGGCACCTAATTAGATTGACCCCCTAAGAGCAGAATGGGGGAACTGAGATGTTCCTGCGGAATCGGCCGGGTATCATACAGATTTTGCTATGGGCCTTTCCATCCCTCTTTGCTTTCACTTTCTACACTTCACTAAAAAAATAACAACAACAACACTAGTCACCAAATATGCCCGATGTTCCTCAATCCATTATATCTACTGCAAGGGTCTCTTTAAACACTTTGGCAAACGGTGTTTGGATAATTGTTCTTCCCATTCCCATTGGATATGCAACTTTTTGTCTTCATTTCCAAATATATATGTCACCCAATGTTAATTCTCTGATGAATTAATGTTAGGAGGATCAGGTGGAGGAATCCTGTAAGAGGCAGATGGGTTATACATATTTTACAAATGATGCAGCTGAGGGGGCGTATTTATCAACAGGTGCGTAGCTCTATTGCCGTTTTCCATGACACGGTTCTATAGCCACACATGCCACCGCAAGAGGTGTTCTGTCGCCAATGTCTTATGATGGCAATAACATATCACAACCGACCCAAAAAAATGTTTTATTATGTGAATGAGCCTCTTAATAGTAAACAGGCCCCGGAAAAATGCAGATATCATCTTATTCAAATGAGATCCCTTGTGCTATTCAGTTGCCAATCCTGGGATAGAAGGATTAAACAAAATAAATAAAGACAGTAATAAAGTATTTAAAGCCCCCCTTCCCCTCTCACCTTGTTCCGAGTCGGTGGACAGGATGGAGCCCATGCTATCGGTGCGCAAACGCTCCATCCCGTGCAGAGAGAGCTGCTCTAGACGGCGCTTGAGGTAGCGATGTTCTCTCTGAAGCTGCTCCTTAATGTTCAAAGCTTTTCGGTCCTGTTCTTCTAATTTCTGAAGGAAAAGTAAAAATGTAAGAAATAGGTTGTGACCCCAATGTAATTCATACCTGATAATAACTGCTTATGAAAAAGAAAAATCAATCCAAAAAAATTAAATTAGTTTTAAAAGTTTTATCCATCCTGGTAGAAATATCCCCCCACCTGCCATCCCTATCCCTTCTTTTATTTTTTATACAAAGAACATTTAGGAGAACGGTTCCGCAGGTAACTGAAGAGACACCGGTGATCCGACCATAGTGGTCAGACGTTGGCTAATCATTCATAAGATAAAGCTCACAGTCATCATTTCATTAAAATCCATTCATTTCGCACCACAAAGTCCAATTAAAACCGGTGAAATGTAGTTAAAATTAGAGTAGTATATAGTAAGGAAATATGTCATTTGGATCATCTCAATGTATACCGCCCTTTTCTACACAAGTATGATCACAATCATTTCTTAATCCTCAAACTGTTAAATGCACATTTATTTTAATGGGGTCAGGATACAGTAAGCGCATGTTAGATTTGATTGCTTGATACAATGTTAGGATAGATTCCTGGATTGCGTCCATTTCTACTTATACCTTTCAGACTTTGTCACGTCTCACATTTTGAAATTGTAGCACACTTATCTATTCTCCCGGGACATCCAGGAGACTCCAGAAATTCCGGGTAGTCCCCCGGGCTCCCAGAGGAGTGGGTTGTCCTTCCTAGTGAAGTGGTCGGGGACAGGGAGCATAACACCGGGAATCACGGGCCTTGGGGATGGGGCCAATAGGACGGGAATCTATGCTAATGTCACCATGTTGGCCCTGCATCCACTTTTTTAGGAGCGCAATTCACTGCATTTCCCCATGAGTTAGGGGGCCTAATAATGCATATAGTCAGACCCCCGACCCCATCAGCTGCATCTCCTCTCCAGGGTTCTCACGGAGCGGATATTATAATAGTAGGTTCAGTATGAACTGTAGCAATGGAAGTGGCTGTAATCTATTAGGACCAGCAGTGTTAGTTACTACTAAGGGGTCGATGTATTAAACCTTGGAAGAGCGATAAAGTGGAGAGAGATAATGTACCAGCCAATCAGCTCCTAACTGTCATTATTTTAAACACAGGGGTCTATTTATTAAGCCTTGGATGGAGATAAAGTGAACGGAGATAAAGTACCAGCTAATCAGCTCCTAACTGCCATGTCACAGGATGTGTTTGAAAAATGACAGTTAGGAGCTGGTTGGCTGCTGTCTTCTATAGATTTTTCCCAATATCTTCTGGATGTATATAGTGGACATGGGGCCTGAGTCAGAGTTGGGAATAGAGAGAGAGATAGCACTTAACTGTGAACCTGGACAAACCATATTGCAATGCAAGGGGTGTAAATACATAAAAAAAAAAATTGCATGTAGAGTAAATACTGGCTGCTTTTACATGTAGCCCACAAATATAGCATAGCTTTATTATTACTCTATAATTTAGATGTCAGTTTGGACACTCTCCCAAATCTAAATCTCTCTGCACATTGTAAATCTGCCCCCCCTGCAGTGCAGCATGGTTTCACCCAGATGATCAGTTGAGAGAGATATCTCTCTCTATTCCCAACTCTGAATCAGGCCCCATGGTTTTACCCAGGTGCAGAGTTACTGTGCTCCTAAACCAGAAGCAGCCCCAGAGAGAGAGCAGTAACCGGTAGATGGGTGCTTGTAGGTTTCTATAGGCGTGGAACAACTCTTTCAGTACAATTGTGGACTGTCTAAATGACACCACAAGACAAAAATAAAGAACACTGTCCTCCAACGTGGTAGACGGAGAGAAGAAACCCAACTAACCTACCTTAATGTGCATTTTTGCTCTTTTCAAGAGGCTTAGAGTGGTATGTCGGTTGCTATCTGGCCCCAGGGGCACAAGCTGCTTCAGCTGCTCCAAGTATAGTCTTAGTTTTGCTCGCCTAGAAAACACAACATGTATACAGCATGATGTAGCGACACTTACTGCCTGAGCTACAAACAGTCCCACGCCTACGCTGCTTGGCTAACAGGAACCAGCACAGCAGAGGACGGGACGTAAAAGACACAAGACATCTGGACAAAAGGACAGACATGGCTGAGGTGCATGACCTGCAGCAGGTAGAGCTCTGCAGAGTAAATCCCCCTGGTGCAATGAGCCTGTAACAGAACACACCTCCGAGCTGTACACGGTATCTGTTTGTGGTGATCCTGCCGCACACACAACAAGGAAACGCTCACTAATAAAAGTGGCCTGCGTGAAATGAACCTGGCCTCTCACCTCTCAAACCCATGCTTCAATGTACACTGTAAAGGGCAAGTGAGCCGCTTATAACATGGCAGCGTTTGGACTTAAAATAGATCTGTAAGCAGGAAGCCCTGCAGGAGGGAGCAATGAGTGTAACACGGGGACACTGGGTCACTGAGGATACGGTGAGCGATGTTACAGTACTTTATGGGCTGTATACAACTGGGCCATAGAGACTTCTCACATTTCTAGAAAAACGAGAAGGGAACACTGGAGGCACACTGCAAGCCATTCCAGGTCTCTGACAGTCACAGTCTGCCCGGCATGATATATTTTGTGCAAATTGTTACAAAAAAAAAAAAAATTAAATTGAAATAATGGTCTGAATCGTCTGATTTTACACGTTAAATATTAGGAAGAATGACACTGGCAGTATGCTTACGGTTATGAGTTTAGGGATGTATTTGCCCCATAGACTGTGGCTGCGATTCAATTCAACGCGATGCTGAATAGCCCCAGGAGGGCCATTTCGAATCAGCACGATGTTAAGTAGGAGAATGCCGGTTCTTGTGACTTAACCTGGGTGTTTAGTGGTGAGAACCGTCATTCTCCGACGAAAGTGCCGGCCGCCAGGCTGTTAGTGCCGCGTTAAGCCAGCAAGCAGACGGCACTTTTGTCGGATTTCTCCTCAATCGGACCAAACAGCCCGCTGAATTGAATAGCTACAGGAGCTATTCAATTACCCAGACTAATCTGTATATCCCTGAGAAATTCCAGGGGACAGCCAGTCGCACCTCCAGCCAGACTCCAATCCGTCAGAGAAAGGCTTCACAGCTCAGAATCACATTGGGCTTTAGATACACGCCCACAATGCTCCTATGACACGCCCACAATGCTCCTATGACACGCCCACAATGCTCCTATGACACGCGCGCAAGGCAGAGCAGTTCGGTGGCACTCGCATTGTTCCCGCCCTGAGACACCCAATTTCACAGAAAGACAGATCTGACCAATTCAGAGTCAGAATGGGACAGACATACGCAAAGGTGTATAAATTTAGATTTGCGCACGTGCATAATGCAAAAGCTCGCCGTTTGCGTCTGTGCACAAGAATCCCTACAATTCAGAATCAGCCCCATAATGTATAGATACATACATAACACAGAGAACACTTATAAAGCACAAGGTTATAATGAGCTTGTTGTACACTTCACTTCGATTTTAGGAACATGATGAAGCGTAAGACATTCCTGGATGTGTTTACCCCTAATATCCCTCCGTAGTAGCCTGCATCTCCTCACTGCATCTCCAAAGCTTAAAGAGCAGCAATGAAATAATGCGGATCACCAGGCGCGTCCAACTGAAATGACAGCAGGTGCTGCTGATGTTACTGAATAAAACCTAAGCGAGGCAGAGCAAGCATTTTAGTTTTAGACAAAAAAGTCGCAATGCGACGCAAGGTGGCGCAGAGATCATCTGCCACGTGGCACCGTAGTAAGGTCACCCACTCAGTACAGTGTGGGAGTGTGGCGCGACAGGAACTTGCTCCATCTGTGTCATATAAATAACCCCTTGTATAACTCGCATGAGGATTCATGCAAAACAAAAAGGCACTTTGCATCTGATAGTAAAAGGAGTCAGTGTGCAGCTTACCTGTGCTTCTCCAGCTCATTGTGCGATGACCTGCCAAAGAAAAGAACAGCATTATAGAACTGCAGATGAGACAGTCATTACCCTCATTTCAGACAGCCCAGAGGTGCTTATACCACACAGGCAAGGTGTTAGCCTGGACCACAGCCTGTAAGTGATCACAGCGAAGGCTAAGGGGCACTATTTGTAAAAATAGGAGTATAGCTGCACAGTATAGGAAGAAATATGGGCGTATAACACTCATAATAATATCTACACATAAGCAGGACTGCGCACATATCGAGACGTGTACATTATCTCTTTCCAAGGCTTAGTACATAGGCCCTGATTCAGAGCCGGACGCTCTGACCAGAGCGCTCGCTCTGAATCAGGGCCCTCCTCCATTAATATGGAGCGTCCTCCTGGACGCTCGGATAGCTGTGGGTCACCACCCACAGCATATACGAGCGTGCAAAAAGATGGTCGCGATGGTCTTGACCATCGCGACCATCGGACTTGCGAGGGAAACCCTGCGGTCGGGTTTCCCAGCCGCAAGGCCAGGAGTGATTTTGGCTCTATCAGAGCCAAAATCACTCCCACCGACATCACTAGTGATGTCAGTGGGGCCGGCTTCAGACGGTAGGCGTTCCCATGGGAACACCTCCGTCTGGCAGGCACGCCCCCGGCACGCCCACCAAAGGGGGCGTGCTGTCAATCAACATCGACAGCACGCCCCCTTTGGTGCGAGACCCGGAGCGATGGAAAGTCCTTCGCTCGCCGGGTCTCGCGCATGCGCACGACGGAGCTCCCTCCGTCGTGCGCATGCGCAGTGGGGACCATCGACCCACTTGCGAGCGTACTGCCACTCGCGAGTGGGTCTGAATGACCCCCATAGACCCCACAGAGCAGTAACTGAGGGAACATCAATAGAACACTCAAGTCATCTCTAACTGCTACTCCCATAGGATATTACTACAATGTAGCACAAATTATAGCAACATTTATTTTCACTCCGTCAAAAAAAATGAAAAACATTTATAAAATGAGTATGAAGGAAATGGTGGTGCAGTCATTTACACTTCCCAAAACGTGCATCACCAGTGGACGGATTGGGGCAGGACGCATTTTGTTCCGAATTCACATGTATAAATGTTGGGAAGTGTGCTCACAGCAACCAATCAGAGGCTTCCTTTCATTTACATACTAACATGGGAATTGACAGAGTCAGGTTATTCGCTATTAGCAACCGCAATGTTTTTCTACAGTTTTCATAATTACCGACCACAGATTAAAGAGCTCATTACAGTTACGGGTACTCTCTCCATTGCAGTATAACTTACCAAGACCAACTGTGCTTGTGCATAAACTATAAATGTTAGTGTATAAAGGAGAAGCTTAACGTTCAGCATAGACACAAAAACGTATCTAACAAGAAATAATGAGATAGAATATAAATGAGATAGCAATACCAGAACCAATAGCATGGTGGTACAAGTAGCCTCCCCCTTCCCCCTACACAAAGACGCACGAGAGCTGCAAGCATCTTAAGATGCGCCTATATTGTGTTATTTACACAAATATGATAAGATAGGCTATTAGTACATCTTACACCAGTGTCATATTCCTTCACTGAATGACATAAGTATAGAGAGGCGATACGGCTCAGTCTGCAGTCACAATGCCCAATTTTACTCCACGTGCGCCATACAAAGAAGCAAGTTATGTGCTTTCCTGCTGGACATAAGTAACCACGATATGGGCCCCAAGTAACGGTGCTGATAACATTTTTATGAATACAATGAGAAAGGGGCAGGAGGACACTAGGGGGTAAATTTACTAAGAATCGAGTCTGGGGGAGTTTGCTTTTTCTTTCAACTCGATTAGCTTCACCTAAACTCGGGTGATTTATAGCTCCTGAGACTTGCTAATTTACAAAGAAGGGAGTTTAGCTGAGAGTGAGATGGCCGATGGGGAAGCAGAACGAGATTTCTCCCCCGAGTAGCAGGTTCTGCAGGAGATTTCTCCCCCGAGTAGCAGGTTTGCAGGAGATTTCTCCCCCGAGTAGCAGGTTATGCAGGAGATTTCTCCCCCGAGCAGCAGGTTATGCAGGAGATTTCTCCCCCGAGCAGCAGGTTCTGCAGGAGATTTCTCCCCCGAGTAGCAGGTTTGCAGGAGATTTCTCCGCCGAGTAGCAGGTTATGCAGGAGATTTCTCCCCCGAGTAGCAGGTTCTGCAGGAGATTTCTCTGCCGAGTAGCAGGTTCTGCAGGAGATTTCTCCCCCGAGTAGCAGGTTCTGCAGGAGATTTCTCCCCGAGTAGCAGGCTTTGCAGGAGATTTCTCCCCGAGTAGCAGTTTTTGCAGGAGATTTCTCCGCCGAGTAGCAGGTTTTGCAGGAGATTTCTCCCCGAGTAGCAGGCTTTGCAGGAGATTTCTCCCCCGAGCAGCAGATTTTGCAGGAGATTTCTCCCCCGAGCAGCAGGTTTTGCAGGAGATTTCTCCGCCGAGTAGCAGGTTATGCAGGAGATTTCTCACCGAGTAGCAGGCTTTGCAGGAGATTTCTCCCCGAGTAGCAGGCTTTGCAGGAGATTTCTCCCCGAGTAGCAGGCTTTGCAGGAGATTTCTCCCCCGAGTAGCAGGTTCTGCAGGAGATTTCTCCCCCGAGTAGCAGGTTTGCAGGAGATTTCTCCCCCGAGTAGCAGGTTTGCAGGAGATTTCTCCCCCGAGTAGCAGGTTTTGCAGGAGATTTCTCCCCCGAGTAGCAGGTTCTGCAGGAGATTTCTCCCTGAGTAGCAGTTTTTGCAGGAGATTTCTCCGCCGAGTAGCAGGTTTTGCAGGAGATTTCTCCGCCGAGTAGCAGGTTTTGCAGGAGATTTCTCCCCCGAGTAGCAGGTTTGCAGGAGATTTCTCCGCCGAGTAGCAGGTTTAACAGGAGATTTCTCCCCCAAGTAGCAGGTTTTGCAGGAGATTTCTCCGCCGAGTAGCAGGTTTTACAGGAGATTTCTCCCCCAAGTAGCAGGTTTTGCAGGAGATTTCTCCGCCGAGTAGCAGGTTTTACAGGAGATTTCTCCCCCAAGTAGCAGGTTTTGCAGTAGATTTCTCCGCCGAGTAGCAGGTTTTACAGGAGATTTCTCCCCGAGTAGCAGGTTTTGCAGGAGATTTCTCCCCGAGTAGCAGGTTTTGCAGGAGATTTCTCCCCCGAGTAGTAGGTTTGCAGGAGATTTCTCCCCCGAGTAGCAGGTTTTGCAGGAGATTTCTCCCCCGAGTAGTAGGTTTGCAGGAGATTTCTCCCCCGAGTAGCAGGTTTTGCACCCGAGATTGCAGTGTCTTCTCTCTGCAAATCTATCCCGAGCTAGCAGCCTGCTCATATCAGTGAGATATGTATAAGCTGCTTGTGTTGTATCTGTAAAAAAAACGGGTTAAAAGTTTTTTTTTTAAAAATGACATAGGGCCCCCCCTAAAGCTTAACCAGCCTGTCCTGGTTTCTAAAATTACGGGGAACAAAATGTGTAGGGTTCCACCGTAATTTAGAAACCAACACCAGGCTGCAGGGCCAGTCCTGGTTTTAAATATAGGGGGGGAAAAATTGCGTAGGGTCCCCCCTATATTTAAAACCAGCACCAGACCCAAAACGGCCGGGCTGTAATGCCACAGCCCGGAGACCCTCCGGGGCCAAAGCATTATCAGCCCAAGCCGGTCAGGCCAAGCCGGAGATCTCAGGAGAGGTGGGGACCCCCCAAAAAAGGGGTCCCCCCTCCCCCCATTAACCCCAGGCTTGGTCTGAAACCAGGGGCTCTTACCCGCACCCCTGGAGTGTTGGGTACGGGGGTAATAAAGTGGGTAAATTTAAGTAAACTATTGTATTTTACAGTGGGACTACAGGTGCCAGCATGCCTGCCCTTTGACACTTGTGGAACTACAAGTGCCAGCAGATGAGCGGCATCTGTACCCCCACTGTAAAATAAAAGTTAAATAAAGACAAAACACACACCGTGATTAGTAAAACTTTATTACACACACCTACCTATACCAGATTGCATACTCACCTATATCCTAGCGCTGGTCTCCGCAGCATCCCCGGGACTTGGCAAAACAAAAAAACAACTTACCCGACCAGAAGGACCCAGGATCTGTATGTGTGTTGCCACACATACAGATCCCTCGCGAATGCCAGCTGACGGGACTGCACGGGCTTTGCAGTCCCGCCAGCCAATCAGCGGCCGCGCTAACTGTAGAGCGGCCGCTGATTGGCTCCGGCTACTGACAGTTCCCACGTGGAAACTGCTCATTACATGGAGTTGGCAGTGCAGAGCTTCCTATAGGACGCTCAGCGCTGCTGCTCACCACCCCCCGCGCCGGGACCTCAGGCACAGAGAACCCCAGCCGGACGCCCACGAATACCCGCCGGCGCTGCAGACCGCTGTCGGTTCTCTGCCACAGCGGGCCACCCGCACTCCCGCTGGACCACCAGGGCAGATAAGAAATTATTTATTTTATTACCTATTTTTATAATGGCTCCATTTTGATTGGACGGCTGCCTGCTGCATGATGATGACATCATCAGCGGCAGCCGGAGAGGGGATAAGCTAGGAAGAGCAGAGGAGAGGCAGGTAATATTTAAAACTAAAAAACCGGGTTATGTCTGAAAGGGGTCTGCCTGGGAATTTCCCGGGTAGACGTTGTTGTGTGAAAGGGGGGTCTCGACCAAATACCTGGGAATTTGCACAGGAGAAATTCCCAGGTCTGAGCAGGAAATTTCCCAGGTGGTATATCTGAAAGGGGTATAAGTAGCTTTCACCATAAGGCACGATGACAGTACTGGATTGTATGGTGAATACTTGCATTTTCATTACTCACATGGCAAATGGGCTGGAGTTTATATACTTTTTCTATACTAAATAAAATCAGAAGCCATAACAGCAGCTGTCAGACATAGGCAATGTGAGAAAACAGAGCTATTCACCACTACAGATAGATCAGAACCATGTAAGCATTTATACAGTGTCCTGCAGCCATAAAAACAGCACACACCTGCAGGTGAGAGAGGCGGAGACAGCGAATTGTGTGCAGCGCACGGAATACACATATAGCGAGGATCGTCTCACCATTCCGACAGTCAGGGCTTTATCCCCAACTGCTGGAATGTAGTGTCCCACTCTGTATTGCTGTGCCCTCCACCCACACAATACAGGGCTGTTTTTTGGGAGTAGAGGGTATATACCGTGTTTCCCCGATAATAAGACCTACCCCGAAAATAAGCCCTACCCTTACTTTTGTAATCCAGTCCAAATTAAGCCTTACCCCGAAAATAAGACCTACCAAAATCCCATTTTGAGCTGGGAATGCTTCAGAGGTCAGCGTTCCCAGTCATGCAGTGCGCGGGTGACGTCATAACGTCACCCGCACGCTGAGGATCCTGTGCGACCGCGCCTGCTGGATCATGTTAGATCCAGTCAGCGCGCAAGTGAGAGGGACATCCCGGACGGCGGCGAGTCAGGTAAGTACCGTACTGTACTGGTGGGTGGGGGATCAATTAGAGGGGGGCTTGCACTGCAATAAGGGAGGCTGCATAAGGGACACTGCTACAGGGGGGCCTGCATAAGGGGCATTTCTACAAGGGGGCCTGCAAAGGGGGGGGGGCTGCATAAGGGGCACTGCTGTCACTGCTAATTAAAATAAGACCTACCCCGAAAATAAGCCCTATGGTGTTTTTTGGAACAAAAAAAAAAATAAGACAGTGTCTTATTATCGGGGAAACACGGTAGTAGTTATTGTGCAGGGGGAGGAGGGGGGTTCCTTTTTTTTTCCAACGACTTCCCCTCTCCCCTTGTTACTGCCCTCTCTCCCTTAGCGCAGCAGTTGTTGGGACCCCTCCTCTCTGCCTAGCCACCTTCTCCCTCTCTCTCTCCTGGGAGCTTTACATTCTCTCTGTCGTACCACCTTGTCCCTTTCTCCTTCTCTCTCATGGGACCCCTCCTCTCTGTTCTGTCTGTACCGGAACCTTGTCCCCTTTCCTCTATCCTGGTACCCTCTTCTCTGCCGTACCACAATGTCTCCTCTTTCTCTACTGGGACCCCTCCTCCCTTTCCTGGCACCTTGACCCCTCTCCTCTATCCTGGTATTCATCTTCTCTGCCGTACCACCATGTCTCCTCTCCTCTTTCTCTAAAGTGGGACCACTGCTCCCTTTCCTGGCACTTTGCCCCCTCTCCTTTATCCTGGTATCCCTCTTCTCTGCTGTACCACCATGTCTCCTCTCCTCTTTCTCTACTGGGACCTCTCCTCCCTTTCCTGGCACCTTGCCCCCTCTCCTCTATCCTGATATCCCTCTTCTCTGCTGTACCACCATGTCTCCTCTCCTCGGACCCCTCCTCCCATTCCTGGCACCTTGTCCCCTGTCCTCTATCCTGGTACCCTCTCTGCTGTACCACCATGTCTCCTCCTCTTTCTCTACTGTGGGATCACTGCTCCCTTTCCTGGCACCTTGCCCCTCTCCTCTATCCTGGTATCCCTCTTCTCTGCTGTACCACCATTTCTCCTCTCCTCTTTCTCTACTGTGGGATCACTGCTCCCTTTCCTGGCACCTTGTCTCCTCTCCTCTATCCTGGTATCCCTCTTCTCTGCTGTACCACCATGTCTCCTCTCCTCTTTCTCTACTGTGGGATCACTGCTCCCTTTCCTGGCACCTTGTCTCCTCTCCTCTATCCTGGTATCCCTCTTCTCTGCTGTACCACCATGTCTCCTCTCCTCTTTCTGTACTGGGAGCCCTCCTCCCTTTCCTTGCACCTTGTCCCCACTCCTCTATCCTGGTATCCCTCTTCTCTGCTGTACCACCATGTCTCCTCTCCTCTTTCTCTACTGTGGGACCACTGCTCCCTTTCCTGGCACCTTGTCCCCTCTCCTCTATCCTGGTATCCCTCTTCTCTGCTGTACCACCATGTCTTCTCTCCTCTTTCTCTACTGGGACCCCTCCTCCCTTTCCTGGCACCTTGTCTTCTCTCCTCTATCCTGGTATCCCTCTTCTCTGCTGTACCACCATGTCTCCTCTCCTCTTTCTCTACTGGGACCCCTCCTCCCTTTCCTGGCACCTTGTCTTCTCTCCTCTATCCTGGTATCCCTCTACTCTGCCGTACCACCATGTCTCCTCGCCTCTATCTCTACTGTGGGACCACTTCTCCCTTTCCTGGCACCTTGTCTCCTCTCCTCTATCCTGGTATCCCTCTTCTCTGCCGTACCACCATGTCTCCTCTTTCTCTACTGGGACCCCTCCTCCCTTTCCTGGCACCTTGTCCCCTCTCCTCTATCCTGGTACCCTCTTCTCTGCCATACCACCATGTCTTCTCTCCTTACTTTACTGAGACCCTTCCTCTTTTTCCTGGCACCTTGCCCCCTCACCTCTCTCCTAGGGTTCCTTCTTTATGTAAATATATATCAAAGCCTATGTTTTTCTGGGAAATATAATATATCTGAAGTTGACTTGTTTAGTGAAATGTGACTTAATTTGTCCAGAATGCGGTTTGTTCCATGAAGAAAGCAGGCATTTGTTTATACAATAACATTCTGTGGCAGTACAAGACGAGAAGAGTGATTGGCTTGCTTCACCTAGGTAACCTACAGTACATAGCTGGCGGATCCCTGCTCAGTGACCGGGCCATAACAGAACGGTTGGTAAGCCTATTGCTGACTTGTGATAATGGTTACAAACAATGGCCCTCATTCAGAGCCGTACGCTCTGAGCAGAGCGCACGCTCTGAATGAGGGCCGGCCTCCATGAAAATGGAGCATCCTCCCGGACGCTCGTATAGCTGTGGGTCACCACCCACAGGCTATACGAGCATGCAGTTTGATGGCCGCGATGGTCTTGACCATCGCGACCATCGAAAACTGCGAGCCGGAGCCTGCGGTTGAGGTTTTCAACCGCAAGCTCCGGAGTGATTTTGGCTCTATCAGAGCCAAAATCACTCCCACTGACATCACTAGTGATGTCAGTGGGCCGGCCTCTGACGGGAGGCGCTCCCGGGGGAACGCCCCCGTCAGGGAGGCACGCCCCCGGCACGCCTACCAAAGGGGGCGTGCTGTCAATCAACATCGACAGCACGCCCCCTTTGATCAGACACAACGAGCGAAGGACTTTCCTTCGCTCGTCGCGTCTGGCGCATGCGCACGACGGAGCTCCCTCCGTCGTGCGCATGCTCAGTCCAGAACATCGACCCACTTGCGAGCGGACAGCTGCTCGCGAGTGGGTCTGAATCAGGCCCAATGTGTGTTGCCTTCACATATCAAAAAGTAAATGTTTAGCTTTAGTTGTCCTTTAAATATCGGTTTATGCCGTAAAACTATGAATAGGTAGTTAAAATTAATTGTTTATTTTCCATTAGGGCTCGCTTGCAATTATATTGTTTTCCTCTTGATTCCTAGTGTTTTGAGTTCATGGTAATCACACTAAACAATAAAGTAACTTGCTCCTTGTGTGTTTAAAGATTTACTAGCTGTAAGGTCCAGTTTTTCAACAGTTACTGCCCTTGTGTGTACCTATAACTTTTTACTGCAGAAGTCTCTGCGCAAACTTTCCTCTACTCACACAAGGACGGTACCAAATGTGTACATATCGCATATACTTTCTTATGCATTTACCATTAGCAGTGTGAGCAGAACCCTACCTCAAACAAGGCACTGCGCACATTGCTGGCACCCTGTATAAACTGTAATACATATGAAACATATGTCCCAAATTTAAATGAAAATAAATCTCCGTCCTTGGCGACGGCTTTCACAGATGAATCAATTACTGGATATTTACACTGAAAACATTCCCTGTCACCATCTCTGAGCTCATGAAGGAGTGTAATGACTCTGTATAAAATGTCTCCCTGTACGCTACACAACCTTACAGTACATGGGTTTATGAAAAGAGAATTCATTTCAACAATAAGTGTTACTGCTGGGACCATTAAAGGTTGCCCGGCGATGTTTCGCGCCCGTCTCAGAGAAAGTAAGACCAAGCAATGATGTAGTCAGCACAGAGACTTACCATGCCACAAATACCGGTTACATAAACGTGGCACGGGCTAGGATTTCCCAACCGCTGCATACAGTCATTGCCAACATTATAAAATCATTTCCTAGGAAACGTCGCTACTGAGCGAGTGCACATCGGCACATAACACCCGGCACTATTTATTTATATTTGGATTAGAAATGGGATTCCCAGGTTTCTTTTTGGGAGAATTCCGGATTTATTATTCCTCATTTGTTTTATTTCACAGCTGAGTAAAAAAAAACCCCCAGAAAACATGATTCATTACGGATCGCTAATGCGATTGCAGCTGCGATTACGCACGCAGTCTCACTGCGAAAAATATGCTGATTGCAATGTCGTCGCAGCCAAACATAAGGGGATGCCCACTTTACCATACACACCTCCGTAATACTGTGCAAGTCTGCGAAACCATCGGCACCATCAGTACAATCGCCGCCTCACGCATAGTTGCACAAAGTCTGAAGTTACTCAGGAATTGCTAACCTCATCGCACGCAGTGTAAGCTCAGACTGTGTATGGCATCGCAGTGGCTAATTTATGCACACTGGCATGCCTGCGTTTCGACAACCCCCCCCCGTCAGGACCACCAAACGCTCACTTCCTGTCAATTACTCTGCGATGGGTCTGCGTAGACACTGCGATCGCAGTGAAGTCTGTGCGCACTGTCATGCATGCGCAGAATGCAACAATAGGCTGATGGCGTGCGTAATCGCATTTGCAATCGGTAATGAATCAGGCCCATTGTTTGCGGTTTCTTGTTTTTATTTTACAGAAGAGAGGGTCAGAGGATGCCGCACAGACTGAGATTGCAAGTGTCGTCATATTGACCGAACCACTCTGTCCGTGAAATTAGCTCCTCGGGGGCGGGGGACTGGGAGGAGACATGCGGATGTAGTGGGAGTGATGTGAGCGTGTAGGCGGAGATGGGATGCCCGTTTCAGAGGGATCTTTGCCTCCAGCGCGGAGCGGGTGCATGTGCAGATACTAATGATGACTGCTGCAGCCGCAGACAGACAATCAGTGGGCGAGACGGCATTACACATGCAGATGCACGGTATTCGGCATACTCTGGTGAAGTCTTGCATTAGCATACGTTACCGTGGTGAGACCGTCGCAGCAATATGGAAAAGCTATGGCAGATGCATTCAATGCAGAATCAGCATGGGCGCAATTCCTGCGAGTCTGCTCGTATTTATAAAACGGCAATCATATAAAAGGCAAAACCAACGTGGAAGCACAGCCTGGCGAACTATGGGCCTGATTCAGAGCCGTTCGCTATTTGCGGTCGTTCGTTCAAAAACAAGGGGTGGCTATTCAAATGATCCGTTCGCAAATTGTAGTTTGTTCACGCCTCTAAGTCTGAACGAGCGAGCAAAAACATACGCTCGTTTATTTGTTAAAAACGCCCCCTGGCCGCTCGCATCCTACGTCATGTCCGCTATTTATTAGATTAATCGAGTACATCGACCAGCGTATGAACTGCTCGCTATTCTTGTGGTTGGTGTTTGCTACCACAAATTTGCGAGCAGTTCTGGCTATAAAATAACCCAGTGACGTGGTCAATGACGCTGCTGAATTAATTATGCACACCCATAATACGCCCGTTTTGACCTTTAAGCACGCCTGCGTTTGGATCTCCACTCCCCGTTTTCAAGCACCTTCCCCTGTTACCACCCACATACGCCTCATTCTGTCACTCAAAATAGCAGGCACTCGCTATATAGCGTACAAACGATTTTTGACCGCACTGACTGGTTCGCACATGCGTACTAAAAACCGTACGCATGCGCAGATGTGCAAACATCGCTCGGAACGAGCGTACTGCCGCTAACGAGCGGCTCTGAATGAGGGCCTATATATGCATTGTGTATCATGTCAGCCCGTTTCATTTTTTTTATATTTTAATATATTCTGTTTTTATTGGAAGAAGATAAAAAATACAGCGTTCAAGCGTCATTTTGATAAGTTCACATAAAACAGCAAATCTCGACGCAGCGGGTGAAATTAACATCCCTAAAAAAAAAGTACAAAAAATAAGAAAGGGGGGGGGGGGGGGGATTGTAAGGAAAAAAGAAAGATAAAAATATATACATTGACCATACGAGGGTAAGCATTATGAGGAAAATCACACCATTTTATTAATGTTCCACCAAACGTAGTGTGTAGTGTTTATAAGTGCTTGTAGATTTATAATCTAGCCAAGGGTACCAGGTATTCGTAAATTCAGAGGTTTTATCAGCTGAGGTTAGGAAAAGATCCTCCATAGTCATAAACTTGTCTATTCTAGAGAACCAAACTTTACGAGTAGGTGGGGTGGATGATCTTCAAAGAGTAGGTATCGATGCATGGGCAGCATTACACAAGTGGCGTAGTAATGACTTTTATACTGTGACAATGGGGTGGAAGATTCAACAACCAAAAAGCTGGGTCAGTGGGGACAGGAGCACCCAGTATGTCTCAGGAGATTGCAATAACGTCATCCCAAAAGGGTTTAAGGTGGGGACAGGTCCACCAAATATGCAATAGAGACCCTACTGTGTGAAGGCAGCTCCAACATTGAGCAGATAGCGAGGGATACATTGCATGTAAAAGAGAAGGAAGCAGATACCATCAAAATTTTATACTGGGCTTCAGCCTGTTTCATTTTAACCTTGTATGTCTTATTTCCATATATTGCTTATCTCGTACACCGTAACCTATGTAGTGCACCTAAGACTGCCTCGCCTGGTACTCTCCTGTGTAGAATGAACAATGCATGATATTTTTATCTCCCTCACTATGGGCCTGGTGCAAAGGTGGACGCAGAAGTAGATGCAGCTGTATTAGCGATCGCCGGTCTGCAACTTTATGCAAATGGCGCTACAAAGACCTTCCCTAGTGTACATGCGTGTGTATGAATGTGCAAGGACTGAGACGCCCACTTTCAGCGTCCATGCTTACAGTAATACACTTGGACGCCACCATCGATCTCACCATCGAAACTTGCACTAGCCCTATGGCAGGTGCAGCTTCTCTGTCCATGTTTGGCCTCCGATGTGAGTGGTTTAGCGTTTGTGCACGCACACGCTTTCACCGACATGCCCCCGGCATTCCCATAACACACCGATAATCCATTGATCTGCGCCCAATGCTGCAGTCGCTTGGATTTGTGAATAATAATAATAATTGGATTTATATAGCACTTTTCTCCAATAGGACTTTCTAAAATACCAGGAACAGAGGTTTAGATTTCATAAAATACAGACACCATGAATATTGGGCCTGATTCAGGGATGTGCGCCAATGCCACTGCTGCTGCAAATATGCAAATGTCTCAGCCACCGGGATTTTGTATTGGACGTAATAAAGGAGCATTTCAATGGCTGGAATTAAAAGAAACTAAACATTCATTATGGAAATACCAGGAATGCAACAAAATATGTAGAAGAAATCAGATTAGCACAGAATGAAACAGAAAGACAGATTGCTAAAGATAGCACCATCTTATCCTATCCAGCCTCCTCCCAGTACATCTCATCCTCCAGCATCCTCCCAGCACATCTTATCCTATCCAGTATCCTCCCAGCACATCTTATCCTATCCAGTATCCTCCCAGCACATCTTATCCTATCCAGTATCCTCCCAGCACATCTTATCCTATCCAGTATCCTCCCAGCACATCTCATCCTCCAGCATCCTCCCAGCACATCTCATCCTCCAGCATCCTCCCAGCACATCTTATCCTATCCAGCATCCTCCCAGCACATCTTATCCTATCCAGCATCCTCCCAGCACATCTTATCCTATCCAGCATCCTCCCAGCACATCTTATCCTATCCAGCATCCTCCCAGCACATCTTATCCTATCCAGCATCCTCCCAGCACATCTTATCCTATCCAGCATCCTCCCAGCACATCTTATCCTATCCAGCATCCTCCCAGCAAATCTTATCCTATCCAGCATCCTCCCAGCACATCTTATCCTATCCAGCATCCTCCCAGCACATCTTATCCTATCCAGCATCCTCCCAGCACATCTTATCCTATCCAGCATCCTCCCAGCACATCTTATCCTATCCAGCATCCTCCCAGCACATCTTATCCTATCCAGCATCCTCCCAGCACATCTTATCCTATCCAGCATCCTCCCAGCACATCTTATCCTATCCAGCATCCTCCCAGCACATCTTATCCTATCCAGCATCCTCCCAGCACATCTTATCCTCCAGCATCCTCCCAGCACATCTTATCCTATCCAGCATCCTCCCAGCACACTCACACAAGACAGATACAACTGATACTATTGGGACAGTAAAAGATGAACTCAGAAAATAATTATCTAAGAGAAAATCATCCCTTGTACATGTTTACATGTTTTATCATCTGTGTTTACAAGATGGAAACAAACGTCGGGAAATGCAGGATGTTGTATAGAAACCAAGCTCAGCCATTGATAGACGGCTATGTGCTACATTATGGACTCCATCAGGTCAGCGCCACAAGACGGACAGAAATGCCGATATACAAAGCCAGGAAATTATAGGACTTCTGAACTTGACTTCAATCATTGTTAAAATATTTGACAGCTCCTTGTAAGGAGTATATAGGATATATTATATATATATGATATTATGCACAAACTGTCTTCCTACACTGAAGCTAGATAAAATTGTTAATTACGCACACACTTCTCCTCATAAGCCATGCCTACCCCAATCCTGTCACCACATTAGACTTTTCATTGTGGAGGTCGTCCTCCGGCCTCCATAGTAATGGGAAGGATACAAAAAAAAAAAGTTACCTTACCCCTGCCAGTCCAGACAACCCACGGCGCTGACCGGGAAGTGTGCCAAACAAAAAAATTAAAAGCTGGGGTCTCCCCCAACCTGGCTTTTAATAATGAAGTGGCATCCACATTAGAAAGAGGGGGGGTACCCTATTTCAAATAAAGTGGGTTCAAGGTAACTTGGGTAAATGGAGTATCCAACTCAACCCCCCACAAAGAAAAAGAAAAAAAAAAACGGGGAACTATCCAGATAAAAGTTCAAAACATCAATGTTCAACAATCTCCACAGAAAATTAGGAAGAGGTGCACCTCACATTGGCGACCGACCTGAATGCTTGATCCACGGTCTCCAGGATCTGGGTCTGGAAACTGCTTTATTACCGCCATGTGTTATTGTTATGGGTACCTCATTTTATGTTAGTTATTATCTTATGGGATCTTATGGGCATGTCCAATACATTTCCTCTTTTTTTAATTCACTATTATTGATTTTCTCCAAATAATTATTTCTCATTTGGGAACAAACCCTGAGGGAGAAATTCACACCGGCAGATATTACTACCACAAGAGGATCGATAGCTCCCAGTATAGGGTAAGAGGGTCATTAATCCCTTATGATTAAGTTGTACACATGCATTGATCTTAGGATATTACAATATACTGTGTTATGGTTTCCACATATATATATATAACTCTTATGGAGAACAAGGGTAACCTGTATCAGAACACTGGATATCTACTATTTGGATTGCACCTGTCATTTCATTCACATGGTCCATTCGGGACTACACGTCGCTTATTACTGTTGTATGTTATCATTGTTGCCCGCCTGGGACTATTGTTTGGACATCCTTTGGATAGATTTTTTTGTTGAACATTGTTCTGGACAGTGCTCACTTTTTAGCAATGTTTATTATTTTTTCGGGGTGTTTCATGGGAAGCGCCAGATGGGTTTGAAGCACTTTAGTTTGGTGTCATGATCGGCTTACGTCCCTAGTATTTACTGTCTTGTAATCACCAGATAACTGCACCCATCGGCGTCAGACAATAAGACCCCGGCGGTCTAGTGGGGGAGCGGACGGCCCTGGGCCCTCACTGCAGCGGCTTCCGGTGCGTCTCCAGCACCGGAAGCAATTCTGCCGTGCGCGATTCCCCATAAGGGACATCTCCGTGCGTCCGGTTGCAGTCCGGGTCCCCAGCTTCGCCGCTAGAAAGCTCTGCTGTGACCCGCCGAAATCACCAGAGACGTTGCTGGTGTTGCGGCCCAGCACGGGTAGACTTAAGTCGCAGTGCAGACGTCTTATTAGAACGCTCAGCACTGCTAAACTAGAAACAAAATAAAACAAAAAACTAAAGCTTGGGACTGTCTGAGCAGTCCCCGTTATAAAGGTGAGTCTAAATCCTGCTGCACCAAACGAAAAGCTGAATGCCTGTGGCTGGGGGCCGGGTATATGTGGAGGAGGACTGGGGCATTCTGGGAGCTGAAAGCTTTTGACTGTTTGGTGCCTGGATCACTCCAACCACATACCCCAAGGTAGTTCCTGTGGACCCTATGGAACCTGAAAAAGAAACATACATTTTCTATGGCACCAAATGACTCCCCACTTAAAGGACTTATGGTATTTTCGGAAAATGTCTTCTAAAGAAAAGAAAGGTGTAAGTTGTGTGGGTACCGCGCAAACAATCTGTGCTGTTGATGTTGGAATGTGACGAGCGCAGACAATGAGAAAGGGGCTCAGCACAGGAGTGAGAAACCCTCAGCAGCGAAGGGATAAATAACATACAGCCCTACCTAGTTCTCTGTATCGGGGTGGTATAAAACCCACAATCACAATACAGATACACTAACTTTTACTTATACAACAAATGTACTGTTACAGCAGCTCTTCAATAAAATAATATTACACACAGTGCAGGGGTGATGCAATATTTTAATTTTAGGTGCATTCACTTTGAATAAGAATAACTTTGAATACTAACTTTGCTACAAATCGTACCTCAGATAATTCTCAATGTTTCCCTTCTTCATTGCACAATCCTGGTCGGGATCCCGGCGCCGAAATCCGGACAGGTAGGGATCCCAGCACCAGTATCCCAACCGTCGGCATCCCAAAGGTAAGTATCGAGGTGCAGGGGGAGGGTAGCATTAGCTAGCGGGGAATGGGTTAGGCACTAGGGGGAGGGTTAGGGTTAGGCACAGGCGAGGGACAGTTAGGATTAGGGTGCGGGAAGGGGGAGGTTAGGTTTAGGCACTAAGCGGGGAGGTTAGGTTTAGGCACCGGGAGGGGGTGTTAGTTTTAGGGTGCGGGGAGGGAAAGGTTAGGTTTAGGCACTAGGAATGGGGGTTAGGTTTAAGCACCGAGGAGGGTGGGTTAAGATTAGGGTAGGAGTTAGGGTAAGAAATAGAAAAGTACTCACAGTTAGGTTCTATGGGTGTCGGGATCCTGGCTGTCAGGATGCCACTGTCGGTATTCTGAACAGCGACATCCCAACAGTCGGGATATCATACCTAACCAATCAGAACGACGTACAAAAGACACAATCTTTGTTCCAATTTGCCTTCATCCCGGAACACGCGATATATAGCATACACACTATGCAATCTTCCAAACAACGGACCAATATATCATAACGAAGCATTGCATCCGATCAGGGGCGGATTGGGATGGAAAACCAGCCCGGGAAATTTTTGCAGCAGCCCTAAATGGGAGGAGGTGGGGTCTGTGAAGGGGGCAGGATCTGATGACATATCTAAAAGGTTCTGATGGTATATAGGCGGCAAGTGGAGGAGAGACAGCAAGAAATGTGCAATCCCATCTCCTCTATATAATAATAATGCCACATATCAGTGTGTGCTGGGGGCTGTTTTATTCCCCCTCATATCACTGTATAGTGCCTTCACCTCGATAAAATAATACCACATATCAGTGTGCTGGGAGCTGTGTTATTCCCCCTCATATATCACTGTACTGCGCCCCTGTCATTAGCGGCGCTGCTATCTATAAGATAGCAGCGCCGACGGCAGGGCCATGTACGAACGGTCATAACGCATGACCGTTCAGCCGGCTGTAGCTGTCGTTGTCGACAGCTACAGCCTGGCGTTAGCCTATCCCCACAGCAGGGACAGCGCTGTCCCTGCTGCGGCGGCTGCCGGCTCCAGGGCTCCACGCGGGGATCTCGCGATACTTGCGAGATCCCGTGCATGCTCAGTGGAGCCGGCCGGGAGAGAGACACAGCGCATCAGCACTAGGCTGATGCGCTGCTGTCTCTAGCGGGTATTTATGGGCCTTAATGGGAGAGAAGGCTAGCCTCCCTGATTCTTCTTCTCTTCCTTGCGAAGTGTGAAGACCTTTGATTACCTCTATTCAAGAGCTGCAACATCCTGCAGCGGTCGCGGGGCGTTATACGTGCCGCATTGCTTCATCATGCCCCCAGCACTAGCCTCTTGGACCAAAAAATTAGGAGAGTATGTTTTTAGGATAGTAACGTGTTACAGAAGAGTGGTCATGCACAGGAATACTAGGTGACAGAAAGATGAGAACAATGAATAAATGGTGATGCGAACATTGTATTACTGGGATGTAGTCAATATAACAACGGCCGGAAAGCCGTCTGTCTAAATCCCGGCATCGAAATCCCAACTCGTGACTAAAGATAGGCGTCGAAATCCCGATGCCCATCTAGATCCCGACGCCAGAATCCCAACAGACAGCTTCCCGAACGAAGGTAAGCCGACCCGTCTTAGGTGTTAGCCGCGGGGGGAAAGTTAGGGTTAGCAACCACCGGGGGAGATTAGGGTTAGGCACCCCCCCCGGAGGGAATCGGTATGACATACCGCATGGTTCGATTCCTGGCAGCGGCAGCCCGACAGATGGACAGATCCCGGCAGCGGCAGCCCGACAGCAGTTGAAATCCCGATCGTCCTCAGGTAAGTATATACTAACCTAACCCCCCTAATCCTCCTTTGGGGTGCCTAACCCTAACCTTCCCCTCAAATGCCTAACCCTAATCCCCCCTGTAAGTGCCTAACCCTAACCCCCCCCTTCCCCACTGCCTAAACCTAAGTCCCCCCCCGGGGGTGCCTAACCCTAACCCTTCCTCCCCCTAGCCTAACCCTAACCCTCCCGCGGGGGTGCCTAACCCTAAGTCCTCCCCGAGTGCCCTAAACCTAACCCTCCTCCCCGCGGCTGTCCGCTTGTGGCGCCCGGCATCCTTTCAATCTAGACGCCTGTCTCCCGGCGTCGGGAAAATGACAGGCGTCTAGATATAGACGCCTGTCATTTAACCCACACCGGGATAAAGCAGTCGGGAAGCCGGCTATCGGGATCACATCACCCGGTTTCCCGATTGCATCCCCCCCGGAGGGTTAGGTTTAGAGTGCGGGGAGGGAGTGGTAGGGTTAGGCACCACCGGGGGCAGGTTAGGGTTAGGCACCCCTAAGGGAGTGTTAGGTTACTTACCTCCCCTGTCAGGTTCTTATACAGCCGCCGGTATTTCATACCCAACCCGTATTAATATGGTATAATTCTCTAGTTAGATTACATCTTGAATATGGGTTATAGCTTTGACCTATAAGAAGAATTAATTAATATAAGGATTATATTATAAAGTAGTTAAAAAAATAGTCTTGCCTAGTCTTGAAATAAAATACATTAGTATATACATTGTATAGCGCAATCTACTGCAAATGACAAAAAAGGCCCTTAGTACCAAGCAATACAGATAACAGATCAGTATCTGTATACAGTACTGCTCTGAGCACAACCAAGCCCCTACCCTAACACAACAAACCATAAAAAAATACTGATCAAATACAACACAAGACAAACAATCAAATGGAATGGGATTGAAATACCGGCGACTGAGGAAGCCCGAAAGGAGGAGACACTGGACTGGGGCTGGTAAGTATCTAGCGTTCCTGCTAGGCTGTTTCAGCGGGTTCTGTCCCCTCCCGCAGGCCACAGTGTCCCGCGGGTGGGGAAAACGGGTGCAGCAGTCAACGCCCGTGAATGGATGCCAGGTGCATGCGCCCGGGATGCATTCACAGAGACCGCAGCGATTGGGGGCTTCCCGGCATGTCCATAAGTGCCGGGCACGCCCCCAAGAGTGACGAGAGGGGGACACGTCATAAAAACATGCCCCCTTTTCAGTGGCCACGCCCCCTTTTGGGTGCGCACCTAACCCTCCCTGAGGGGTGCCCAAAATGTAACACACACACACACACACCCGGGGCTAACTGCTGAGACGCCCTGGACTTACCTTGTTTGGGATGGCGTCCTTCTGCACTCTGGCGTCAGGTTTGAGATAGGCGCCAGTAGTTCAACGCCTATCTTAAGTCCCATGTCGGCCTTTAGACCGGCGGCACTAATAACTACATCCCCAATCAACTGTGTAGGATTGCAATCCAAAAGACCCTATGTTTCTACAAGTAAAACACTTTCTTGCTTAGTAAACAGCCTGTCGCTCATTTTGCACAGATGTTTATATGCTAAATATACGCTTGGTTTGAAAACTTTCCTACTGAACAGCAACTGAGAAATAATTAACAACACATTAGCACTATACATACACGCCACTAGATTCTACAGGACGTAAATGCCTCTGCCAATACTTTCAACTATAACCTCAAGGGACATAAATCACGAGGAACTGAATATTTACATTACTTTTCAGGAACGTTTCTGCTTACACTGCACATTCTGGCTCAATTCACTGATCAGGAGGTAAGATGAATTACACAAATCTGGCAAAATGATTACCATGTGTAAACATAAGGCTCTTAAAGGCACAATATCACCCAGTTTTAAAAATCGTTCATACCCCCTCTGAATGTTATACCTCACTGGTTCCCTGACTCTACACCAAGAGGAAGCCTGCTTTATACAGCTAGAAACCTCTGTGACAGGTCTACTTCAGTCTATATAGTGCACTCGGTATGCATATAGTTACCTACTCCCCCCAGGGTGTCCAAGAGGCTCCAGAATTAAGGGGCCTATTTGAGAACCTAAACATCTTACTTATCAGGGTTTAACGCAACAGATATCATAGATTACTCCTGCGCTAGGCAAACTAATGCTGCAGAACGCAGTCGGTATTACTCGCAACGCTGACCTGGGCCCAGCACAATTTAACAAGCTCCGAAAAAACTTAGTTTAGTCTGCCTGGACTGTCTGCATGTGCAGCCCTATAGCTGGGTACACACTGGAGCGATGTCTGGCCGATTTGCCGTTTCGGAACTTTTACCTAACAAACAAACAAATACGGAACATGCAATACCGCGGAGTAATTATCACATTACAGGTAATCAGGAGCATTTTGGACACTTGTCCGCATTGCACTACGACACCGCACATTTATCACGCTAGCCATTTCAGCTCATGTCAGCCAGTAAATAGTGAAATACAATGAACACATGGTTTTACAAATGATGAAATGAATATAAAGCCTCTGGGACCATTCATGCCGTGACCCTCACTAGCTAAAGTTCTCTAGTATGTGCGGGTTCCAAACTATTGAAAAATCCTTCCTTGGATTTCTTCTTATAAATGTTCTCACAAATCATAATTTGCTGACAGCTGCAATATTGTATCTACAAGATGAAAAGTGACTTTTGGCGCAATGCGCATGTATAACCTATAGATCAGGCTGTGACGGGGGTCCAAGTATGGGAAAAAATTAGATCATTATCCAAAACAAACTTGACTTTAATTAGAGGAATTGTCGCTAAGCAATTGTCGTTTGCCCCTCACAAAGTTATGAAAAGACACAAAAGTACAAAATGCCAACTAAACATGGATATTACACCGAAAGGTATTTATTGGTGTCCTCGTCTCTCCAGCATAATATGATCAGGTCTCTGTACATTAATGATGCCTTCCTAATGGCGATTGGTTTTCCCCTCCTCTCTCTCTCTGTTCTTCTACTATCAGACACTGGTACCCAGCATAAGCAGTTTAAAACCACATATGTGCACTAACTTTTATGGTATGTTATTGCCATGGCTATGTTAATTATTATGTTGCTTTTTTAAAAATCATAATGATCAGTACACATAAAATGTAACTGGGAAACACACCAGTTCTGGCACCTAACCCAGAAACAGACGATGGACCCTACCAGGGGTGTCAATCCTAAAGAACCCATGAAAAGGCAGCAATGGTGTGTTCTGGTATTTTAAGCTGGAGGATCTAAGCAGAAGCAGAAGCTCTATTTCAAGTCTCCCCAGCTATACAGTGAATTGTAATAATGATTTAACATGGCAAAATCATTTTAATACCATTACTAGCAGGAGAAGATGCACGCCCCTCCCTTTTAGAATGTAAGCTCTTACGAGCAGGGCCCTCTATCCTCTTGTGCTTCTCCTTACTTCACTTTCATCTACTTCTTATGGGGCACATCCACTAGACGATCTACTCCCTGTCCAATCTCTAAACGATTTTCCCTTGATTTTTTCCCTTGAAATTTTATCTTTCAGTCTGAACGATTTGCAAACGATCTTTAATAGATCAAGTGAAATTCACCTGCATGTTCAGTCGACTGACGAGACGATCAAACGACCAGCGGGAGCGCGCATCGTTGATCGTTATCGACCAAACACTGCACGATTTATAAACGATTTTTAAACGATTGAACGATAACGATGTCGTTATCGCTCAATCGCCTGCTAATATCGTGTAGTGGATGCCCCCCTTTACTTCCCACTAGGGCACCTAACACTTGGTTGCTTTGCTCTGCTGCTTATGTGGGTCGCTAATGTAGTAATGTACATTATCCATGTCCTGGTCCAGCATTGTATTGTACTGAATTGTATGTCACTGCGGAACACTTGTGGCGCAATATAAATAGATGATGATAATAATAATAATAATAATAATGCTTGTTGTTTTTCATTGGTGAATAAAAGAGAGAGCGAGATAGAGAGAGTGTGTGTGTGTGTATGTGTGTAAGTGTGTGTGTGTATGTGTGTATGTATGTGTGTAAGTGTGTGAGAATGTGTGTATGTGTAAGTGTGTGTGTGTAAGTGTGTGTGTAAGTGTGTGTTTGTTGTGATAGGATCACTGGTAAAGTGGTCTGTGGCAGGTACATTTGTCCCAGATTCCTGTCTTATGTGTTCTAAACCCCCAGGAGAAAGTCTGCAGTGTAGCAGGCTTGAGTCTCGGCTTTTTGAAAAGCCGGTTTGGGACCTGGGGGTTGTGGGTGAGAGGAGAGGAGAGGGAGGGCTTCACCCACGGCCACTCCAGGTTTTGGTTCTCGCAGCCTGGTAACAGGCTTGTTAGGGTTCCCAGATGAAAAATGAACTATAAAGATTTATAGTATAAAGGGCGCTGCGATGGGTGGTCTTTCCAAGCAGCTGCAAAAGGGAGGTAGTCAGCCTCCTGTACAATGGTGAAGAAAAAGAGGAAGTATGCAGCGCTAATAGATACAAAAATTTAATAAAAAACAATTAAAAACAATAAATAGAGAAAACAATAACTGGTACACAGTATTGATACACAAATAAATGTGGATACACTAAAAGAATAATTGGAAAGTTCAGTGGACATAAAACAAATAATCATGCATGATATTGACCCTGTAGGCACTAATTGCTGCAGCAATATTAGGACATAAAGATGGAAGATAATGTCTTTCAGGCAAAAATGGAGTATAGTTGTATGTCCAATAGTGGGGAAATGATTACCAGCTTAAGTCCAGATGAAATGAGGATCCTGTAATTAGCGAGGGCGTCACAGCCGGCGAACATCCAACGCAAGGAAATACCTCTGGGAGATCAGTGCTGGAAAAAGATGTGTCCCAACTCCAAAGCAGGCTCCAGTATATGTCCTTAGAATAGTCCCAATGATAAGTGCCTAGATCAGGGGAAGCCACCAACACGTTTCGCTACCATTAGGTAGCTTTTTCAATGTGTCTCTGTAGCTGTTACACAGCCCTTTTTATACCACTTTACATTGTGCTTAATCATCTCCAAGTGTATCCAATCAGCTTATGTAAATTACACAATCAATAAAGAAAGAGAATGTAGACAATAGAAGGCAGACATGAAAACATTAAATCGGAAGTCTTAAAAAAATAAAACAAAAATAGAAGATAAAAGATTATTAAAAAAATTACCTCTTTTGCTATCTAAAAGTAGCTCCAATACTTAGTGCAACGGACTATCCCAGGTGTGTTAAATGTTGTTATTTGACTAGTGGTCAATAATGGTCATGTGACCAAATCATTTGGTTATATGGAACGCTACCAAAATACACCCTGCGTTCCAGGTCTCTTTAACATAGTCAATAGCTAGTTTAAGGAAGTCACCTGACTAGATCAAGTGCCGATAACTCGTCAGTAGAAAAGTCACGTGGCCGGATCGGACGCTACAGTATCACGTGATATGTTCCACATCTCAGATAGAAGCTGGTTCCTGTTTGGACAGTCTTAGTACGCATATGTATTTTATTCAGTTGGAACTCAGCGTCCTCATACCCTACCAAAAATACACTCTGCGTTCCAGGCCTCTTAATCATAGCCAATAGCAAGTTAAAAGGGTCACCTGACTAGATCACGTGCCGATCACTAGTCAACAAGAAAATCATGTGGCCGGATCGTACACTACATCATCACATTCCTTCAGATAGAAACTGTTTTTTGTTTAGACAGTCCTAATACACATGTTTTCTATTTAATTGAGACGCAGCGTCCTCATACGCTGCGTGTCAAATAAGATATCGGGTCCAATGAAGTATTTAATCTCCAATTTCTATATGACATATTGAAAAGATTAAAATTAAGCCTTATAATAATCATTCTTATTTAAAAGATATAACAGCCACAAATGGGCCGTATAATTATATAACCAACTGAAAGTGGCCCCTCTAAACTCTTATTTTATAAAATGGCATTTAGTTCTAATGCTTCATTCAAACCACTGGGAAATAAAGAATTCAGTTGGAATGTCCAGTAGATCTCCTGTTGACAAAGTTTTCTAAATCTATCACCTCCTCGTGGAGTTGGAGGGATAAATTCTAAACCTATAATCGTTAGTGAACTTGGATCATTATTGTGTTTCTCAATAAAATGTTTTGGGATGCTGTGGTTACATTTTTTATTTAAGATATTCCTACGGTGTTCCATGTATCGCACTTTAAGGGGTCTAGTGGTACGACCCACATATTTAAGGTGACAACCACATTGAAGGAGATAAATAACCCAACTAGTGTTACAGTTGATAAAACTGGTAATTCTTTTTTCCTCTCCTGTCATAGTGGAAACAGATATAGTTTTATTCAACACATGTTTGCAGGTGGTACACCTTGAACCTCCACATCTAAAGAAGCCATTGATACTAGTACCTAACCAAGAAGCAGTACAATTTTCTGGATTTTTAACATCAGAGTCTGATTTCATAAAACTTGGAGCAAGGATAGTTTTTAGAGATCGATTCTTCCTAAAGATAAACTCAGGATGAGTGGGAAGAAATTGATTAAGTATAGGGTCTACTTTTAGTATATGATAATTAGATTTAATAATTTGTTTAATAGTATTTGATTGATTATTGAATTTGCTAATAAAGGCCAATTCTCTTGATTTTTTATTATTTTTACTATTGGTGTCATTTACATTAATTTTCTCCGACATAGTCTCCTTTTTAGATTGTAACAAGGATTCTCTATTAGTCTCTGATACTTCCTTAAATGCCCTTTCTAAGATGTGTTTAGGATATCCCCTACTCATGAAAGATTCCAACATCCTATTGGATTGTTCTCGGAATCCTTCTTCTGTTGAACAATTTCTCCTGATCCTGAGAAGGTATGTTGGTCTTCCACGGCATATGATGGGCACTACGAAAATGTAGGTAAGCATCCGTCCCAACATCTTTAGTAAAATTGGAGGTTACTATTTGATCACCTCGAATCTCAAGGGTCACATCCAGAAAGTTGATCGTATGCTTGTTATATTGGTGAGTGAAATTCATATTAAAAGTGTTAGTGTTGAGAGAACGCACAAAATCAAGAGCTGTGTCCGAGTCCCCATCCCAAATAATAAATAGATCATCTATGTAACGGCCATAGAGAATCAGGTGGTCTCCGAGCCCGCCCCCCCCACACTAGACGATCTACTCCCTGTCCAATCTCTAAACAATTTTCCCTTGATTTTTTCCCTTGAAATTTTATCTTTCAGTCTGAACGATTTGCAAACGATCTTTAATAGATCAAGTGAAATTGACCTGCATGTTCAGTCGACTGAAGAGACGATCAAACGACCAGCGGGAGCGCGCATCGTTGATCGTTAACGACCAAACACTGCACGATTTATAAACGATTGAACGATAACGATGTCGTTATCGTTCAATCGCCTGCTAAAATCGTGTAGTGGATGCCCCCCTTTACTTCCCACTAGGGCACCTAACACTTGGTTGCTTTGCTCTGCTGCTTATGTCGGTCGCTAATGTAGTAATGTACATTATCCATGTCCTGGTCCAGCATTGTATTGTACTGTACTGTATGTCACTGCGGAACACTTGTGGCGCAATATAAATAAATGATAATAATAATAATGCTTGTTGTTTTTCATTGGTGAATAAAAG
The DNA here is from genome assembly GCA_031769625.1 of Taudactylus pleione. Classification (NCBI taxonomy): domain Eukaryota; kingdom Metazoa; phylum Chordata; class Amphibia; order Anura; family Myobatrachidae; genus Taudactylus; species Taudactylus pleione. The sequence goes on along the minus strand of JAUIMM010000637.1, from coordinate 2,315,334 downwards.
AGAGAGCGAGATAGAGAGTGTGTGTGTGTGTGTGTGTGTGTGTGTGTGTGTGTGTGTGTGTAAGTATGTGTGTATGTGTGTGTGTGGGTGAGTGTGTGTGTAATTGTGTGTGTGTTGTGATAGGATCACCGGTAAAGTGGTCTGTGGCAGGTACATTTGTCCCAGATTCCTGTCTTATGTGTTCTAAGCCCCCAGGAGAAAGTCTGCAGTGTAGCAGGCTTGAGTCTCGGCTTTTTGAAAAGCCAGTTTGGGACCTGGGGGTTGTGGGTGAGAGGAGAGGGAGGGCTCCACCCACGGCCACTCCAGGTTTTGGTTCTCGCAGCCTGGTAACAGGCTTGTTAGGGTTCCCACCTGAGAGTGGCCAATATAAGCCTAGTGTGTTTAGGGCTGAGTGTCTCACCTGGGAGAGCAGACAGGGAGTTTGCTCAGAGACACTGGGAAAACCTATCCTGTGAGTGTTGTGCTGTGCCTTTGTTGCTGGTGAGGGCATTAGGCCTTGCCAGGTTCTGGTAGTGAGGGAACCACCTGTGAAGTTAGTGCCCCGACAGGGCTAGGATTTATGTTTATGTTTTCTTTATGTTATTTCTGACATTGTACAATAAAGACTGGCGCCGACCAGCTTGTACTCGAATCCAGTCTGGCGTACTGTTTCCCGGCTGCCGTGTGTGTAAGGAAGGAGTCCCCTACCCAGGAGAGGGACCTCCTAATCTGACTGTGTCACAGTGTGTATGTGTAAGTGTGTGTGTGTGTGAGTGTGTGTGTATGTGTAAGTGTGTGTGTGTATGTGTAAGTGTGTGTGTGTATGTGTAAGTGTGTGTATGTGGTGGCTTAAAGCAGCCATCTCAAAAAAATAAGGGATTTCTTTTTTTTTTTTTTTTTTTTTACACAAATCACTCAGGTTATAAGAAGCAGCTTTGGTAGATTTCTTTTCTCCTTGGTTTTATATAAACTATTAATGAGTGACTTTCCCTAGTGTTGTGTCACTGCCATGGCAGCCACAGTCACGTGCCCACTACCCCAGCCATGTTTCTACTTTGTATCCAGCTTTGGAGAGCGATAAAGTAGAGAAGTTGCCTACTGCAACAAATCAACTTATAGCAAATCATTCATTTAGCACAGTCTATAAAATGACAGAAGCTGATTGGTTGCTACGGGCAACTTCTCCACTTTATTTCTTTCTAAAGTTTGATACATCTTCCCCATAGTCTGGCCAATGAATAAGAGGGGCTGAGACTGATAGGACCAATCAATCACAAGCTTGGACTTCCACTCACATTGAAGAACTTTATCAGGAAAACATCTGCAAGTAGCAGCCTCGCGGGTCCTCCATCTATGGGGAGGGGAGACATCAGAAAAAACCTTTCCCAGGTGGCAGCCTCACGGGTCCTCCATCTATGGGGAGGGGAGACATTAGAAAAACCCTCTCCCAGGTGGCAGCCTCGCGGGTCCTCCATCTATGGGGAGGGGAGACATTAGAAAAACCCTTTCCCAGGTGGCAGCCTCGCGGGTCCTCCATCTATGGGGAGGGGAGACATTAGAAACACCCTTTCCCAGGTGGCAGCCTCGCGGGTCCTCCATCTATGGGGAGGGGAGACATCAGAAAAACCCTTTCCCAGGTGGCAGTGCAGCTTTATACTTTTACTATCTGATGAACAAATGGTTACTAGCAGCCAGTTTTATGTTAGTAACTTCTATAGTGCTACATGCTGCTGGCTCTTCGGAATGGGTAAGTAATGCCGGCTGTCGGGATGCCTCCTGTCAGAATACCGAGATTGGTATCCCAGCAGGCGTCGGGTAAGTACACTTACCCTCCCCCTAACCCTCCCTTATTGTAGCCTAACCCTCCCCGTTAGGTTTAGGCACTAAGTCTCCCCCCTTCGTGCCTAAACCTAACCCTCCCGCCCAGTGGTGCCTAACCCTAACTCTCCCCCCTAGGGGTGCCTAACCCTAACCTCCCGCCCCAAAATCTAACCCCGATACGCTCCCTAAACCTAACCCCGCTGCTAACGCTAAGGGTGCCCCGGACTTACCTCGTTCGGCTTGGCGTCCCGGCATCGGGATTAAGACAGGCGTCGGTATTTCAACGAATATTTTAAGTCCCTTGTCGGGATACCCCTGTCGGTATTGAGACCGATGGCCGCTACATCTCGGTTCTTCTCCCTGGGAACACTTTATCCTTAAATGACATTTCCACAGTAACCAGTATTTCTCCCTTGTATAAAAACCTCAATATAATGTCATCTGAAAATTGGAGGCGATGGCATCTGCTTACATGGGCCCTGTGAATCTAGAATGGAATATTTATCATTGCAGCTGGTAATTGGATGTATTTTGGAAGCCTTTATTTTTAGAAACATGATAGACGACCCGAGGTTTACACTTGTGTGATATATCTTGCTACTAAGGTGAAACACCAGGGCGGCATAAATGGAGATCATTAGTTAATGCCAGCGCCGGGCTAAAGATGTGAAAAGGACGAGACGGACCAGGGGATGAGGGAAAGAGACAAAAAATCCCCATTACATCAGGCAGGCTGCAAACTGAGAAAGCAAATGACACACTCAGCCCTGCTGCATGCTATATAATTAGCTCAATGCTGCTGATGTCATTTGTATGCTTACAAAGCTAAAATACCATTCACACTGGTTTTAAGACGTTTCCATTGGTTACACTTACTCCCAGTACACACAGACAGCAAAACAGCCTCCGAACAACGAGGATGAAGAATAAAATACATTTTCATTTATTTTATTGGACAGCTTTAGTGGTTTTAGGTTGTTGTTTGTGCTCTTACTGCAGCGAGTTAGCCTTTGCCAAAACGATCTTGTCTATAATTATTAGTTAAGAACATCTGCCATTGTTCAGACAGATACAGCCTGGTGTGGACAGGTACAATTCACCTAGCAAAAAGTGGGAGAAGCAGCTGCGCTAAAGTCACATTGCTGCTTTATAAGTCATCGGAAAAAGGGCGAAGTGTAACTGAAGAGATACAGGTAACGTGTGTCACTCCAGCACCTGTGGAACTACTCATCTCAGCATGCCCTGACACAGTTCTGGGAATGTTAAAACTGTGGCAGGGTATAATGAGATGTATAGTTCCCCAGCAGCTGACGTTCCGGATGTTGCCTACTCCTGGACTAGGTCAATGACTGCAACGTTCACTGCGATAAATGAGTAAATGAGGGGAATGACAGCAATGAAACCAGTGCAGAAGCTAGTTCTGGCTGAGGCCTCATGTACGCATGGGCTTGTTAATGGTGCTGGTTTTCTCAATGTTTTATTAGTCACACGTCATTATGATAAATGATGCAGGACAAATCAGAGTTTTTTTCCCCCTACTGCGCCATCTCTATTCAAAGCATGAATATTTGCATTTATATAGCGCTAGCATATTCTGTAACAACTGGGAACAAACGTTGTAATGAAACCAGACTGGTTATTAACAGTCCGACAAGGAACTAAATGATTTGTGGAACCATTTGTCATTTTCTAATGGATTGGAAACGACAAATAGTTCAAATCGTCCAGTGTGTACGCACTATGCACGCTCCCGCCTCGCCGTCCGTCGCATCTTCAGATCTGCCGCACATGCTGCTCAATCTGAGGATGTGAGTGACGACCCCTTGCATTTGGATGTGGTGAGGGAACGACATATCGTGCGTTTGTTCACCAGATCGTGTGACAGTGTACGGACAGCACAATGTCGGTCGTCGCGTCTTCCGTCGGCCGTGTACACAGGTCGTAGAGTGTGTACCTGGCTTAAGTGGGCCATCGTGTGGTATGTACGGACAACACAATATGTCGTTAGTCATGTCTTCCGTCGGCCGGGTACACAGGTCGTCTGGGCTTAAAGGAGCCTATCCATTAGGCGACCTGAAAGTCTGAACGTCTAGCGTTCAGACCTTCAGGTCGCCGAGGTGTGGTGCCCGCACTGAACGTCGTTCGGTGAAGGAGCCCAACCTCCTATCTCTGAACATGCCAAACCTGACGAGCGTCGTCAGGTTGACGGGCATGTTCAGTAGATAGTCGCTGGTCCTTGCCGGCTATCCATTACCCGACTCTGTGAACGAAGCGACCAAAACCTCCTGGTAGCGGTCGGATTATTCACAAAGTCGGGTAATGGATAGGCCTCTTAAGAGGCCTGTACCTTCATTGTTATTGCCCCTTCCTATTCCTGGTTATTGGGAGCCAAAAAACTAGAATCTTTTTGTGTGTAATTTATTATTGGGTGTTGAAAAAAAAATTTATATAAAATAAAAATTTGGGCTACCATTAAAACCGCAAAGTAAGTGCAGAAAAAAAAAATAGGCAAAACATAAAAAATTCTGCAAATGGCACCGAAAGCAAAAATCCAGAGGGCTAAACAACAGGAGGAGGAAGCATTGCTCCAGAATGAATGGAATAACACAGGAATTTTTGGGGAGATACATTTGCAACAATTATCTTTAACGTAATCTCTCTGTTACTTCCTTACTAAATATAGCATCCACACCAAAATATCTGCATATTTCACAAGTCTCCCTCCGAGATAACGCTGTCAGCAGAAGGACCAGGAGGCGAGCGGACAGAACGGCGTGCTTTCCTTTTGCGTGGATAATATGGATTCTGAAGTTCTCTGCTCTCTCTCTGTAATAAAGACTTGCCTTTCATTACATAGTCAAAGCCTCCCTATCTAAATGAGTCAGCTCCAGACTAAAAACAATGCCACTGGCTGATGTGTGAATGTCTCCCATTCATTCCTATTTCTGAATTACAATTCAGAGCCTATTTAAGAAATGCTTTATGTGGAAACTATTAAATGGGCAGCCCAAACACAAACAGCCAAAGTGACTGGGAAATACAACACGAACGTGACGCGGTCTGTCTCCTGGATGTGACCAGAATGCATATTACCAGAAGACCCCATCCTGCCCCCAAATTCTGCTACTCCTACCTGTTTTCCCAAAGTACACTCCCCCATTCCCATCCTTAGATGACTCCCGAAACCAGCCTTCTCTTCCAGGACCCTTATAAGGCAGTGTCAGGTGGGGGAGTGACCCCTACTGACATTAAAGAAGGGAAGTTGCACTAGATGGGCATCCCCTGTAATGTCCAGAGGTGGTCTTCATTGTTCTCTAAGGGGTTACTAAGCGGTACATAGTTTGCACAGAAGCAGCTGCCACAGGCATTCAGGATATACTGAGTCACAATAAAGTAAATTTCATGGCTATTTTAAAGAGGTTATTATATGTATCTGTAAAGCGTATTTACCAGTTTTGCCCACTACACCAACTCCAATATCATTTCCTGGGAGTATACGGTGGATCAGGATAGACATCACCTATAGCTAGTGGGGAAGGGGTGGGGAGCAAAGCTGGATTCACTGCTGACCTTAAATGAAGGCAACTATGAGCCCTATACAGTCAATTGACACCAAGGCAGTTGCATTTTTGGATGTTAGTAAAATATCGGCTAATTATTAGTGGTACGAATCGATAGTACAATACTACAATGGAAACTCAAAGTATCATCATGATAATCCGCAGGAGGAAAGATATTATTTTCCATTACATTGGGCCATGAAGCATATAAGTGTTAATGACCCATATTAATCTAGGTGCCCCAGGCAACCAGTTCTGTATATTTCACTGGCATGTCCTACAGAGCAAGGTCCTATAGGGAAACCCCCCATCACCCCCACCCCTAGGGAAACTGGCATACCAGCATAAAGAAGGTCCCATAGGGAAACCCCCCATCACCCTCACCCCTAGGGAAACTGGCATACCACTGTAAAGAAGGTCCCATACAGAAACCCCCCATCACCCCCACCCCTAGAGAAACTGGCATACCACTGTAAAGAAGGTCCCATAGGGAAACCCCCCCATCACCCCCACCCCTAGGGAAACTGGCATACCAGCGTAAAGAAGGTCCCATAAGGAAACTCCCCCATCACCCCCACCCCTAGGGAAACTGGCATACCAGCGTAAAGAAGGTCCCATAGGGAAACCCCCCATCACCCTCATCCCTAGGGAAACTGGCATACCACCGTAAAGAAGGTCCCATAAGGAAACCCCCCCATCACCCCCACCCCTAGGGAAACTGGCATACCAGCGTAAAGAAGGTCCCATAGGGAAACTCCCCGATCACCCCCACCCCTAGGGAAACTGGCATACCAGCATAGAGAAGGTCTCATAGGGAAACCCCCCATCACCCCCACCCCTAGGGAAACTGGCATACCAGCGTAAAGAAGGTCCCATAGGGAAACCCCCCATCACCCCCACTCCTAGGGAAACTGGCATACCAGCGTAAAAAAGGTCCCATAGGGAAACCCCGCCATCACCCCCACCCCTAGGGAAACTGGCATACCAGTGTAAAGAAGGTCCCATAGGGAATCCCCCCCATCACCCCCACCCCTAGGGAAACTGGCATACCAAAGTAAAGAAGGTGCCATAGGGAAACCCCCCCATCACCCCCACCCCTAGGGAAACTGGCATACCAGCGTAAAGAAGGTCCCATAGGGAAACTCCCCCATCACCCTCACCCCTATGGAAACTGGCATACCAGCGTAAAGAAGGTCCCATAGGGAAACCCCCCTTCACACACCCCCACCTCCCCTTCCCCTGGGGAAACTGGTATACCAGCGTAAAGAAGGTCCGGGAAACCCCCCCATCACCCCCACCCCTATGGAAACTGGCATACCAAAGTAAAGAAGGTGCCATAGGGAAACCCCCCATCACCCCCACTCCTAGGGAAACTGGCATACCAGCGTAAAAAAGGTCCCATAGGGAAACCCCCCATCACCCCCACCCCTAGGGAAACTGGCATCCAGCGTAAAGAAGGTCCCATAGGGAATCCCCCCCATCACCCCCACCCCTAGGGAAACTGGCATACCAGCATAAAGAAGGTGCCATAGGGAAACCCCCCATCACCCCCACTCCTAGGGAAACTGGCATACCAGCGTAAGAAAGGTCCCATAGGGAAAACCCCCCATCACCCCCACCCCTAGGTAAACTGGCATACCAGCGTAAAAAAGGTCCCATAGGGAATCCCCCCCATCACCCCCACCCCTAGGGAAACTGGCATACCAGCGTAAAAAAGGTCCCATAGGGAATCCCCCCCATCACCCCCACCCCTAGGGAAACTGGCATACCAGCGTAAAGAAGGTACCATAGGGAAACCCCCCCATCACCCCCACCCCTAGGGAAACTGGCATACCAGCGTAAAGAAGGTCCCATAGGGAAACCCCCCTTCACACACCCCCACCTCCCCTTCCCCTGGGGAAACTGGCATACCAGTGTAAAGAAGGCACTGATAATCTCCAGTGGAAGCTCCTACAGTGCACCGAAGATTTCACAGACCTGTCGCATCCCTGGTTTGTGCACAGCTATGGCCTTCCAGATCGTGTTATCAGCGTCATCAGTCATCACCTACTCTGTGCCTCACTGTGAGATGTGATGGAACCACACAGTATTACTATATAGTGTACAACCTCAAGATCTTTATCTGAGCAGAGAGACATTTATTACACCGCATTTATGTACGAAACAGACAGCGTTCTTCATGTATTTCTTAACCTGTCCCTTCTCTACCGTGCCACACACACACATTACGTGGTCAGTACCTAAACTTAGAATCATCTGAGGGCAGAAAATAATGGCTTACACCACATCTATTTTATTCCAGACACAGAATCCTCCCTGCTCCCCGAGTGATTCTCTATAAAAGGTTTCTCAGCAGGACCTCTGCGGAATGTGACAGGATTGTAATTTACCCTTCCGATACACCTTGCAATTATAAAGTTACATGCTTATTTTGGGGGCTTTCAGTGGTATTAACTGCTTAGTGAGTGTCACCATAATCCACAGTGCTTGTATGATGTCTAACGCAGGCAGCAAAGACTTTAATCTGGAAGTAGTAACATAACATAAAATACCAGGCTGAGATAGGTCTATCTATATGATATTCCTCCACCCAAAGAGCCATGTTCTATTGACTGCGGTTAAAAAGATATCTGAAAAAGTGAAAAATTACTCACATATAAAACCACACTGTATAAAAGAAAGATGAAAAACAGAAACAACAAATGTAACATTATATTTTTATTTGCCGAGACAACGTTTCTGTAACGTGACTGGTCACAGTGCATGAAGGGACCAATCCACACTGCACTTCTGCAAAGCAAGTCTGCCCGGCTGTCAGTCACTATGTCTGCCGGTTATAGAAGCAGCCTCCATCCAAACCAATACAGCCAGAGAGGGACAATCTGCAGCCGATGCCTGTGACTGCACACTACATAGATATGCCTAGTAGCTGAAAGGACCCTGCCTGGATGTTTTCAACATAATAAGTGGTAGATTTACTAAAGCTTCTAAAACAGATAAGTGGTGATGTTGTCCATAGCAACCATTCTAGTTATCATTTCTGTATTGCATTCTAGAAAATGATCGGTTGCTATGGGCAACATCACCAATTGTCTGTTTTAGAAACATTATTAAATTAACCCCCAAAGAGTGGCCAGGCAGCATCCTCTGTCTACTTTTCAAGTGCAGCCATTGGTGGGTTGTGCTACCCACCAAGAACAGTTGTGAAAGGTCTACACAGTGACTGGTGAACAGCTAAACTATCCACCAGTTGAATAGCAGGATGCTGACACCAGTCCCAGTTAGGGAAGGGATGAGGGCTTAGCTAAATCCCCCCTACCTATTTATATTAGTACATTGGACCCTGCATTCTCCGGGTCAAGGGGTGCACACCACCACCCCCCTACACACCCCAGCAATGCTTTCCCACGATTCGTCCTCTCCGTTCCCTCATATTAGGAGCCATTAGCTGGGAGAGGGCACAAGTCTATCCCAAGTTAGACATGCTCCCACCACACATGTCCGAATCGGGGTAGTATTTGTAGACTTATTATATAGTTGTGTGCACGTGTGTGTAATAATGGCTGACCTTGTTCTTTCAATAATGTACTCTACTTCCACACAACTCCATGTAATAAAATATGGCTCAAATTGATTCTGTTACCTAACAAGACGGTGGGAACATCTGCAGCAAACATCACATATGGCACCAGACTGCTGTATTGTTTTCTCATGCACAAAGTACCATCAGGAAACAAAATGTCAAAGTGCAAGTGAAGTCCGAATTCCACATTCACATGATAATTTCAAGGGAGTTCTTAATGCTGACAAATGCAGTAAAAGGAGTATATTGGGGAATTCCACAGAGAAATGGGCTATACTGGAAGGAGAAGGGAAGTTTTGTAGGGGTCCCGACCGCAGAGACACATAGGCAAGATCCAAGATAGCAAATTATAGCTTTAGAAGCTTAAAACTTTTAGAAATATTACGTTCAGCGAATAAAACAAATCAACAATAAATGAAGAACTCAGTTCAACATATATTTTGCTTTGCAGAATAGAGCATCAGTGGGCCTGAATTCTTTGAGCCATATTCAATTAGAGGCGAAGTTTTCGCCTGTCCGACTGTTCGCTTCATTCGCCTGTTTCAGAGGCGAATTCATTCCATGCTCGTACACGCTTTTCGCCTAATTCAATTGCAAAACAGGCGAAAACGGAATTAGGCGAATGTGGAACAGGCGAAAAGTACTGAAAGAATTGGGGAAATCAGTCTGTACAGCAGAAAAAGATGCACTAACATAGGGAATCACTATAGATGTGTACTAATAGCCCTAATAAAACTATTTTGGGTACTTAAGTTGTTTAAATTGCTTGCTATTAGCGTCTAGGTAAAAGTGTTGAAGAATGGCATAAAGCAGTATTTTTTGGTGAAAATAAGTATTCCTGTCAAATTTGGGGTGCTTGAAAATGGGTGCTAGCATGTCTCTAAAGTGAACTTTTAAAAAACTTGAAAAATCCACCTCCTGCATGCACCTGCAATCCCAAAAAACACCTGACCCATCCTTGGGGACCCCCAAGAAGCCTATTTCACTACTTTTAATGTTTATCCACCCACTTTTTAAATTTTCACCCCAAAAATGACATATATTTTTTTGGTTGTTCTTAGGTCTTTGTTTCTGCTTTTTTTTTGCAAATTTGTCCTTAGGGGAGCTGTTCCAAGGGGTCTGAGTCGTTTCCCCACATTTGCACCCCAAAATAAAGATTTTGCATTTCTTTTCACCAGCTATTGATTGGAGAATCTTTTTTGGAGAATTTTTTCCACTTAGGCAAAATTGTACTGGAATTGAATTTGGCAAATTTTTTTTAGGCAAATTTTTTGCAAAGAAAGGCGAATATGGCTTATCGCCTCTAATTGAATTCCCCTCTTAGTGTCATCTTGTAACTTCTCTAGAGATCTGCTAAATAATATTGGGCCAAATGTAATAGGGTGACAGTTTACAAAATGTGACAGTTTAGCAGTAACCTCTCACATTGGTTCAGTTTTATCTTCAGAATGGGAACACATCTGGATGGGAGTTTAAATCGTGAGAGGTTTTTTTTTTTGTATAAAAACATGCAAGTTTGCCTGTTCTCAGACTCTATTACATTGGGCGAGTTTGCCTGTTCTCAGACTCTATTACATTGGGCGAGTTTGCCTGTTCTCAGACTCTATTACATTGGGCAAGTTTGCCTGTTCTCAGACACTATTACATTGGGCGAGTTTGCCTGTTCTCAGACACTATTGCATTGGGCAAGTTAGTATGCTCTCAGACTCTATTACATTGGGCGAGTTTGCCTGTTCTCAGACTCTATTACATTGGCCGAGTTTGCCTGTTCTCAGACTCTATTACATTGGCCGAGTTCGCCTGTTCTCAGACACTATTACATTGGCCGAGTTTGCCTGTTCTCAGACACTATTACATTGGGCGAGTTTGCCTGTTCTCAGACTCTATTACATTGGGCGAGTTTGCCTGTTCTCAGACTCTATTACATTGGGCGAGTTTGCCTGTTCTCAGACTCTATTACATTGGGCGAGTTTGTATGTTCTCAGACACTATTACATTGGGCGAGTTTGTATGTTCTCAGACTCTATTGCATTGGGCGAGTTTGCCTGTTCTCAGACACTATTGCATTGGGCGAGTTTGCCTGTTCTCAGACTCTATTACATTGGGCGAGTTTGTATGTTCTCAGACTCTATTACATTGGGCGAGTTAGTATGTTCTCAGACTCTATTACATTGGCCGAGTTTGCCTGTTCTCAGACTCTATTGCATTGGGCGAGTTTGCCTGTTCTCAGACACTATTGCATTGGGCGAGTTTGCCTGTTCTCAGACTCTATTACATTGGGCGAGTTTGCCTGTTCTCAGACTCTATTACATTGGGCGAGTTTGCCTGTTCTCAGACTCGATAGCACCTCCGCCCTCTGCTGGACCAGGCCCAATGTTCATTAGTTTAGACGTATGCTCTGTTCATTCAGCAGTTTTTCAGCCTGACAGAAGGACATCAGAATATATATATATATATATATATATATATATATACACGCATATATACACATATAAACAATGTCTGTATTAATCTTAGTGTACGCATGTTAACTGCATGTATCTGCATTTACAAATGAAAGACAGCAATTATTTTATTATTATAAACATTTATATAATGCAACTCACGAATATAACATATATAATGGTTTTGTAAAGAATATTCAAATGTTCAAGTGAACAAAACCTTGCCCATAATGAATTATAGACTAGTACCAAGGTGATATAAAGGTGTAAGGGTAAATAGGATAACACTTAAAATGTAAAAAAAAATGTAAGTGTTATCCTATTTACCCACACACCACCCCTCCCCCACGCCCATCCCTTTCGCAATACCCCACAACAATGCAGGTACATTAGGGATAAGGTTAGCACTGTGACCATCCTGAGACCCTAAATTTATCTGCTCCAAAAAATATACCTGATTTATATTTACAATAAAACACCTTTATATCACATTGGTACTAGTCTATAATTAATTATGGGCAAGGTTTTGTTCACTTGAACATTCTTTAAAAAACATTATATCTAGCCAGTGGCGGAACTCCCGGAGACAATGGAGTAATTTGCCGCCGGGTGCCAGCCCTGAAGGGGGCACCTGGCTCCATTGTCCCCCGGCCGTTCCGGGCACTGCTGGGGACTGGAGGAGCTGCATGGAGATAGAGTGCCGCTGATCGGCGCTCCATCTCCAGTGGAGATACTACGGAGGGTGCAGGGGGTGCAGTCGCATCCCCCATTTGCCAGACGCCCGCTGAGTGTGTTACCAGCAAGCGCACGGCTCCTCCTCTCCTCTCTTCCCCCCGGCACCAGCCGGAGCTCACTCCTGAGCTCCGGCTTCCGGGTGCCGCACTGCACTATGGGAGTGACATCATGACATCACACCCATATTTCCGAGGAGCGGGTGCCGGGGATGGACTGCAGCAGCACTGGAGCATGGTTTAAGGTAAGTATTTTTTTGTTGTTTTTTTTTTGTATATTTCTGCGTGCGGGGGGGCAGTACAGGGGGCACTATAGGCGGCTTATGACCGGGGGCAGTACAGGGTCACTACTGGCAGCTTACTAATGGGGGCAGTACAGGGGGCACTATAGGGGACACTACTGGCGGCTTACTACTGGGGGCACTACTGGAGGCAATACAGGGGGCACTACAGGGGGTTTACTACTGGGGGCAGTACAGGGGGTTTACTACAGGGGGCATTACAGGGGCCTTACTACTGGGGGCATCATATGGGTGCACTACAGGGGCCTTACTGCTGGGGGCACTTTTGGGAGCACTACAACTGGGGACACTACAAGGGCATTACAGCTGGGGGCACTACAGGGGCCCTTACTACTGGGGGCACTACAGGGGCCCTTACTACTGGGGGCACTGCATAGGGGGACCATTACTGGGGGCACTACATAGGTGGGCACTGCATAGGGGTACCTCTACTAAGGACACTGCATAGGGGGACCACTACTGGGGCACTGTATAAAAGGAACTGCATAGGGGGGCGGCGGCAGCTGGGGCTGGCATAGGTGCTGGGTGGGTGGTAAATTTTAATTTGGGGGGGGCACCAACATTTATCTTGCCTCCGGGCACCTGGGATGAAGTTACGCCACTGTATCTAGCGCAGGTATTCATGATTTATATTATCCATAGTGTTAAATAGGGGAACTGGGGTAGACCCCTGGATATCATCACTAAAGTGAGCACAGGTTCTCATAAATTTATTTATTTATATAATGCAAACATAATCCGCAGCACTTTACAGAGTAAATTACAGTCATTCCCATAGTCCCTGCCCCAGTGGATCTTACAATCTATATATTCCTCTAGGGTTATTTTTTTGCCAGTATCTAATCAACCTACCAATATGATTTTGCATTGTGGGAAGAAACCAGAGCACCCATAAGAAACTCACGCAAGCACGGGGAGAACATATAAACTTAACACAGTTATGGCCTTGGTGGGAATCAAATCCAAGACCTCAGTGCTGTGAGGCAGTAATGCTAACCCCTACCCCATTCGTGCTGTCCATAAAATTGTAAGTTTTTCCCTCAGTTTTCGTTTTCAGCTGGGACCCCAAACCTAAATCGCTGTATGTGTCAGGACCCCCTGCACAAATATTTGAATTCACCGCATGTTTAATGGTGTTATACACTTCCAGGTAACTTTAATTATAGCACTGCAACAATGCTGTATTTTTTTTTTCCTGTAACACTCTGTGATTTCCAGGCATATATTTATATCATACAAAATATATGTTTTTAAATTACTATTGCACATAAAGAAGCCAAAGAAATTCAGCCATGTTTTAGTAAATACAGGATGGCAAGTATAATACATTCAAATGACCTGCGGGTAGTAAACACATTTTACTTAAATGCCATGACAAGCCCTAAACATTCATTTCTAATATTAGAAGTCTTTCAAATAATCCCTTAAAAGTGACCCATTTAGGGTGTGGCTGACCCACACGCCGCTGTAACTCCCAGTGCGCAGGCTTCAGACACAGTTACTTGGTGGTTTGTGAATTCTTCCACAGTAACTCAGCAATAACAACCAAGTACAGCGTATTAGAACCACCTGCTAGAAATATACTGTATGCTAATGTCACTATCTGCAGCACTCCGGCTGCTGGAAGGAAACTGGCATTGGGATGGAAGGCTACATGTAAATGTTACCACAACAAAGAAGCAGAACATAATGTCCCAGTTCATGTCACGCTGAATGACCTGAAACGCTGCCCAGCAGACTGCTGAGGGGTGAGAGAGAACATTACAGTAATGTAATCTCACCCGCTGCTCTTAGTGCCTCCTACGTGTATCCCTGCTACTCCAAAATAAGGGCCTGATTCAGACCCGTTCGCAATCTGTGTACGCTCGCTAGATGCGTATGCAAATTTGTCAAAGTGACGCCACGGGAAGCGATCACTCGCCAAGGCATAAGCACGCCCACCATGTCTTAGCGAGCGGCCACTTTGCCTGAGCGTACGCCCAATCACACAGGCAGAGCCGCCCACCAGCACCACGTCATTTCTCCAGGAAGTGTATTAAAACATTGGTTCATCGAGCACAATCGGATGTGAACACAGGGCCTGATTCAGACCCGGTCGCAAGCGATGAGCGCTCGCAACCCGGGTCGATGGTGGCCCAGAGTGCATGCGCACGACGGAGCCGGCTCGGTCGTGCGCATGCGTGAGACCCGGATAGCGACGGGCAATCCGTCGCTCCGGGTCTCGCACCAAAGGGGGTATGCTGTCGATGTTGAGTGACAGCATGCCCCCTTTGGTGGGTGGGCCGGGGGGCGGGCCGGGGGTTCCCATGAGAACGCCTACCGTTTGGGGCCGGTCCCACTGACATCACAAGTTAGAGCCGAAATCTTTCTGGGGCTTGCGGCAACAAGACCCTACCTTCCCTGACCATCGCGACCATCATCATGGCCGCTAGCTATAGCTGTGGGTGGTCACCCACAGCTATGCGAGCGGCCAGGAGGCCATTCTAAAAAAAAAAAAAACGACCCTGATTCAGAGCGAGCGCTCTGTCAGAGCGACCGGCTCTGAATCAGGCCCACAGTGCTTGAGGTAGCTTTACCCTACTGCAAGCATTGCGAGGAAATCAGTGTAAAAGTAGGCAAGTGACGTGTACTATGAAGCTGCCTGATAATTATGCACGCCTCTAAAACGGCGTTGAAACACTCAGGCACGCCTGCGTTCCCATCTCCAACCCCCCATTATTAGTGTCCTGCCCCTGTTACCACCCACAAATGGCCTCTCCTGTCACTCATTACCCTGGGCTGTCTTTGCTGGGCGAGCGAGAAGGTTGCGGACGCAGAGTATAGTTCGCGCATGCACAGAACGAAGTGCGCGCATGCGCGTACACAGACCATCAGGCCGCTTGCGAACGCACAGCGTGAGTGAGCGGCTCTGAATCAGGCCCTAAGCCTCTATATGCCCGTCTTCTGCGTATAATAATGGTCCGGATCACAGCGTCGCTGCCCGTGTGTAGGAGATGGGACCACTGGCCTACTGTACAGGTTTCCATACTGACTGAGAGAATGTTCTACTTCTGTGTATTTAATGCTTAAGGAAATAAACCATATAATTCTGCTTAAAGCAATAAAAACCATCAATAGACCATCAATAACCCAGGATATGTGCTCTATTTCCAAGACTTCATTTATCTATTTTTAAGAAAATAGAAAAAGACTATTTTGAAGCGTTGCTGAATATAAAAATGTGCTAATGTTTAATTAAAAGGAAACCAGCGCTGTTGGTTGTAAATAGTGGAAAATAATTAAGAACCCTATTGAGAAAGAGTTGGCTCCAGTCCTGGGGAACAGTCAGGGCTTCAGGAGACGTGATCTGGAGTCTTATCATGGCCTTGTTGTTATACTATAATAAGTACATTCTCAGATCCAGAGCCTGGAAGCAGTGGAGGCTCTAGCTGGACATAGAGAGGGGTATACACAACAAGAGGGTCCCGTCATCGCTAAAGGCCGGCACTGTATAGTGTTAGCCCGTGATGTTTATTCTATGGAAAAAAGTGCCAGTACTCACTTATATAGCGCACAGAGGGCCTCATTCTGAGATCTGCATGATGCTTGCGCAATTGAGCGATTATATGCTACTGCACGTGCGCAAAAACCACTATGGCTCTTGCGTTCCCCTGTGGCAGATTAAGCACAATTGAACTCGGCGTAAGATAAGCTGCGGCTATTTGAATCAGAGCCCATGGCGCACAGGCTCAGACTCAGTCGCACAGAGATGTACAAATGTCGCCATTCTCTGTGGTCTGCGTACACTAATACAGCTTGGTCACTTCCAGCACTTTTATTTGTGTGAATAAGAAGCACATTTTCAGTGACCTGACATTTTCGCCCGGGACCTGACGCGCCGATAGCGGCTATTTGTATAGGACAGTGTATGAGGACACATCTGTATATTATTCATTCTATTGGAACAGGTATACCCTAGTACATCCATATCGGAGGACATATATATGAAAACTAGTGCAAAGGTAACAGCAATCCATATTCCTTTACAACAAGGATGGGGAACCCCAGGCCCGGGGGCCGTATAAAGCCCTCGGAATCATTTGGTCTGGCCCTTGCAGCTTTTTTCTGCCAGCCTCATCTGGCTATCAGGGTGCCTATAATGCCACCCTGCAGCCAGAATATATGCAGCAGTGCCACCAGGAGTGTCCTTAGGACACTTCAGACGGTCACACCGCTGCCCTTACAGCTCCCCGGAGCATCCTCAGGATGCTCCGGGCATTGCTGTAATCAACGGCGATTGTGGCCCCATCCCCTTGTGACATCACATGGAGGGGGCGTGGCCTGCACTAGGCCCACGAATAATATTATACATATCAAAATGGCCCTTGGCAGAAAAAAGGTTCCCCACCCCTGCTTTACAGTGTGACTATCACTAGAAGAATGACTGAATTATTGGGCCCATACATTTACCATGTATTACCCCAATTTTCTGTTCTTCCGATGCCAGGGTCGAGGAATCTAGGAAATTCAACATGTTGGAAATCCTTGATTCACCAATCCTGACCAAACAAATAATGGTAATGGGGAAGACAGAGATGGTGACCAGGACTATCTTCCTTATATTTACCGTCAGTATATGCTCTCGGTGAGCTTTAATCTATAATGGGGGCGATTCATTTAATATTCTATGGCTGGAATGTCTGCACCACTTAAATTCACTTTCCGGACATATTTCTACTGCCCCAGCTGGGGGAGGTGAATGACAGCGGATGCCAGAAGAAGCCCCTTATTGTTTTCCGATACTGCTGGGTTGTAAACTTTTATTTAAAAAAATCACAGGGGTCAGCGTGCCAGACCTTAAATGGCACACAGAAGTTATGGTGGGTACACACTAGACGACAAGTCACCCAAACCAGTGGATCGGGCAGACATATAGTCCACAACGGCCAGTGTGTACCCACTATGAGAGACCCTGCGCGTTCCCGTGGTGCCGTTCATCGCATCGGCAGATTGAGCCTACATGCAGCTCAATCTGTCAATTTGATGAACGACCCCCCCCATGCTTGCGGAGGCGGCTGGTGAACGACATATCGTGTGGTCTTACAACCATGATCATGAGGTGTCAAACGACCGCATGATATGTCGTCCGTTGCATCATTCGTTGGCCGGGTACACACACCGTCTAGTGTGTACCTGGCTTTACTAAAGATTTGCCCGCTAGGACCAATCTGTATGTTACAGAATTTAATTCAAGTCTCAATATTTTATCATTAAAAGATCCATCTTTGTATTTATTCAGTTACAGATAGTAAACAATACCAGTAAGGCCGGGTACATATCAGAACGACGTATAAAAGACACGACGGTCATTCCAAATCCCCCTCATCCCAGAACAAACAATATACAGTATACACACTGTGCAAGCTTCCTAACGACGGCACCATATAACATGACTGAGGACTGTATCCGATGAATCTTGTCTCCTGTACACACTGGGCCTGATTCAGACCTCGGGCGCTAAGCCGCGAACGAATGCAGCCAAAAGGGGCAAATACTGTGATGGCACTGTCTGGTGGAAGGACACCCGCTATGCCTTAGAGAGCGACGGCAGAGCAAACGCACGCCGGTATAAAGACACCCACCCCTCTCTCTTAGCACACGTCATCTCCAGGAAGTGTGTGATTAATCGGTGACATCGATAGCCATCGGAGTTGAACGCAGCGCTTGAGGTAGCCCATACCCCACCACAAGCACTGCGATCACTGCAGGCTGAAATCCAACCAAGTGACGTGTACAATGACGCTTCCGTGCTAATTATGCACACCCCTAAAACACCATTTAGACGCCCAGACACGCCTGCGTTCGCACATCCACTCCCCGGTTCACAAGCACCTTCCTCCAGGGGTGTATCTAGGGGTCTGAGCACCCCTGGTAAAGTAAGGGACTGGAGCCCCCCCCCGCACGTGAAGGTGTGATTGAGTGTACACATTATGCGATGTGAGATAAGTTGTTCCACTTTGCCTCAAAACGACATATCGCCCAGTATATCGCCTAATACTAAGCCTAAACCGACTGATCTACCTATAAGCTTGGTCTTGCAGGCTGCCATCAATTCTATGATCCTATAGCTCTCACTACTTCCCCCACTTTATAGTTATGTGGTTTTAAATGTGATATATATTTTCTGTAAAAAAAAAAAAAAAGAAGGATGCGTTATGTTTATATGTTGGACCCATTATTATTATTATGTAATCATCATACGTATACACATACATAGTGCGTGTATATATATATATATATATATATATATATATATATGTGTGTTCCCTCTAGCTCCGGCGGCAGGCAGGGCGCCAGAGCTAGAGAGGGCAATTTTGTGCGCGCGCCCGAAGAGGGGGCGTGGTCATGAAAAGGGGGCATGCCTATAAGACGCGTCCCCTTTTCATCATACTTGGGGGCGTGCCCGGCGCTTACGGACATGCCGGGCAGCCCCCAAGCGCTGCAGAAAGGGAGAATAGATGCCGGGCGTCCCGCGGGTGAGAACGGCTCCCGTAGGCTGTGAGGTTAGGGCGCTTTTTGCCCTCCTCCTGGAGGGCAGGGTGCTGTTTGCACCGCGCCCCGCTAAAACAGCCTAGCGGGAACGCTGTATATTATATATATATATATATATATATACACACACACACACACACACACACACACACACACACACTAGAACAACCAAATACACGGTGGCACACGGAACCCAAATTACACCAATGTTTCGGGACCAATGTGTCCCTTTGTCATGGCATGTAACCATGATAAAGGGTCACATTGGTCCCGAAATGTTGGTGTCATATGGGTTCCATGTGAAATATACACTTTTAGACCTTTTGTGCAAGCCTCTGAGTGCCACTGTTTATTTGGTTGTTCTTGTGGATGTTTTGGGTACGGAGGGCATCAGAGCAAGTGAAACCCAAGAGGTAAGTGCCAGTCCGAAGAAGCAATAGTTACTGTATGTATGTATATATATATATATATATATATATATATATATATATATAAATGCTTATTGCCTTATTTAGAAAAAGATTGCCAATATGCTGCTCCTCTGCATAGATCCCCTGTTAGGTCAGGATCTGAACAATGCATACAGAGCTAATTTAGCAAAGAAGGCGTCGAACTTTGAAACGACGGCCTCCAATCACATCGTACCACTTTATCGATCTTCTGTAAGGTGTATAATCGCAAGTTGAACTGATCTGAAGTGCTCTATATCAAGCAAAAGTTCCTATGTAATTCCAGTTACTTTTAATGTACCAGAGACTTAGAAGGGAGAATTTAGTTATTTGCTGTAACTTTCAAAGGTATCTTCTTGAATGGTAAATAATGCAAAATACCTCTTTGTGGAGTCTGGACCCGGACACCGAAAAAGACGGCCAAAGGCTACACATTAAATGATGTAAAAAATATTTATTCATACAAATTGTTTTGTGTTATTGTCATAAAAATGTGCTTACATAGGGCGGTATGTACTAACCATCGCATTAGCGATGCAGTACACCCCACCTGTCTTTGGGTACATACAGCTGTATGTACCAAGAATATCGCAAAGGACAGCTCTCCTGATAAGAGCTGTCCTTTGTGGTGTTGCCCGGTTAATACCTAGAAGTCCCTCTGGCGTCCTTCTGTGCATGCACAGAAGGCCGCAGGGGCTCAAGGGAGGGATCCGATCGGATCCCTCCCAAGGGGGAGCTTCCCGAAAAGAAGCCCATAGGATTCATAGGGCAACGCCACTTGAAGATGGCGTTGCCCATCGGGATGAAGCATGGGGAAAACTGCATTTTCAGGGGTTTTACCGCATTTTCCTATTTAGTACGTCTCGGCCAAAATCTTTAATAAGATGCTGCGTAGCCGCACTAATGGTGAGAAGTTAACATCCTTCTGTCTCACCCTATCACAGGGTGTGAGCTCCTGACAGTAGCAACACCTAGTGCTAGAAACTGCTGCAACTTCACCCTACGCGTTTTGTCTCTGTGGAGACTTCATCGGGGTAGAAATAGAGGATGGACATGTATCTTATTATTGCAAAACATTATATTCACTGTAGTATGATGTGTACTCTGTCTTGTCTGCCAGTTGAATATAGAAATATAGAACTGGCACACTAATCTTAACTAGATTTTAACCAACACAATTTGCCGGCCCCTGCCATATCATATGGTGCCTTATGAGCTATGCTCTTAGCGTACGAGCAGTCTTTCAGACGTCATTCCTGACTGGAAGAGAGCCTGTTATTTACCACGTCCTGTATGCAAAGTGCTCAGTTTCTGAGATGAGCCTCAGACAGATCCCTGCTAGAGGAATATATGGTGACCAATGTGACACTATTACATCTCATAGGAAAATACATTTTTAAGATGAGCACAAAAATGCACAAAAAGGACGGCAGTCCTGAGACATGTTTGTGGCATCTAGCAATTATAAAATATGCTTTAAAACGCAACAGCCAATCAGCATTAATGTAAAATTCCTGACAGACCATTATATAACAAGGTTAGGAAGGCTGCAGAAACACATCTGTGTATCAGGTTCAACCTTTTCTAAATTCTATGATCATCCAGAAGGAGGTAAAATAAAACTCCCAGTGAGGCAGCTGTCACACCGACTTCTCAGGGGAAAGAAAGGACATTTCTGACCATATACACTCCAATCAGAAGAATCCCGCCCTCGATGTCCACTACTAATTATAGCTAAATATAGGTCTCCAGTAAGAAATACACCAAATTTAATTTAGAATGTGTCTATAGAGACATAAAACACATACATTAAAATAGAAAAGCTGTGGCTCAATATTTCCAGCAGTATAAGCACCTTTATCTATCAATTTCTTCTCTGTCGCTGCATCTCTCCCTGCCCCTGCATCTCTCCTTCCCCCTGCATCTCTCCCTGCTCCTGCATCTCTCCCTGCCCCTGCATCTCTCCCTGCCCCCCGCATCTCTCCCTGCCCCCCGCATCTCTCCCTGCCCCCCGCATCTCTCCCTGCGTTTATCCATACCCCCAGAACTTCTAATTGCATTTTTTCCTTGCCCCCGCATCCCACCCTGTCCCTCTCCCCAACATTTCTTCATGCCTCTGCGTCTTATCTGGCCTAACCCCCTGTGTTTATCCATGCCCTTCTACCTTTCCTTGGCCCTCTTGCTCCATTTCCCCACATCTCTTACAGCCCCTCTTCCTGCAATTCTCCATTCTCCCACCTCTCTCCTTGCCCCTCTACCTGCCCACGCATCTCTCACTGCCCCTCTCCCTGCATTTCTTACTGGCCCAATGTCTCTCCTTACCTCTCTCCATGGCCCTGCTTTTCTCCATGTCCCCGCTTCTCTCCCGGCTACAAGTATCTCCTTGCCTTTTTCCTGCCCCTGCGTCTCTCCTAGCCTCTCTCCCTGACCCGTGTATCTCCTTGCCTCTCTCCCTGCCCCATGTCTCTCCTTTCCCCGTGTCTCTCCTTGCCTCTCTCCCTGCCCAGTGTCTCACCTTGCCTCTCTCCCTGCCCCGTTTCTCTCTTTGCCTCTCTCCCTGCCCTGTTTCTCTCCTGCCCAGTCTCTCCTTGCCTCTCTCCCTGCCCCGTGTCTCTCCTTGCCTCTCTCCCTGCCCCGTGTCTCTCCTTGCCTCTCTCCCTGCATTTCTACATGCCTACACATCTCCCTGCATATTTCTCTACCCCTGCGTCTCTCCTTGCCTTTCTCCTCGGCCCTACTACTCTCCTAGCCCCCACCTCTCTCCCTGCTACACATATCACCTTGCCTCTTTTCCTGTCTAAGTGTCTCTCCTTGCCTCTCTCCCTGCCCCAGCCTCTCTCACTGCTACATTAATCCCCTTGCCTCTTTCCCTGTCCACGCGTCTCTCATTGCCTATCTCCCTGCGTCTCTCCTTTACCCCCCAAAGTCCCGCGTCTCCCCTTGCCTATCTCCCTGCCCGTGTCTTTTCTTGCCCCCCCATAGCCCTGCACATCCCTCCTTGCCTCTCTCCCTTCCCCTGCATCTCTCTTTACCTCTCTCCCTTTCCCACATCTTTCCATTTCTCTCTCCCTGCATATCTCTCCTTGACTCTCTCCCTGCATGTCTTAATTTGCACTTCTCCGTGCATCTTCTTTACCTACCCGTGTCCTCCTTGCCCCTAACACCTGCATTTCTTCCTGCCCCCTCATATAAGCTGCCCCTCTCCCAGAGTATATGTATGCCCCCACATTTCTCCTTGCCCCTCTACCTGTGTTTTCCCACCTGCCCCTCTATTTGCAGGTCTTTCAATATATATGCACATATTCCCACCCACACCTCTCTCCTTGTCCTTCTCCCTGCATTTTTCATTGCCCCCCCGTACCTCTCTCTGTATCGCTATGGGACAATGCATGTATTGTATACTCGTACCTCCATATTCCCCTACACAACAAGTATGAATGTATTTGACCAGAATTAGACAGAAATATCCCAGGCATATTGTTATTAGAGATTATGCGTTATAAAGGGAATGTAGTCAGCATCCCAACGTGAGGGATGCCGACAGTCGGAATACCGCTGCCGTAATCCCGACAGCCGGCATCCTGAAGGTAAGTATCGGGAGTTAGGGGAGGGTTAGGCACTAGGGGGAGGATTAGGGTTAGGCACTAAGGGGGGAGTGTTAGGTTTAGGGTGCAGGGAGGGGTAAGTTAGGTTTAGGCACTGGGGGGGGGGGAGCTGGGTTAGGCACCAAAAAGGGAGGGTTAGGGTAGGGAGAGGGGGAGGGTTAGCATACCGACCAACAAGTGTCGGTATGTTAACCCTGTCGGGATTCCGGCGCCAAGATTCTGTCCGCTGGGATCCCGACTGCCGGCAACCTATACCCAACCCGTTACAAAGACCAGTGACTTTGATTGTGTTACAAACATAAAGAGGCAGGTGGCTCAATCCATTGTAGCTAGCAAAAGGTGCACATAAGGGGAAAACAGCAAATTCGCACAGCCCTGGACCAAGTTAGCCCTGGACCAAGTTACTAAACAGCGAGAAAAAAAAAACATTTTAAACAGCATATAAATAAAAAAATGAAATCATGTGTATTACTGATCTGATTAGCATGCATAAAATAAAGTGTTTATACTTAATTTATATGTCCACTACAGAAGTGCCCACATACACCTATCCTCAGAACGGGGCTATTTGGCTCGCCAGATATTATGTGACTAAGACGCGCCATGCGTCTCGCCAACAGTATTGGACCAAATATGGGTCTTCGTCGCATCACTATTGTGCCAAAAGTACGATGCACTAATACTTTCGACATCGGGCGCTGGCATTGCATGCAGCAGTTGTGTGCAATTCGGATGCTTACCTGGGTAAAACAGGCACAAAGTCTGACATGAGTGAGCCGCGCCAAGCATCCTTGCCACGCAGCGTTGTGCCTTATCTACGACTTTACACGAACTCCACTGCGAGGAAACTACTACTCCTAAGCGCCCAGTACACTGTAAGCGACTTTGGAGGCAGCTATGCTGCGGCGCACACAATAAACGAAGAAATAGGTATGAAAGTCCAGTATTCAGCTACATGGGGCGGAACGTCTAATTCGCGCCACGCGTCTCACGTCATATGGCACAGAAAGCATGGGTGAATGAGAATACATGGGTGAATGAGAATACACCTATATGTTCTATGTTGCTCCTCTGCAGCAGGCCAAAGAGGGAGAGGTATCTTTAAGTCAGAGGGACAGATTCAGAGATGTACACTAATGCCGCCGCTGCCGCATCTGTGTACGCAGCTGCTGGGTGAAAGTATGCAAACGTCGCAGCCGCCCAGGAATGTATTGAGACGCCCACTTGTGGCTTTGTAAATCCAAGCATCTGCACAAAAAGACGTAGCATCGGTTGCAGGTCTTCTGAGTAACCTTAAACCTCCAACATTGCGAGCGTCTAAAGTACCTTGACTAGAGTTCCCGCTAGGCTGTTTTAGCGGGGAGCTGCACCCTGCCCGTTTTCAAAAGAGCAGAAAACGCTCTGCCCTTATGGCGGCGCCCTGCTAAAACAACCTGCCGGTGGCTGTCACCGTCCGCGAGCCGCAGTGGTGAATAGATGTTGTGCACATTCGCATGGCATCTATTCAAAGTGAGGTAATAGCTTGGGGCAGTCCAGCATGTCCGTAAGTGCTGGCGTCCCGCCCCCAAGAGTGCTGAGAAGGGGACGTGTCTTAAAGACACAACCATTTTCTCGTGGCCATGCCCCTTTTCAGGCACATGCGAAAGTGCTGCAGCATGTAAGTCACGTCTGACCTGCCTCAAACACTGCGGCTCCCCTGACACGCAGAGAGCTCTCATGCTGTGAAGGCGATCGCAATGGATCATTTATGCACGCCCATGAAACGCCGTTTAAACGGTCCCAACACACCCGCATTTGCCTAACCACAACCCGTTACCTGTCACTCACTTTGCGAATGAATCATTTGTGTGATCATGATACAATCACTGCGTCTGCGCAGACGGCATTCGTGCACGCACAATGGCTAACAATTGCTCGATCCGCGTAAATATCGGCATTGAGTAAAACGAGATATGAGTGTGTAAAAATGATGTTTGTGTAAGCTGAGGGGAGGAGTCGGGTGAAGGCATCTTTGCATAATATAGATATAGTGTACGAGGGTGCCCAATGTTGGAGAGCCGTACAAAACGCAGGTTTCATTTTGCAGATGTAGATTACGTCTCATTATAAAGGGCGATGGATGGAGAACAGGGCCCGATTCAGAGATGGACGCATATGCAGAGCCGCACACAAGCGTCTGTGCAATTACTTCCATCTCAGACGCAAATAAATGTTATTAATAATAATAATAACAATATCCTTTATTTATATGGTGCCACAAGGGTTCCGCAGCGCCTTACACAGTACATAAACAAATGAGCACACAAGAAAACAGCAACTTACAGTACAAACAATGGAGGACAAATACATGATTAATACATTGCTGCATAACACTAAATAAGCAGCATGGTGTCAGTAACCAAGGGTTGGGTGCTGTTGTAAATGAAAGTATAATTAGGTGAAGGAGAAGCACATGAGGGAAGAGGGCCCTGCTGGTGAGAGCTTACATTCTAAAGGGGAGGGGGCAGACAAACAGGGGGCTGGATACAAGGGTCACAGTAATAGAACATCTATGGAGAGGTTAGTCTAAACTTAAGAGGAAAAGACAATGAGTTGAGCAAAATTGCACCAAGCCTCATGATTTGGGGGCCACAACCCAGCTCCATTTGAGGGGTCATCTTGCTGCGTCGTTCGGTATGGCATAGTTGGAGTGGATAAGCAGATTGCATGGGGAGATCAGGAGGGACGCAGGCAGCTTTGGAGATCCAGGTGCAGGCACAATCCATAGGCATGATGGAAGTGTGGTGGTAGATAAAAACAGTCCTTAATAGCAGAAATTGCTGATTTGTTACTTTCTCCTTCTGTTCTCATCCTGTGTAACTCCTGAATAACTCCAGCTTCAATTTAAATATTCCATTTACACTTTGAACTAAGCACTTAAATTCCAAGCACTGTTGCTAGAGCAGCCTCAGCTATGGCAGCCTAACAGATGCAAACGCAGAAGGAGGTGTCAGACCGATGTCGCAGGCTGGGATCACCATCGCAAGAACTCAGTGGAAAAACATAAAGTTTACATTTTGGCCCCCCTCAAAAAAAAAATTAATTTGGGAGCCCACACTGGCTGACATCATTGCGAGGACCCCCCAAAATATATAATTTAATATCCTGGATTAGAAATGCAACATTTATGCATTAAATGCTTAATTCTGGTACAAAAGAAGCACCAACCATTGCATGTGTCTGGCACAGCAGCACTCCCCACTCCCCACTGATGGCCCCGCTATACAGCCAGCGTGCCCTGGTGGAGAAAGAGCACTTTGTGCTGTGATAGGAGTCATGTCTCTTTAACTCCCCCCTGCACGTACACACAGCACTGCCCAGACAGGCCATCACGCTGCTGAGAGTCCCAGCACCCAGGTCCCAGGCTGACTAGAAGATGCCACCATTCCTGCCTAGGTACAAACCAAATTCTTCCTGATCACTTACAAAACGTACAATCATGGCACACAGCAGCTGCGTATTTGCCCTCAGACCTCTATTTATCCAGCTGCTGCGGACTGTGAGTCTGACTCAGCAAGGATCGAAGATGCCAATACGAACGTGGGCAGCCGACCTTGGCTTTCTGCGTATGCATCGCAGTGCGCAAGCGGCTCACTGCGAACGGGAAAGCGATTGCAGAGATTACGCAGATTCATTGTAAAGTGATTGACAGGAAGCGCCGTTTGTGGGTGGTTACGGGGAGTGGTTGGACGAACGCAGGCGTGCCAGTGCGTTTGAACGACGTTACGGTGGCGTGCATAAATTAGCCACTGCGATGCCATACGTAGCCTGCGTACAGGAAAGTTAGCAGTTTATAAGTGAGGTCTGACCTGCCTTAATTGTGCGAGTGGCTCCGATGGTACTCAGTATTACCGATGTTTTGGCTGGATTGCAAGGTATTACAGATGTGCGATGGGGGAAGCGGGTGTCTGCATGTTGTCCGTGCGAGTGCTTTGCAAATGCAAACATTAGCATACTCTCACAGCAGACTTGCGTACGCGATGGCATCAGCGATCCTTGCTGAATGAGGCCCTCTGTGCACTTTCTGCAACATTTTGCCGAAACGACAATAACACACTTTCAATAAAGGAGTAGCTCACACAAAAATCCAACAATTGTTCTATTTTAGTGACGTGCACATAGGATCTACCAATCATAAGCATTCAGGGGGTCATTCAGAACCGGTCGTTAGCGCCGATGCGCTCGGACCGGGTCGATGGCCCCCCACAGAGAATGCGCACGACGGCGCCGTCGTGCGCATGCGTGAGACCCGCTACGACCGACAGCGCCGGTCGTAGCGGGTCTCGATCCAAAGGGGGCAAGCTGTCGATGTTGATTGACAGCTCTCCCCGTTTGGAAGGCGGGCCGGGGGGGTGGCATGGGAACGCCTGCCGTTTGGGGGAGGCCCTACTGACATCACTAGTGATGTCATTGGAGAGCTTCCGGCTCAGACAGAGCCAGAAGCTCTCCGGGGCTTACGACAAGGGAGACCCTACCCTAGAGTCTCGTCGTAAGCCCCGATGATCATCGCGACCATCACCGGAGCGGTCGTTAGAGCTGTGGGTGTTAACCCACAGCCTAACGACCGCAACAGAGGCGGGCGGTCAGGATGCAAGTGGCCGCCCAGTTTCTGAGCGACCGCTTGCATCCTCCGACCGCCTCTGAATGAGGCCCTCAATGCTTATGGACAATCTATGGATTAGATATTTTATTTATATAATTTTATTTCACGCTAAACACTTTTAATGAGGCTCTATCATGTATAATGTAAAATTGATGTTCAAGATAAAGGATTTTTTTTGGGGGGGGGGGGGATTCAATAATTTTGGGGCACCCATCATTATCGAGGATGTTGCGTCTAAAATGCAGGGGATTAGCCATGTAAAGCAGTTAATCCCGCCTAAAAAGACGGGCAAGATGCGGACAAGGTGCCAAAAACCGTGCTATGGGTGGATTCTGCTCACACCTCAGGAAGCTGCAAGCAGAAATCTGCTAGAAGTACTGGGTGCCCGCGGAACTCGTGCCCAGCGGCACAAACAATTGAATTCCTCCCAAAATGTGTATGGTTAGTATGGTGCAATAATAGCCTTAAAGTCGTTTGAGCACTATTTTGGTAGATGACATTTTCCAGACCTGTCACTGTCCCTATGGGAGCGATTCAATCCAGCGTGTTACTCAATAGGCCCGTGAAGGCGTTCCCAGAGCTATTCAATTCAACGCGCTGTTAAGTCTGACTACAACCACTTAAGACGAACGAATGCCGGTTTCCCTGCCTTAAGCTGGGTGTCAAGTCGCAATATCCGGCATTCTCCGACTAAAGTGTCGGCCGCGAGGCTGTTAGCGCCACGCTAAGCCAGAAAACAGCTTTGCGGCCGGCACTTAAGTCGAGGTGCGAGCAGAAACCTTGTATTCAGTCTTAGCGTTGCGTTGAATTGAATCGCCCCCCCCCCATGTGCTGTAAACAATAGGCGCTTTTTACTCTACTTAAAATATTTAGGTGGCAATTTGCCGTGTCCATACTACAGTAGTATCCATCTTGAGATGTGACGCACCCAATGTGTAGGCTATGGGCCTGATTCAAAGATGGGCGCTGCGGCGACTTTGAGTGTTTATACACACTGCAACACCGTCCATGCGACTTTAGATGCCACCATCGTTCGCACCGTGGAAACTTGCAGTCCTACGCCAGGCGCAGCGTCTCCGTCTGGCCGTGGCCTCCTATGCCTGCGGCTGTGCGTCTGAGAAATCAGCCGTTTCCGGCGATGCTTCTGCGGCACTCCCATAACGCGCCCATGAATCGGACCATTTTGTGTGCACTAGTAGCCATCTCCCAGTCACCGCCCTGAACGCTGTACACCACATTTCCGATACCGTGCGTATACATCGTGGGGCGCATGCGCTGTGGGAGTGTCTAAGAATTTGCGCAGTGGCAAACAAATCACCTAACCGTGAAAATCGGCATTGCGTGCGGCTCTGAACCAGGCCCTATGTTTACTACCAGTCACCAGCATCATGCTCATTTACACCTATAGTAACCTATAGTAAGTGTAAGTGACACCCCACCATACAGGCCTATCTTCGCTTACTTCCAGCTATTCCTAGTCTGCAGATGCTCCAACAAACCATCGCTATGTGGGAACGCCCCAATGTCACCCAGCTACGCCCTCTCGCTCAGAAACGTAGATACGATTGAAATGACTTTCCCTGTACTGCCGTGCACTCAGGTCCCGAGGGCGCGCAGTGTGAATATAAAGACGCAAGATACGCTCAGCTCTGCGCCAATGCCTAGTTTCCGGATGGATACAATGAACACAATATATTAGTATAGAACAGAAAAATGTACTGAGAAGTACTAAGACCAGGCTGCAGCTATAGGGTTACACAACAATACACAGTCCGGACAATAATGGCTTATATTACAGTGCAATAACTAACAGCTTCCTAACCTCCTGTGCACCCCAGGCACTAGTGACCTCGCCCAGACTAACGTATGAAAGGCTAAACAGTAATTACTGCTGATCCACAAATAATACACCAACTAACGCAAACACATGTTCTTTCCGTTTATCTTTTGTTAAAGTCAACTCTTCACCTATTCATTCCAGTTCACCCTTCAAACCTATTCTACTAGTAAGCGTGTACAGATGTGTCCTTACACATCTTTGCTGCAGACGCGCCATCATCGTCGCGATGCGATGCGACTAGGACGCACCAGCAGACTGTGCTGATTCATTTGATATGCGACACTTGTATATCTGAGTGCGATTGAGTCTCTGAATTTGCATACTAAGTGCTACGATGTACAATGCTATTTACATTCCAAGTTCCGTTGTGCTTCATATCCAGACTCAGGTGCCCACAGATATACAGGTGTCACATATCACATTACTCAGCACAGTCTCCCATATACAGACTCAGGAGCACACAGATATACAGGTGTCACATATCACATTACTCAGCACAGTCTCCTATATACAGACTCAGGAGCACACAGATATATAGGTGTCACATATCACATTACTCAGCACAGTCTCCTATATACAGACTCAGGAGCACACAGATATACAGGTGTCACATATCACATTACTCAGCACAGTCTCCCATATACAGACTCAGGAGCACACAGATATACAGGTGTCACATATCACATTACTCAGCACAGTCTCCTATATACAGACTCAGGTGCACACAGATATACAGGTGTCACATATCACATTACTCAGCACAGTCTCCTATATACAGACTCAGGAGCACACAGATATACAGGTGTCACATATCACATTACTCAGCACAGTCTCCCATATACAGACTCAGGAGCACACAGATATACAGGTGTCACATATCACATTACTCAGCACAGTCTCCTATATACAGACTCAGGAGCACACAGATATACAGGTGTCACATATCACATTACTCAGCACAGTCTAAAGTTGTGTCCTAGTCTCGTTGTATTGTGACTTATACCCCTTTCAGACAGAGAAAAGAACCCGGTACTTTTCCGGCTCTAGCCGGGTCGACCCGGGTTTTTTTCTGTCTGAAAGGGTCAACACGGGACCTAATTCCCGGTACTTCAGCCCAGGTATTTACCCTGGGTTTTTCCCGGGTATTACACGGTTTGGCGGCTGTCTGAAAGGTGCCGACCCGGGTTTTTCTACTCCGGGTATAGTAAGCAGCGCTTATTGGCTAAGATGGCGGTGCACGGGCTGCACTTTTCATGACCTCATCTCTGTGTGCCATAAAAGCAAACCATTTATTATGACACACTGTATATTGCAGGGATAATCTGTGTTCTGTGTGAAAGGGGTCGACCCGGGAATTTCCAGGTCTTATGTGCTGTGTGAAAGGGGATTAGGAGCAAATTCCCGGGTCCTTCCCGCGTTGACAAGATATGGGAAAAACCCAGGTTTTAGGGATTTTTCTGTCTGAAAGTGGTATTAGAAGCATTTTTGGCAAAAAAACAAAAAGGCACCAGGCGCTAGTTGCACGGGACCTGGTGGCTCACTCACCCCAGGCATGTCGCACTGTGTTGCGTATTGAGGCTAGATGTATGAGGACACAACTGCGTCTGTACTCCCAGTATCACGCATTTCATCAGCGGATATCGTCACTATAAAAACACACAGTATATGGCACTGCCCAGCAAAATGCATAAACAAAATGTCCAATGCCTAATTGAAAAGCTGTGTCTTATTCTCACAGCTCTAATAAAACTACATTGCCAGCCTACACTGAACACTGGGGCTTGCGGTACTTGTACATGTGAGAAAAGGTTCTGATAGAAGTGGCAGCGGCTGTTCCTCCCACCACGTTCCTATGCTGCCGCTTGTAGAAATGTTGTACCAAGTCCGAAGCAACAAAAGTCGCAACTTAGCGTCTCCAGTACACCATGACTGGTTTTGTATGCAGCTACCATGCGATTAAGACACAATGGGGGCGATTCAATTGTTTTTTTGGGCCTGATAATTAATGAGCGCCCAGTTTGCTATTCAATTGTTCTGGGCGCTCATTAATTATCGCCCCTCTTCGCCGGGTAAAAGACAAAGCCCCTAACCAGGGTGTTTTAGACACATTTCTGCTCGCGCACTCCTGAGTGCGTGCAGAAATGCCGGCGCTGGCGGCTATCGCGCCCCGACAGAGCAACAATTGAATTGCTCTGTCGGGGCGTCTAAAAAAAAAAAAAAAAAGCCGCCGGCTAAACATTTGAATTCCCCCCCAATGAGCCTGTTCAGGGGTGGAGGTAATGCCAAGGTTAGTGCAGATGAGCGATTAGCAGCTACTGCGCATGTGCAAAAAATTCTGAAAACCCCTATGGCACATGCATTCCACTGAGTGTACGGGAGAGCTGGCATTAGGAGCGGATAGGCAAAACCTTGGGCACTCCTGGGGTGGTGACTGGGAGGAGCCCTGAGTGAGCGCGAAAAAAAAGCTGTCTCATGGGCGTGTTATGGGAGGGTCTGCATTCTCAGTCCTTGTGCTGAAGCCACAGAGGCCATGTTCAAACGTATTACAGGAGTAGACACTGCATCTGCCATAGGCCAGTGCAAGGGTCGATAGTGCATGAGATGGTTGATTGGAGTGTTCAGAACCACCGGCAGAGTTGCACCGTCCACTGGCATTGACAGTGGGTGTTCCAGGGGCCTGCGCAAGTCCCGGCGCACGCTAGTACACAAGGGGAAGGCTAAAAATCTAGCATTTGAATATTATTGCTGCTGCTGCAACTCCGCAAGAAGTCACAACCACAGCTGCAATAGCGTGCACCACCAAAACAGGCCCAATATTTAATGAACAAGGAGACTGCGCTGGCTGCGTCGGAGCATCTCACTCGCACCAAATGTGTGGCGGCGTATGGCGTATAAATGCTCGTTGTATGAGAACACATCTGTAATGCAAAAAAAAAAAAAAAAAACAAACCTCTCCTCCTGACAATTCTGTCTGTCACATGAACCAGACGTATGCAAAGAACGGTGCTCAATATTGTAATAGCAGCCCAAGCAATAAACTAATTTTAACAACACACTTACACTGTGACCAGTCCATCAATTACGGCTATTGCACGCAGTAAAATACGCAAACCTAATACAAACTGAGGTCAGGGGCCACACCATATAAATCTGTAACAAGATCATACGTGCAATGGCTGCAGAAGACCTTTTGTTCCAGCAACACCATAGAGACATCAGACATACTGAGGATTAAGCAAGTATTTATTACATTGCATTTTAGTTATAAACCATATATACCCATCCTTTAGCTGAATCATTCACGTAAGGGAGGCACGGAGCAGCAATATCATGCGTCAATGTATTACAATAGACAGAAGCATATAACAAACACTCCGCAACAGTCTGTTAATCTCGGACGTTTTATGGATTTAAAAAATGATTAAGAAAATCCTAATTATCACTTAAGTAAAGGTGTAAAAGCACAAAAAAAAAACAAAAAAACATTTTAAATGGCCTCCAAATGAGATTCATAGAAAACCGCAAAAAGAAAAATCACCGTTACGGATCCGCCTCAAACAAATGCCGCAAATCCGCCCTGACAATTGCTGCTCCTATGGCAGATTCCTACTGCTGCCGGCAGATCAAAACTTTTTTCTTTTCTGTCTTAAGGGATGCGACATTTCTATGCACGCAGTGCAAACGCCACAGCTATGTCCCAGAACGCCTGTGTCAGCAGCCCAGCACTCGGGGGCTCATAGGGGAACAGAAAGCATCACAGGACACTTAGTAAATAGGATGCAAAAAAAAAAAAATCACAACAACTAAACAAATAAATAGAACACTTCCACTCCAAAGTCACTTTTATACATGTACCTCAGGGTGTGGATGCAGCAGACGGGGTTAACGAGGATGAACCTAAATAGTGTAAAACTCTAACAAAAACACCGACTGGAAAGAAACTGTACATGCTGCAGAATGACTGCAGTCCACAAGCAGGCTAGGTTTCATTGCACGCCTTGTGTTCTAATTTAGGAAGATCTACATAAGGCTGTGCGAGCGGAGTTGAGCGAGGACATGTTATCTCTGTGGGATCAGTGAGAGAGTTCAGCAGAAGACAGCAGGGCAATGCACAGACATGATCAGGAATCGAGCAGTGCAAGGACAATATACTGTGTGTGTGAACAAGGAGGAATGCATGTGTGCAGGGGAGCTGAAGGGAAAGTACACACAGCAGGGCTCGCATGCATGGTGTACGCGTGGCAGTGTTTTATATTAGATCAAAACACAGCCAAGCCCAGGCAGGAAAGATGGCGACGGCCCCCCAGCACCTCCCCCCCATGTATTCCATAGGATCGCTGCTGTCTCAGTTGTCAGGGGCTGCTCTGTAGTTACCTGTTATTCTGGGATTTTCTAGATAGTGAGGCTGCTTTGGTTTTCTTCAATGAGTAATCGCTGTCAAAAGGTAAAACTGATGCATAGCCATGCTCTGCTTCTGTCACAAGAGAGAGAGACAAGCAGGGGGGGGGGGGATGTTTATTATGAGTATACAGTGCATGAACATTTATTTATTACCCCCAAAGATCACATTATTACAACTGCCCCCCTTCCAAAAAAACTAAAAAGTTGTTGCTCATCTCCACATGAACTAACAGACAGGAGGGATCTCCCCACTAGTGACTGACAGCTGAGTGCAACAAGCGCTGTCATCTGACACACAGCACGGTCCCAGGAGCTGACACACAAACAGGCACACACACACACAATAAATGTTCATCCCTCCCACCCACACGTGCATGGTATAGCGCAGCTACTTGCACAATCATGCACATGCCGACATGGTGGACATGTCCTGCAATGTTTACATACACACATGTGAGCATGCAATATCCTGCAAAATGCAACGTGTGTGTGTGTGTGTGTATATATATATATATATATATATATATATATATATATATATATATATATATTAAAATGCAAAAGAACTGTTCTGTGCCCGCTGCCTGTTTACATACAGCATCAGGCTACATCTGATGTACGTGCAGGCTGCTGTATGTTATCTTTGGTGTGTCTGCACGCACTGCCAGGTCAGTCTCGGTGTGTTTGTGTACACATATGACCCAGTGCAATTAATGCAGGATCCCTCAGGAAGAGATCATCCTAGATCCAAGGGAGATACTAGATCCCCTGGAAAAGAGAGGCATGACAGGCAGGGACAGTCTAATTGATATGCATTCTACATAGAGGTGTACTCAGATGTAAACAGGGTGCTGTATGTTCCCAGGGTTGTATATGGCTTGTGCATGAAAGAACATGCTATATATATATATATATATATATATATATATATATATATATATTATATATATATATATATATAATTACAAGATGAAACCACACACACAAATAAGACAAGGAAAATAAGGCAGACAGTGAGTGATGACTTTGCAGTGTCACTAGAGCAGACCCCCACCCCACCCCATCCCATGTACCAAGCAGGTCGGAGTCCCCCAACCCACCCCACCACCGCCAGTGACAAGTACCTCGGTCTCTTCTCTCCAAATATTCAGCTGCCTCCAGAAGGATTAACAGAGAATTCAACTCCATACTTGAGTATATAAATATATGTATATATAATATATATATAGTGTAAAACTAGATTCTTGCACTGATTAAAAAATAAAAAAAAACTATTCCCTTCGCCCCCGGCTGCAGAGGAAAGTGATAACAAGGCGAAGTGGGACGAACTACAAGGAGTTCAGACGCTTTGGGGACTTCTTAGTCCATGGAAACGGCAGCCACAGCTCCGATTGACATAGGAGTGACGGACGGGCCCCAATGGCGGAGCGTCGCTGCCGTGGAGGCGGGGCCCACGCCTCGCCCCCAGCCAGTCACAGCGCCCTGCGTCAGGAGTAGGGGCGGAAGTGTGAAGGGAGGAGAGTCCGAGAGAATGTTGACAGATCCCAATCAACTTGCTGAGGAGGGATGGGTAAAGATTGAGATGCCGAAGCCTAGCAACAGCGTGCGGGGCCACGCCCCCCGTGCCGGGGATTGGGCGCGTTCGTGCATGTTAAGTAGGCACCGCGCGCTGATTGGTCATGTAAAGTGCCCCGTGATAGCGGGGCTGCTCGCAGGGGCAGCGGCCAATGGGCGCCGTTGAACTTGACGTTGCTGTGAGGAAGAGAAAAGTTGAAAAGGAGAGAGGAGAAAAAAAACCAAAGGGGACACGGCCGGTGAGGGACCGTGGAGAAATAATAAGACCAGAAGAAAAGCGTATAAATACACATATTATTGTCACTAGACACCTCTGTGATGTTTACTACACCTATACATTGCATTACTGTCACACAAGACAATTGTGCACGTACATGTATTTTTATGGTACATTTATAATTATATACATATAATTAAGAATATATAACCTGTGTCTCTGAGTTATTTGAGTGGTTTTTCTTTTAGGAATCTTGTTATTTATGATTTAAAAGCCAGCCAAATATATATACTGGAGTATCCATTATGCAACCTAATCTACCTAGGGACCAGTGTATTATGGAGAGGCCTAGATTATTTGCCCCATGGCGAATTGATCAGGCTCTGACTGCAGTGCAACATGGGCCGCCAAGGTACTGTCCCGTGTAGGAATGTCGGGGAGCAGCAGCCGTTTCCTGGTAAATGCATTCAAATGTCAGGGTTTTTATTTTTTTGGAAGAATAAATGCCAGGTGCAGAAAAAGGAAATTTGACACTGTGCAAAAAATAAAATTATTTAAACAATCAAACATGATTATAGCTGCACTCGGGATGGGTATGAAATACCGATGACTTAAATGCCATGTCCGAAATCCCGACGCCCGGCATACCGAACGTAGGTTAGCTGGGTGTCGTGACCTGTTAGCCTCGGGAAGGATGGGGAGTTAGGTTTAGGCACCCCTGGGGGGACTTAGGGTAAGGCTAGGGGAAGGGGGGGTTAGGATTAAGCACCACCGGGGGGAGATAAAGGTTAAGCACCCTCCAGGGAGGGTTAGGGTGGGGGGTGGGGGGGTTAGGGTTAGGCACACCCAAGGGAGGGTTAAGGTGGTGAGAGGAGAGGGTTAAATAGACTTACAAGCCGGCGTCGGGATTATGATGTGTCGGGCTTCCAGGGTCAAGATTTCATACCCAACCCCAGCTTAGATGCGGTGGCCATTCTGAGTATAGATGTGCGGCTCTACGAACACAGACGAACTTAGGGGTTCCGAGACGAATCGAGTTGCAGTTCGCAATCACTTTGGGGTTCCAAGTCAAACCAAGTCCGGGCTCAGGCCTGCTGTCATTTCAGAACTCAGATTTAAAAATCGAAGTCAGGTTTTGGATCGCATGTAAACAGGTCCAAATGACATTATTTTAGTTGTTTTTATACATTTTTTATCGATTTTTAAGGAGTCCAAAACCGAATCCGAACTAAAAAACTTGGAGGGTAGTTTTGCCAAAGCCAAAACTCGATGATGAATTAGAACCAAAACTAAAACAGGGGGGTTCGCGCACATCTTTAATTCTGGGTAGCCTTAGGGTTATTCAGATGCCCGATGGCCCACCCGTTGTTGCCGATGGACGTCTTTGGACGCATGCAGCTGATGTGAGTAACCGGCGGTGGGGGCGCCTCATTTCAAAAGACACCTGCACCATTTACACACCTCAGATTCGCTGCTACCAAAGACGGAACCCCGATAACTCCTGCAGCCACCTCTGAATCAGGTCCTAAATACATATATAACCAGCACGCAAGTTAGTACTTGCTTGCCAACTATAGAGCTGACACCTGCTTATAACAATAAAACACACGGTAGAGAAGTGGCTATCTTTCATCACCAGGACTGTACTGTACTGCACTTGCACGCCTCGGTTCCACCACTTGCAGGGTCATACTGTACATTTTAAAGAAGTGGATTTCAAAATACAGGTGCGAGTTTTGTGCTTGTGCAACACGTCTGGCTAACACCCACTGAAGAAAGAAATATGCATAGGGACAAATGTTCCCAATCTGGGACTGTCATTGACCTATGCTGCCCCCTCCCCCCATGTGGATATTGTTGTCATAATTATATTACAATATTGTTTTGTTTTATGTAACCTATTTCAATACATAATCATACTTATAAGATCAGGGGGTATACATTTACAATGTTTGTTTTGTTTGTTGTGTGATCGGTGGATTTACTACATTCCAGACGGTCAGGTAACTGCAGAGAAGCCGGCAGTTACCTGACCATCGTTTTACCGTCAATGTTTTTACCTTACAATTATACAGTAGAAACTAGAAATGTACGAGGACACCCATACTTTGGTTTTGGATTTGGCAAAACCACCCCTGAAAAGTTTTGGATTTGATTTTGGGTTTCTCAAAACCACCCTCAAGTGTTTTGGTTTGGTTTCAGCTTTGGTTTGGGATTTCTTAAAATTTTTTTTTATAAAAACAGCTAAAATTATGTAACTTGGACCTGTTTTTGCTCCTATAGGGGTCTATTCATCATTTCTTAATTTTTCCAAAAGAGGGTGAAAATTAAAATTTTCCCCTACTTTTGTAAAAATTAAGGGTCAGAGCTATTCTTTAACAGTGTATCGCAGGAGATATCACTGATATATGTTGGTTACAATTCTGCCCCAATAATTTCCGCAATTTCCATGAGGATGTGGAAATTGTGTAATTCATCAAGTTCCGAAAAAGCATTTTTTTTGGAACTTGTGAGTGATACTGTACGCCACTCTGAGATGGCGTACAGTATCCCATGGCATACAGCAGGGCCGCCATCAGGGTGGGACTGCCGGGACTGGAGTCCTGGGCCCGCACACTCAGAGAGGGAGGGGGCTTAGACAGAGAGGGAGGGGGAGGGCCTCCCGCCGTTAGCTGCTACACCTTTCCTCGGCGCCAGGCCTCATGCTCCCTTCATTGGATTCATAAACTGGGTGCCGTTTCATAAACTGGGTGACAGGCCAGCTGCGGAACTCCGTTCAGGCAGTGTTTAGCCTATTTGGAGCATCTACGCATGTGCAGAAGCTGGGCTGTTGCGAGGACGCTCCAGCCCAACTTCTCTGCCCAACTGACTGCATACAGGTGGCTGGCGCCCTCCATTATAAATACACGAGTGGCCGCCCGCATCTGTCTGTCCCTGCTGTCCTCCCTCCTCCGGCGATGATGACAGTGCCGCACCACCTTGGGACCTCAAGAAGACAATGAGCCAGAAGTAGGCTGTTGGAGCTCAGCTGCCTAAGTAGGAATGTTGGGGCCTGGGAGGATTTAGCAGAACCCAGACCACCCATTAGAGTAAGTGCTATAAATCATTAAATATATAATTTAAGGAGTGGGGTGAGGGGGGAGAATAATTAAATATATAAGGGGGAGAAATTAATGAAATATTTTATATGGGGAGGGGGAGAGAAATATTCAACATGTAAGGGGTGGGGGTGAAGTGTTGCTCGGAGGGGGAAGAGGCCATATATATATATATATATATATAAAACCACATATACTGATTTACTGGCACTCACAGGAACATATGCCCAGGTGCCCTCCACACAACAAACTTGTGAAAATATGGACCAGGACCATCGGCTGTCTTAGGAATTATACACATAAATAAATCACGCTATAAGGGGCTCCTATGCTCGTACATTTCAGTTTTAATCCAGTTTTATCTTTATCGTCGGAGCCGCTTAGAGCGTCATTTATTGATGTGTATAATTCAGACGGTCCTGATATATATATATGTGTGTATTTTGACAGGATTGCCAGGTGGGAGGGCGAGTATTACACCCTGACCGGAAGCAGGCTTACTGAGGGAATATCCCTTCCCCTCCACAGCCACTGCCCTTCAACAGACCCGCCCCCCATTAGGGCTGCTTCCAGAAATTTTCTTTGGGGGACCCTGCCTATTTATTCAGTCTCGGGCCCCACATTTTCTGATGGCAGCCCTGGCGTACATTATACTTTTACACCGCAGCTTGTGCAGCAAAGGGATCTATTCAGATCCCTCCAGTTTGTTACTTACCTCCGATGGCTCCGGGCTGTCACAGGCTTCCTCCTCGGGTCCTCTTGTGCTCGCCTGCAGGGAGAAGCTTGTGCGGCTACTGAACAGCGGCGGCCACGGGGTACCCGGATGGCACACCTTTGCGGCTGTATAAGACACTGACAGGTTGGACACCGGCTGGAGGGGGGCAAGCCAGATTGGACACCGGCGCTCGCTGTGAGGGGAGAGCCGGATCGGACACAGGCGGGAGTTGGGGTGGGGGGTTGCGTGCTGGACCACTGTCTCAGCTCCCAGTCCCGGCTGCTGCTAGCGGTGGGGGGGTTAGAGCACCGTCTCAGCTTCCATTCCCGGCTGCTGCTAGCGGTGGGGGGTTAGACCACTGTCTCAGCTCCCAGTCCCGGCTGCTGCAGGGTGGGAGTGGAGGGGGGGCCAGCCGGATAAAATACTAACGGCTGCAGGGGTTGGGGGGGGTGAGCGCCTGATCGGCCACCGGCTGGGGGAGGCAAGTCAGATCGGACACCGGCGCCCACTGTGAGGGTGAGAGCCGGATCGGACACCGACGGGCTGGGGATGTGCTAGCGTGCTGGACCACTGTCACAGCTCCCTGTGCCGGCTGCTGCTAGCAACCAGGGTTGGTGGTGTCTGGGGTGATAAAGAGGGGAATAGAGAGGGGGGCTCAGCGCAGTGTGAGGAAATCCTTGTGGATACCTCATCTGCAGGGGAAAAGTATCACTTTTCCAAAAAGTTGACTTCACAAAAAGAGCAGCTTTTCAGAAGTGATACTTTTGTTAGTGGGGCATGATGAATGCCTTCCCAATTTTTTTTAAACTCGCAACGAACTTAAAACATAATTATCACTAGTGATAATTATGAAATGATGAGTAGACCCCATAGTATTAGTAACATCCATAACATTCATTTACAGTAAATTTTCACAAGGGAGGTACCTACATGCAATCAAAAACATGCAAGATTACTTTTTTAGATCAAGATCCAACTTTTGGCAAGACCTGAGCCGGGACTCCGTGCTACTCAGAACCCTTTAGGTGTGTTGGGTTTTCAGCAAAACCGAACCGCTTATCTCTAGTAGAAGC
The DNA here is from genome assembly GCA_031769625.1 of Taudactylus pleione. Lineage (NCBI taxonomy): Eukaryota > Metazoa > Chordata > Amphibia > Anura > Myobatrachidae > Taudactylus > Taudactylus pleione. The sequence goes on along the minus strand of JAUIMM010000637.1, from coordinate 2,274,768 downwards.
CCCGGATTTACAAAACCGGTGCAAACCTGCAAATGACCTGCCACAGACAGGCATGTTTGTAGAAAGCTTCAGGATATGTGCAGGCGTTTGTGTAAAAAAATTTGAAAAATTGCGAACATGAAAAAAAAAAGCATGGAGGTGCCCCTCAAATTGAGAAAAAGCCCTTGGCCTTTAAACCTAGGCTAGTAGTGAAAAAAAAACATGATTCTTCACTAACCAGCATTTGGCTGACCCAGGTAGGGCTGGTAATACTAAAGCAGGAAGCCACGCAGCGTAGGCTCCCCCTGCAATAATGTCAACTAGCATTGGCGTAACTATAGAGGGTGCAAGGGGTGCGCTTATGGGGCAAGCCGGCCCAGCAAGCAATCCCCTGCACCCAGCCAAGTACAGGCAGCGCCAATGTCTTTTTTAATCAGGAGCCGGTAGCAAGCCAATAGGAACTTGCGGACTAGCAGCCAATCAGCAGCGGCTGCCGGTCCGCTAGTTCCATTTGGCTCGCGACTGGCGTCTGATTAAAAATGACATCGGCGCTCTTAGAAGCTGGGAGGAGGCGTGGCTACGATGACATCCCTGGACCATGGCCACGCCTCCTCCCAGCTTCAGTTAGGAGAGATGGAGCGGCGCGCCGGACTCAGGAAGAGGTAAGTATTACAGGGCTGGGGTGTATTACGTGACTGGAGGGGAGATCGAGGAAATTTTGCTATGGGGCCCGCATACCTCTGGTTACGCCCCTGTCAACTAGCCTTAGACTGGTCAGTCCAGGGCTGGAATCCCTAGATAAAAATTAGGGTCTCCCCTCCTAAGAACAGTCATCCCTCAGCTGAAAGCCCGAGGCTCTTATCTGTACCCCATGGCAGTGGGTACGAAGGTAATAAATAATAGCAATAATAATGTTGTTCTTTACAGGTGTACTACTGGCCCCAGCAAGCCGACCAGGACCAATGGGTATCGACGGCAGTTTTAACATGACAGTCATGACAGTCAAAACTGATAGTCAGTACTTAGTAAATGCTCTATTTTAAAGCTCAAAACCACCAGCGATGTCCATCGGCTTTGAATTGACAAAAATAACTGACGCTTAGTAAATATACCCCCAGGTATCAAGGTTTGCGCACTGTTACACTGTGCAGCTGTTCCTGGAGAGAGGAACATAAATGTCTAAAAGTAAATATTCAAAACTTGGGATTGTACAAGGAAATTAGAAAAGGCGTCATTAATACCAGAGACACCCAGCCATTGTGATATCTTCTCCATTTGCCCTTTTGACAAATTTTGATCCTCCTTGGAATAGTTTGTACTGTAATTAATGTGGCCTTCTGGCTATTTATTTTTATTTTTTTGCAATTAATGATGATAACATGCATTTTAAAATGACAGAAATATAAGATCAGTGTACAGGAGGGTTGGGTACGGGATCCCAGCGGTCACTGTGCCGACGGTCAGAATCCTGACAGTGGATTTTGGTAAGCATTTTGGTAAGTATTTTGGTAAGTATTTTAACCCTCACCCTAACCCACTACGTTCCTGGGCATCTTGCGTGATTTAAAATCCTTGCCTTACCAAGGACCTGATTCAGCATGGAGCGCAACGCTGCGTTCGCATGCACCCGGGCGATGTTTGCAATCTGCGCATGCGCAAGCATCGCATTGCGCGTGCCTGAACCAGCCACTGCAACTGAAGGGTGCGTGCGAACGCAGCAATGCATTCCGTGCTGAATCAGCCCCAAATGTTTTCTTTTTTACCGATCTTGAATATATTTAGAAACTTGCCCTCAGCAGTATGAAACGGCCCCTATCTGCTGCCGTACACCCATCATGTGCCGTAATATTTATGCTACATTGCTACATGCTGCTTCCACTGAAACTGCCGTCACCATCGGGACGCATGTGCAGTGTGAGGCGGACGCATTCGAAGACTGAAAAAGATTGCGTGCGTCCGACATCGACACTGCCGGATCTACCTCTGAACCAGGCCTGGAGTCTCTACGAGTATGCGCACAGTAAAATGGATTGTCTTTCGTGACCTCAAAAAGGCACTTGTGGGCAGCCTCCTGGGCCTTATTATGCTATAGGACATTGATTGGTAAGAAGAGAGTCGGTAGTCTAATGAGAAGGGCAGAGAGCGTTAATAAAAGCATTAGCTTTTGCCTTGACTGGTGCCTGTAGAATGATATAACTCCTGCGAGTAAAGCAGTGCTTTATTGCCTGCTGACCTTTGGGATCACAAGTTTTTTTTCCACCAGAAATGTGGTTGTGTAGAAGCGTTGCCAAGGGGAACACAGCGGCACAGGGGAGATGAGACACTCTCTTCCCAGTGGGACAGTCTCCTCTCAGGCTGACTACCAGCATAAGATGATTGCTTTGGCACCTGACTTGTGCTCTCTCAGTTACTGTGGAATTAAAAGCTGAATGTCAGTGCAATAGTTACTCTGTCGCCCAAATTCCCCTTAAATTCAGAAGAATTATACCAAAAGATCTACATTATTAACTTTAAATGCAGTGAAAATTATATCTAACTATCTACCTATCTATCTATCTATCTATCTATCTCATATCTATCTATCTATCTATCTATCTCATATCTATCTACATATCTATCTATCTCCTATCTATCTATCTATCTATCTATCTATCTATCTATCTAATCTATCTCATATCTATCTATCTCATATCTATCTATCTCATATCTATCTATCTATCTCACATCTATCTATCTATCTACATATTTATCTATCTCATATCTATCCATCTATCTCACATCTATCTATCTATATCATATCTATCTACATATCTATCTATCTATCTCATATCTATCTATCTATCTCATATCTATCTATCTATCTCATATCTATCTCATATCTATCTATCTATCTATCTATCTATCTATCTATCTCATATCTATCTATCTCATATCTATCCATCTATCTCATATCTATCTATCTATATCATATCTATCTACATATCTATCTATCTCATATCTATCTATCTATCTCATATCTATCTACATATCTATCTATCTATCTATCTCATATCTATCTATCTATCTATCTATCTATCTCATATCTATCTCATATCTATCCATCTATCTATCTATCTATCTATCTACATATTTATCTATCTATCTATCTATCTCATATCTATCTGTCTATCTATCTCATATCTATCTATCATAGATAGATAGATAGATAGATAGATAGATAGATATGAGATAGATAATCTATCTCATATCTATCTATCTCATATCTATCTTTCTCATATCTATTTATCTATCTCATATCTATCTATAATCTATCTAACTCATATCTATCTTATATCTATAAGGGGCACTACCACTACTGGGGGCACTGCATAAGGGGCACCACTATTGAGGACACTGCATAAGGGGCACTACCACTACTGGGGGCATTGCATAAGGGGCACCACTATTGAGGACACTGCATAAGGGGCACTACCACTACTGTGGGCTCCGCATAAGGGGCACTACCACTGTGGGTACTGCATAAGGGGCACTACCACTACTGGGGGCTCTGCATAAGGGGCACCACTACAGTGGGCATTATGTGTAAGGGGCACTACTGCTGTGGGCATTGTATAAGGATCATTACTACTGTGGGCATTGTGTATAAGGGGCACAAATGTGGGCATTGTGTAAAAGGGGCACTGCTGTGTGTCATATATGAATAAGGGATACTACTATGTGGTGTAATGTGAATCAAGATTGTACTACTGTGTGGTGTATTTTGAATAGGAAATACAATTGTGTAACCACGCCCCTTTCTTTTGAGACCACGCTCCTTTTTTGACACGCAGCTACAGCGCGTGCTATCCGTTAATTGAAAAAGCACAGAGGGAGGGGCGGTGAGTTCCACTACTTCTCTAGGACCACTTTAAGCACTGTATCTCTCTCTCTCTCTATATATATATATATATATACACACATGTACGTACGTACGTACGTACATATATATATATATATTTGAAGATAAAGGGGGACAAGGACAAGCGCCTGATAGTGTAGTAGTTAGTGTTAACTTAAATTAGATACAAATATATTCATATGCGCGTACCATGAATGTGCTTGTATATTAAGCATATAAGGAACCAATCTTCAGATCATACACTACCGGTTTCTACAGCAGTCTTAACCTTCAGCCAAATTTCACCCAGGGAATAGCTGACCAGATAGCTACAACCTTTTGGAGCAGAAAAATTTGCTTCCATAGTGTGGTATGTTTTATACATATATGGTTTTTAATATACACAAATATACATGTCACACACATTAACAAACATGAGAACGTAGCTTATCTTATAGGTCGCAGTGGTCAGTTCCAGTAGTAGTACCTCCAGGTACATCTAATAAAAGTCCATTTAAGTCCATTTAGGGTAGGTCTGGATAGTTTGTAGAGTTGGTGTAGCTTTTCCAACGCGTTTCGCCTTTAACAAGGCTTCCTCAGGGGTCTTACATGATGAATTTACAGGGGGCTTTTTATACCTGTATGTCCTCCAAGATTTGGCCATTTTTGGCGCCAAAAATGGCAAAAAACATCACTACCGGTGCGAGGGCACAGGAAACCGGAAGTGTGCGCCCGCTCAGGTGTCCCCCTTTTTTTTTTCTCCTCTTTCTATTAGTATCCACAACCTTTCCCGGAAGTGTACATCACTTCCGGTTTGTGGCTGCTGCCGGAGGTGTTGAAGACAACTCCAACTAAGGGATCCCCTACATTAGCATAAGACTACCTGCTAGTCCACGTGTAATCGACTCCATTTTCTTGGAGTCCTTATAGTAGCTCCAGGTGCCATTTTGTTGGAGCTCAACCTCCTATATAAATGTCGAAGCTGAATAATAGAGTGAGACAAGTTCAGTTTCAAATTTAATCGCAGCGATGCCATCTTGCGAATGGCCGCAAGACTCCATTTTAGAAATGCGATCGCAAGACGCCATTTTGCGAATGGCCGCCTAAGCGCCATTTTAGGTGAACTCACAATATAGTACATGTGGCGATATTTTTATTAGCACTATGCGATCGCTTCTTTCACCATTTTTCATACGCACAATTATACCCACAAGGGCGCTATTAAATAATCGCATATTAGCGAATGCATGAGACTTAGTATGAAACCGCTGAAAAAGTAGCTTTATGCGCACGCATCTGCCCCAAATTATCTAGCGTCCTTATATCAAACCCCGAATACTCACACACTACATATTCGCACACAAGGTTCCATTAGCATCAAATTGTATGATTCAAGTTGGTTAAGTTAGTTTAAATGCTAAGAAATAGAGGTTTTTGATAACTAAGGTATTATACATGATAAGCAAGGTGTGTTTGGTTTCGTTCTGATGCGTACGCTTTTTACAGCATCCCGGTGTTATCGGTGGAGAGATCGCATCATGCAAACTCAAGTTACGGATCGCAGAACTTACAAGCAACAAAATGTTTAGCTGATGGAATGTTACAGGAGGCGTTACCAGAAAGACTCCGGCTGTTAGAGGCAGGAAAGTCTATTTGAAACAACCTGTTAAATGTGTCGTAACATATGCTTCTCCTCTGGGAACCAATGAGATCAGCAGGAAGTTTTCCCTTTGTCCTGTTTCAGTCTGGGGGGGAATAAATACATGTGTCCGAACACTGGTTTGCCAGTTCATGCTGAATTTTGGGTGAACTGAGGATATCTAGTCTGAGGTCTATCTCTGGGTCCAGAGGCGCAGCGTATGTATAACTGTACTTGGGTCTGTATTATTTTCTTTTACGCCTAACTTGTGTATGTATAGATTGCGTGTAACTGACTGTACTTTTACCTGAATAATACTTGTGCGTTGGAAACACAGATTCCACTCCTGTCTTTATTTGCGGTTATACTGCGTACGCAATTAGCGTTCTGTTTAGAGGTTTTAGGCAGGGTTTTGTCTTAGAGGTTCTAGGCAGGTAAATCTTAGAGGTTTATAGGAAGGAATATACTAAAGGTTAATACTGACGATTCAACAGTTGGGGGCTCGTAGGTTTATCACACTATCTGATCCACGATAACACTCGGTCAGTCCTCTCTCAGCAAAAGGGTGGAGGCGCCTTTTGAGAGACGCATTAGTCTTTCATTACCACAGTGTTGCTGAGAGCATACTGCCGGTTATTGTGTAGAGGAAGCGCTGATCAGAATCCAGGGACAAGAGAGGAAAAAAAATAAAAGTTTTTGTTTTTCCTCTGTTGATAGAACCTTGTGTTTAGAGGGGTGCTGCAGTATTGCGTACGCAGCTAAAACGCATTTGAATGTCCACAGTTGAAAAAAAGTAATTATACGCTTGTGTGGTAGTCGCATGCTTGTGTATGCGGCCGATCGCACAATAGCGTATACGCACTTCCGGTTCTGCTGCCACGTGTTTGAACAAAGCCATTGAGGTTTACATTTTTTTTTCTATCTACCAATATCTGGGTAAACGTTTATTTTCTGCGCAGAGAAAAAGTGTGTAACAGTGTGTGTATTGTTGGTAGGGGTAATTTATTCCCTAAAGTTAAGGGTACCGTATGATCCTTAAGGGCTAGGTGCAAGGGTTAGCCTAGTCGCTCGGTAAGCAGCTTTACCATTCTAAACACAGTAGCAGGTGTACATGTTGTCTTTGTTGTATAGAGGTGCGTGAGAGTAGCCGACATATAAACTCTCATAGGTCTGGAAGTTACCTTACTAAAGCTTATCCGGGTCTGGAAGTTGCCTGTTTCAAAACTTATCTAGGTGTGGAAGTGGCCTTACGAAATCTTATCCAGGTGTGTGGGCGCCGCCGACTTAAATCGTTCACAGGTAAGTGAAAGTATCTTGATTGCCTTTCACCAGTTTAAATTTTTATTGAAAAGCGTAGGAGTTGTCTCAGAATGGGAGCCACGCAAACAGTAGAAATGTTAAGCAATGATGTGCTGCTAATGGAGGCTCCGATTGGATCAGCCCGTCGTATTATGCATACTAAGTACGGTACTTATGCAATAAGGTATTGTGATATATGGTTTAATATGACGAGAAAGAGTGTTAGACCGTTTCCCAGAATTGGTAGTTTTGACAAAAATGTGTTAGATAATGTCCAGGATCACATCAGTATGGTGCGATCCCGAGAGAAAAAGATTAAGTATTTTGAATGTTTAAAAATATGGCAGCATGAAGGGGATGCTTGGCTTAAAAATGTGTAAACGAAGCAAACTAGCGTTGCGAACGCATTGCCAGAAAATAAATCCACGACGCTGAGTTGCAATATGGGCGAGCCGCAAATTGGCGCGCACGTGCGGCAAAGTATCGTCGTGGAGAGTATTGCCAGCAGTTCACGCTCACCTCCCCCACCTTATGTGGATGGAGGTGCAAGTACAGTTACCAAAAATACCAATAAAAATGTAACAAGTAATTTGTACCCCCTCTTAAGTAACCATAAAGAAAATGTTTATGATGTAGAAGATGAGCCTATTGTAATGTCTGCCATTTCCCATGTTGTACAAATGATAGATGCTGCATCACCACAATCACGGGTGGTGCTGCCATCTCCATCGGTAACAGCAAGGGAAGTGTTAATACACTCTGCACCCATTGAGGAAGTTGTTAATACCATACGTAGCAGCAGCAGATTAAACCCCCAGCCAGGTAACCTGGTCAGAGGTAGCAACGCTGCCGGTCTGCATCCCATTCGGACAATAACTGTTCCGAATGGAAATGCGGATGCAAACGGTGTAGTGCCCACGAGGGAAGTAGTAATGCATTGTCCATGGACAAGAGCAGAACTAAATTCCATCATAAATGATTTCCCCAATCCCAAAAAGGAACTAGCCAAATGTCAAAGATTTTTGAGAAATTTGGGTAGTTCTCATGAGCCCACAAATAAAGATTGGCGTGTAGTGTTAAGGGCTTGCCTGCCACGCAATACCGATGTGACAAAATTTATCACGGACTGTGTATTGGATGGCGACGTTCCCTTAACAGACCAAGTAAACCAAGGTAACATTTCCCGCATTGTGACTCAATTGGGTATATATTTTCCAGTAGTAGTTAACTGGAACAAAATTTTCACAATCAAACAAAAAGAGAGTGAAACTGCAGAAGAATATTGCGACCGGGCTCTGCAGGCTATCACCCAGTACACTGGGATAGAAGAGATTAAAGATAGCATTCACCACAGGGGAATGATAGTCACGATATTAATGGATGGTTTAAAAGAGAATTTAAAAACTCGGGTTCAGACCTCACAGCCTGGCTGGCGGGGACTTACAATAGATAACCTCATAGAGTCTGCCATAGAACATGACAAAAACATCTCAAAAAAGAGGGAGACCCAGAGCGAAAAATTAATGGCTGTCAGTATACAAGCTCTGGAGAGAATGACGTTAACATCACAGCCAACAGACACGCTTGCACTTGCACACACACTCATGTCAGAACAAGTTGCTCTCACTAACCCCACTCAACAACAAACACAACTCTATCCCACTAACCCAATGCAACCACAGGTCCCAGGATATCCACCCACTTCTTTTCCCCCACAATACCCTTACCCTCCCTATCTTTACCCATATCCACCACCTTTGCCCTCTGCTCAAACTTCACAACAACACATGCTCTCACCTGAATCACGGACATGTTTTAATTGCAAACAAACAGGACACTTAAGTAGAAACTGCACAGTAAAAAGAGTATGGACCCCACACCAAGGGAAACCTGGATATCCCCATAAGGGATATGCACAGAGATCAGCAAATATTCAGCAAGCACCAGCTCCAATTGTAGCCGTAAATGCTTTATTGGAGAATGGTAGCCAACGCTAGGGGTCAGGTTATACCTGTAGTCTACAGATAGTCAGGTTAATGGGAAGTACTAGGGAAGAACCGGTCTCGATGGTTGATGTAGCTGGTACTGAATATCCTTTTCTTGTAGACACAGGGGCGACCAAGTCAGTGATGAAATCTCCCGTTAATTTACAGGTGACCAACGAGACAATACCAACAATGGGTGTGACAGGTAAAGTGGAACGTTATCCTTTAACCAGGCCCTCAGAGGTTAGTATTGGGCCGTTGCATACCAGACATTCTTTTCTTCTGGCTGCCGCGGCTCCTACTAACCTTTGTTATGTAAAATGGGATGTGTCATATATTGCACCCCTGATGGTGTATATTTAGATATCCCAGAGAGAATGGTATACGAGGTGTGGGATATGTTAGACACCCCTCAAAGGATAATGTACCACTCTACAGTTTTAAAAGAAAATCCATCACAAGTAGATGAAATGTTGTCCCAAATTCCAGATTCCCTTTGGACAAAAGATGGACAGGACACTGGATTAATGGCAAACGTAAGCCCGGTAATGATACACTTAAAAAGCGGTAGGCAAGCTCCAAAAATTCCCCAGTACCCACTAAAACAGGAAGTAGAACTAGGGGTGTTTCCAATAATCGAGCGATTATTGCAACAGGGAATTTTAGTTTGTACAGCTAGTGTAGCCAACAGTCCCATCTTTCCAGTAAAGAAGAGTGGTGGGAGGGGTTATAGGCTGGTGCAAGACCTTAGAGGTGTTAATAAGGTAGTAGAGAGCCAATTCCCCGTAGTGCCGAATCCAGCTGTCATCCTGATGCAGATCCCACCAATGCAACCCATTTCACTGTCATTGACCTCTGTTCTGCTTTCTTCTCTGTGCCTCTCCACCCTGACTGTCAGTACCTATTCGCATTTACATACAGAGGTGTGCAATATACATGGACACGATTGACCCAAGGTTTCATAGACAGCCCCAGTATTTTCTCCCAGGCATTGCATGACTGTTTACAAGCTTTTCAACCTGCCAATGGATCAGTTCTAATTCAATATGTGGACGATTTATTGCTATGTTCTGACTGTTTTATGTCATGTGTGAATGATACTAAACTTTTGTTACTTCATCTCTCGCAAACAGGACACAAAGTGGCTAAAGACAAGTTACAGCCGTGCCAGCCCAGAGTAAAATATTTGGGACACTGCCTAACCCAGGGGTTACGACATCTCACAAATGATAGAATCCAGGCCATACAAAACATGACACTGCCGCAGAATCAACAGCAAATTCGTACCTTCTTGGGAATGTGTGGATATTGCCGAATGTGGATACCAGGATTTTCTATTTTGGCCTTGCCTTTACAGGAACTAGTCTCTTCCTCAAAGCCCGATCGCGTCACACACACTGAGGAATCAGAACAGGCTTTTCTTAATCTTAAGGATAGCCTGACAAAAGCTCCTGCATTAGGAATACCCGATTATGAAAAACCTTTTGATTTATATTGTACGGAAGCCGATGGTTGTGCTGCAGTTGTCCTTACACAAAAACATGGTGATGCCAGTAGGCCCGTAGCATACTACAGTGCCCAATTGGACACGGTAGCAAGATCACTCCCCACCTGTTTGAGAAGTGTAGCAGCTACCGCTTTATTGTTGAGTAAAAGTGAGGACGTAGTATTGGGCCATGATATGATTGTCTACACTCCCCATGCTGTATCTGCTCTGTTGAACTCAGCTCAAACCAGACACGTCTCCTCGGCTAGGTTCACCAAATGGGAACTAGCCCTAATCGCTCCTGCAAATATTACTGTTAAACGTTGCAGTACGCTGAATCCAGCAACATACCTACCATATGTACAACATGATGTACAAAGGGTGGAAGGAGAGGAGTTGCTGGCGGGAGGCGAGTTCAGCAGACATGATGACACTCACGATTGTATGACATATCTGAATCAGACCTTTACTGCTAGACCTGACATACATGACACACCTTTAGAGAATGTGGATGTGACTTTCTATACGGATGGGAGTTGTCATAGACAAACAGACACAGGTGACTTATGTACAGGTTATGCTGTTGTAAATGACACAGACATCATGGAAGCTAAACCTCTCGGTCCTCCTCACTCAGCCCAGGTGGCAGAGTTAGTAGCACTGACTAGAGCATGTGAACTGGCAGCAGGCAAATCTGCTAACATTTACACTGACTCGAGGTACGCGTTCGGGGTGGTGCACGATTTTGGGGCTCTATGGCGTCTGAGAAATTTTATGACAGCAGCAGGCACACCAGTTGCACACTCCCGACACATAAAACATCTCTTAGAAGAAATCCAACTGCCCAAAGCAGTGGCAGTAATTAAATGCAAAGCCCACATATGTGAGGATGACCCAGTGTCACTGGGCAACAACAGAGCTGACGAAGCTGCAAAATGGGCAGCGGGGTTAAAAATGCCTTCTCCAATTGAAACAATTATGTCATTCCAAACCATTGATATGCTGAAATTAATTGAGATGCAAAATTTGTGTTCAATTCAGGAAAAATCCATTTGGAAGTCCAAGGGGTGTGGGCAAGAGTCCTCCGGGCTCTGGAGGGACGGACATGGTAAGCCAGTAGCCCCCAAGGCATATTACCCCAGCCTGGCTGAAGCAGCACATGGTCTGACTCATCTGGGTAAACAGGGCATGTGCAAGTTGGTGAGGGCATACTGGTGCGCACCATGGTTTTCTTCACAAGCAGAGAAGATAGCAATGTCCTGTCTGACCTGCTTGAGAAAGAACATAGGGAAAGCGATCCCTACCGAACCGTCCCACATTCCACCGACTGATGGACCTTTCCAGGTGATACAAATTGATTTCATCCTATTACCACTCTGCAGGAACCTTAAGTATGTATTAGTGTGCACAGACGTATTCTCTAACTGGGTTGAGGCCTACCCAGCCACTAATACTGCTGCGGTTACTGCCAAGAAAATAGTTCAGGAATTTGTATGCAGGTACGGTATCCCTAGAATCATCGAAAGTGATAGGGGTACCCATTTCACAGGTGATGTTTTCCAAAATATGTGTAAGCTGATGGGTATTAATAGCCGACTTCACACCCCCTACCGACCGCAAGCCAGTGCCAAGGTAGAGAGGATGAACGGGACTATTAAAAATAAGCTAAGTAAAATCATGGCGGAGACTGGACTAGGATGGCCAGAAGCTTTACCTTTGGTCCTACATAGTATAAGGACCACTCCTAGATTTCCTCTGAACCTGTCCCCATTTGAAATATTGTTTGGTAGACAACCTCATTTGATTATAAGTCCACAGGAAGATCTAAAGGGTAACAACGAGGTAACTGTGAAGTATCTTATATCAATGAGTAAGCAGTTAAAGCAACAGTAGCAGACACTGAAATTGTTGTCTCATGATATGCCAGAAATGAACTGCCATGATGTTGAACCAGGAGAATATGTAATGATCCGAAATTTCTTACGTTCAGGTTGTTTGACTGATCGGTGGGAAGGTCCGTACCAGGTGCTGCTGACAAGTACTACATCTTTGAAGGTGGCCGAGAGAGATACCTGGGTCCATTCCACTCACTGTAAAAAGGTCAATCAACCGGTGGAGAAACAGGTCGGAGACAAAGCTGATAGTGTGGATCTGTCACTCGTGAGCTTGTTCCGGGAGGATTGAAAAGGTTGTAGTGAGATACCTGAACTGAGAGAAATTTGCAGGTCTTGTTGTGACAATGGACGGGCCTGCTGTGTTCATTTTCATATTCTCTTTTAGAGTGTTCACCATCCTGGTCAGTTCGGGAATATCCAGTGTCTGTGATGGGGGACCTATTGAGGAAACAGGAGCTGATGGCAGTGCTGATGGAGTGGAGAAAGGAGGAGTGCAATGCCAATCAGGGGAGTGTCTGACCAATCTTAGTACTGTTATTGTTAAGAGAGCTGTCATTCCGGATACTCGGGGAAGGTATGAAGGATTATCGTCTGAAGACTCCTGTATTTGTGAGTTTTGTGGGTCCCTAGTTGATGAGAACTGTATTCAACGGTGCCAACCTAAATATAACCCGTACTGGGGAGGGTATCCTTTGGAGGATTATCACAGCATGGTAGGCAAAGTGTTAAATCAAACCGATTGCTGGGTGTGTTCACATGTGCCACAGGGACAGCATAATGTAGGGTTGGTGCCATTTCCGCTGAATATCACGGAAATTTTAGAATTACAAAAGGGGAAAACATTGGATGGAAAATTCCTCTCATCCAAACCGCCTCATTTCAAACTCTATCAATTTCAAGTAGATAAATCACTTTTGTGTTTAAACATAACCAACCCCAATAAACCCCGGAGGTTGGGAAGTGACGGGGAATAATCAGACGATGACCTTCTCACAAAGAGCTGATAATGAGTCCATAAACTATGATCTGCTACGCTCAATTAAATCAAGTGGGAAATATTTTAGGTACCGGTATACATTGAGTTCCACCAAAGAAATGATTGGTAAAGTACCAGATGGTTATTGTGCTAAAATAATACAACCAGAAACTTGCATATACCAGATGGAAGAGCCTGAGATAGGATTGTTTGCAAGAGAAATGTGTTTAATGATAATGATGCATACCATTCCTTATATTCTCCCTGATAATGTATATTTTATATGTGGAAGAAAAGCGTATAAATGGCTCTCCCCGAGTTCCGAAGGTTTGTGTTATCTGGGAAGAGTAGTCCCAGAAGTTATGACCCTCACACATGTTGAAATGTTGGGAATACATAAAAACACACTGTCGCCATATCTTCACACACAATATGAACACAGAGGCAAGAGAAATATGATACCTGGTGATATGCATAAAGCCGCTCAGTTAATCAGTGAGACAACTAGCTTCCAAGTTTTAGTCGCCCTGGATCCCACCAGAATTGATAGGGGTACAATAAATTTTAGATATATCCAGGAACTTGCTAAATTAATAGATAATATCACAGAGATGTACGATGACACATTCAGGTACACAGGGAGAGAATTGCAAGCATACAAGAAAGAACTAGTGCAACACAGGCTAGTGTTGAATTATTTAACTGCTGTTACTGGAGGGTATTGCGTAACGTTAGCCACCCAATTTGGAGTAAAGTGTTGCACTTATGTCACCAATGATACCAGCGACCCTAAGGAGGTGATAGACCAGAAGATGGATGAGATTCTGCAGCTAAAGTGGGAATTTCGTAAGAACCATAACGCATCAGTGGCTGAAGCAGGGGAAAAGATAGAAGGATGGGTGTCATGGCTGAACCCAGTGAAATGGTTCTCGGGTCTAGGAGAGTGGGTCCAGGAAGTGATCGCCAGCGTAGGCAAATTCTTGATCCTTATACTGATTGTCATCATAGTAATTGGCATATGCGTCCGGTGTGTTCCTATTGTGTTGAAGTGTGGAAATTGTGAAAATAGAGTGAAACGAAGGAATGAAACTATGATGGTGGTCAGAAATGATAATATGTATACCGAGGTAGATACAGAACTGCACTACAACCCTGAGCTAGGAAGTACCATCATTTAAATGTATAATATTTAGACATGCATAGAAGATATTATTGAAATGTTATTTATAGAACACCCAGACAATGTAAAGTCTCAAATTCCCCTTCAGAACTACTGTTATAAGACTGGTGCATTCCCACATCTGTCACATGATCTTCCAAGATCCGCGGTGTGCGTATAATAGTAGTTTTATGCCACCGCCTAGAGACACATTGTTGATGGATTAAGAACCACCTTGTGCCATCCCATAATAACACTAAATAATATGTGAATGTAAGCCCAAAATACATTTTTATAGCAGATTGTGATAGCATGTTGTTTGCTATCAAAGGGTGGACTGTCGAAGCTGAATAATAGAGTGAGACAAGTTCAGTTTAAAATTTAATCGCAGCGACGTCATCTTGCGAATGGCCGCAAGACTCCATTTTAGAAATGCGATCGCAAGACACCATTTTGCGAATGGCCGCCTAAGCGCCATTTTAGGTGAACTCACAATATAGTACATGTGGCGATATTTTTATTAGCACTATGCGATCGCTTCTTTCACCATTTTTCATATGCACAATTATACCCACAAGGGCGCTATTAAATAATCGCATATTAGCGAATGCATGAGACTTAGTATGAAACCACTGAAAAAGTAGCTTTATGCGCACGCATCTGCCCCAAATTATCTAGCGTCCTTATATCAAACCCCGAATACTCACACACTACATATTCGCAAACAAGGTTCCATTAGCATCAAATTGTATGATTCAAGTTGGTTAAGTTAGTTTAAATGCTAAGAAATAGAGGTTTTTGATAACTAAGGTATTATACATGATAAGCAAGGTGTGTTTGGTTTTGTTCTGATGCGTACGCTTTTTACAGCATCCCGGTGTTATCGGTGGAGAGATCGCATCATGCAAACTCAAGTTACGGATCGCAGAACTTACAAGCAACAAAATGTTTAGCTGATGGAATGTTACAGGAGGCGTTACCAGAAAGACTCCGGCTGTTAGAGGCAGGGAAAGTCTATTTGAAACAACCTGTTAAATGTGTCGTAACATATGCTTCTCCTCTGGGAACCAATGAGATCAGCAGGAAGTTTTCCCTTTGTCCTGTTTCAGTCTGGGGGGGAATAAATACATGTGTCCGAACACTGGTTTGCCAGTTCATGCTGAATTTTGGGTGAACTGAGGATATCTAGTCTGAGGTCTATCTCTGGGTCCAGAGGCGCAGCGTATGTATAACTGTACTTGGGTCTGTATTATTTTCTTTTACGCCTAACTTGTGTATGTATAGATTGCGTGTAACTGACTGTACTTTTACCTGAATAATACTTGTGCGTTGGAAACACAGATTCCACTCCTGTCTTTATTTGCGGTTATACTGCGTACGCAATTAGCGTTCTGTTTAGAGGTTTTAGGCAGGGTTTTGTCTTAGAGGTTCTAGGCAGGTAAATCTTAGAGGTTTATAGGAAGGAATATACTAAAGGTTAATACTGACGATTCAACATAAACAATTAATAAGAGGATTCTTTTTGTAATTGCCCGAGTACAGTACTTTCAGGAGTCTAGGGGACCCAACACGACGCCAAATCTTACAGACTAGGATAAAAAAAGATAAAAAAGGAGGGGGAAGGGGACTACAGTACAAATCAATAATAAAACCATTAAAAATTCACATAAAACTGTATAAAAATACTTTAAAATGTTATTAAAATTTATATATTTCAAAAAAGATCCAGATTTCAACCAACATATAAATGTACAACACAAGTAACAATTTTACCTGTACATAATTCCGGGATACATAATAAAATACATGAATTTATAACTACATCAAAAAATTAATGAGTTAGCTTATTTTATGGAGTCATTAAAGAAACGGGGCTATTTCATATCCCTTGTTATGACCATGTGGTACCAGTGTATTGAGTTCATGAATCCAAAACATCTCTCTCTGAGCCAATAGTTTCATTAAATCACCTCCTCTTGGGCCCAAGGTTACATGTTCTATCGCTTTAAATGAAAAACTGTCTACAGATGAGTTATGTATCTCTGAAAAGTGTCTAGAGAGCGGGTGGCTTTCAACTTTATTCTTGATATTACGCAGGTGTTCTTGGATCCTTAGCTTAAGAAGTCTCTTAGTTTTCCCAATGTATTTTCGTTTACATCCGCATTCAATCATATATATCACAGAGGTAGTCATACAATTGGTGAATTCTTTGAATTTATATTCCACTAGTCTGGTCAGAATTGGTGAAAGTTCTTCTAACAGGATTTACATACTTGCCCACGTTACAGTGTCCACATTTGTAGGAGCCAACACATTTAGGCATGATTTGTTTCGTTTCGTTTCTGTGTTTCAATCGGCTAGGAGCCAGGATTTCCTTCAAATTCTTTGCTTTTCTAAATACCACTGCAGGTCTATCCGGCAAGATCTCTCCCAAAACTGGGTCCATTTTTAAAATACTCCAATGCTTTGTGATGGTTTTTTTAATCTTCACCTCATCATTATTATATTGAGTAATAAAAGGAATAAATCTTCCTTCTTCTTCTGGATTTCAATACTCGGAGCTAATAGCTCCTGCCCATTTTTCCATTCACTTTTTGACAGGGCTTGTTGTAAGATATTTTCAGGGTATCCCCTCTCTCTAAAGCGATCTGTATACACTTGTACTTGTTCTTGATAAGTTGCTTCTTTAGAACAGTTTCTCTTAATCCGATAAAATTGAGAGTACGGAATATTTTCTTTCCACCGTCTGGCATGTCCACTTTTAACGTGAAAGTAGCTATTGATATCTACCATTTTAATATAATTCTTCGTAATTACCTTCTCACCTTCACTCGAGAGTACTAGATCCAAGAATTCTACATGGTTACTGTAAATATTAAAGGTGAACGAGATTAAATCATTTTCATGTATATGATTAATAAATTGCTCAAAATCACTTTCTTCACCATCCCACACTATAATAATGTCATCAATGTATTTTTTATAGAATTGTATCTTCTTAGAATACGGATTGTTGTTGTACACATGTTCCTCTTCCCACTGGCCAATTAGAATATTCGCATAACTCAGTGCGAAAACTGTACCCATAGCAGTCCCACAAATCTGTAAGTAAAACTAATCTAAAAATGTAAAATAATTGTGAGTTAAGATAAAACGTATTAAATAAAATCTTTGTGGGAATCATTTAGCATAGAATCATTTTCTAAGGTTTTCTTGCAGGCTTCAATGCCTTTCTCATATACTATAGATGTATAGAGTGACTGTATGTCTATAGTAGCCCATTTATATTTGGTCTTCCATTTGAAATTTTCCATGTGTTGTACCACACTAGTCGTGTCTTTCATATATGAGGTCAAATTTTTCATGTGGGGATTCAGGAAGATGTCCACATACTCAGATAGATGGGCTGTTAATGATTCAATGCCTGCTATGATTGGTCTGCCTGAAGGGCAGTCCATACTTTTGTGAATCTTGGGCAGATGGTAGAAGGAGGAATTGGTACTCATCTTTCATTAGAATGTTGTTATGCAGGCCGGACACTAAAATGCTTCGCAATTCAATAAAAAATTCATCTGTGGAATCTTTCGGCTGTGGTTTATAAGGCTTAACATAATCCAAGAGTCTCTTTGCTTCTTTCTCATAATCCTCCCTATTTTGGATGACCAGGCCTCCTCCCTTGTCCGCTGATTTGAATATCAGATCCCCATTATTTTTCAGAACCTTTAGAGAATGTTTTTCTTCATTGGTATGATTTGATTTAGTGCATTCCGTAGTTACTTCATCCAGAAGATCTTTTTTTACTAGGTCACTAGTAAAAAAGGGAGTTTTAAGTTTGACTTAGAGGAGTTGAAATTGGTTAAGACAGCTGTTTCTTTCCTTGCAAAATGTCTTTTGAGTGTAAGTCTCCTGATACGTACATATATATATATATATATATATATATATATATATATATATATTAGTATAGCACCCTTTGGCTGTACAGTTTCCTAACCTCTTTGTTATATGGAGTAATTATAACAGGATGAATAAAACACGAAATGAAGTGTGCATTTTACTTGTCAAGTGGGTTAGAGGTATGGATTCAGCCTGGGGCGTCCCCTTTTTCTCTATTTAAGGAAAAACTATTTTACCTATTCCGTATGGACTGGGTGGCGGCTTCCTTGGCTAAGGAGTCCAGAGTAGCTAGATTTTTTGAGGTTTGGGAGAGTTACATATCTTTACTTCCTACACAAACACAGCAATTGCTTACTCAATGTTTCTCATCTACCTCGTGGTACTTAACGAGGCTTGTAGACAGCAATCCCCCTATTTCTTAATGAGATATCTTATTATTTTGCACAGCATCTCCTTTACTGTTCATTTATTGCTATTGTGTTCTGGGGTCTTGATGTGGGCTCTTTATCTTATGTCTGCTTAAATGCATGAGTAATACCGTGTTTGCTCTATACATTCATTTTAATTGATTCATCTATGTCTTTTATCTTCAATTGTTACCTCATTTGCTATTGAATTGCTTGATATATATTTTTGATTTGCTTCAGAATCAATAAAAAAAAACACTTTGGGAAAAAAAATGTGCATTTTACTAAAAAAAATTGTATAACACCAAAAAGTCCCATGACTGACAGATTCTGTGGTGAGTAGCATCTATGCCGACGGCATCTGGGAAATCACCATATTAAGCTGGCCTAGAACCACATCACAAAATCCAATCGAATTGAGTATATTACCTTACCACCTACCAGCCCCGTCTAGACAGAGGTCACCGCTGATATACATCGGCAATAAAGACTAAAACCTAGGAAGGCCTGACAGTGTCCCACTCTCCACTTCTCCTGACCCTTTTCCAGGGACCTATATACACAGTCACTTTGCCAGCCCAGCACAGACACTTGAAAATGTAGATCTTCTGGACACTGGGTATGATTGAGAGCCGGATGCTCTGACCAGAGCGCTCGCTCTGAATCAGGGCCGGCCTACCTAAAATTGGAGCGGCCTCCTGACCACCCACAGCTTATGCGAGCGGCCAAAAAGATTGTCGCGATGGTCAAGACCATCGCGACCATTGGGCTTGCGATGAGACCCTTGCGGTAGGGTCTCGTCTGCCGCAAGCCCGGAGTGCTTTTGGCTCTATCAGAGCCAAAAGCACTCCCACTGACATCACTAGTGATGTCAGTGGGGCCGGACCCAGACGGTAGGCGTTCCCATGGGAAAGCCTCCGTCTGGGCAGCCACGCCCCCGGCACGCCCACCAAAGGAGGCATGCTGTCACTCACCATCGACAGCATGTCCCCTTTGGTGCGAGACCCATAACGACGGCTACCCTGTCGTCATTCGGGTCTCGCGCATGCGCACGATGGAGGCGCCTTCGTCGTGCGCATGCGCATTTGGGTAACATCAACCCGCTTGCGAACGTACAGGGTCTGAATGAGACCCACAGTCATTTTAATTAGCAGAGTATAGCGCAGCATACATCAGCGTGCAGTGTGTTAGATTGTATTATTTTTTGTTTTGGGAGGTTTATGCTTGTGGTCAGCCACAATGTATTTGCAAAAGGAATTCAAAAGCACTAAAAAGAAGCATCTACAGAAAGAAAAAAATACTTTAATTTTTTTTTTTACATTTGGCCAGTAGGGAAACTTTCCATTGCAGTCTATGGATAATATCTCATTTACATCTGCCAACAAAGCTGTAAGGCAGCTTCCAACATTTACCAATACACTTTACTGAAACATTGACTACTTTCTGTAACAGAGCACCCGGTTCTGGCGAACGCTTACCGGTTCCGATGCTGCAGTTTCCCTGTGGATCTATCCAGGGGCGTATTAACAATGGGTGCAGGGTGTGCAGGGCACATGGGCCCCCAAGCAAAGGAGGCCCCGTGGGACTCACCCTGGCCTGCACCCAGTGGCAAGAGAAGTGCTATTTAATTTGGGAAAGATGACAGATCCTTACTGAATCAGCGCCGCCCCCACCACCCATAGTTTGTCACTCACTTTCTCCAGGCTCCGGCTGGCTTCCGTTTGGTTCCGCCCCCTCCGTTCCACTCTGCAGGCTGCGATTGTACAATGTTTGGCCTCGCCTCCCAGATGTCATTCATTCTAAAGCTCCGGCTGGCTGGTATTTGGCTCCGCCCCCGCCTCCAAAAGTCTATTTTACAAACTGAAGATTCTAAAGAACTTTCTTGGTTCTGACCCGGACGCTAAGCCGCGATCGCTCGCATTGAAAAGGGGCCGGGTATGCAAAGAGCCCCGACGTCCGGCAGAAGGAGCCGGACAGGGGCGGAGGGATCCTTTTGATTCCTTCTTCGAAACCCGGACCTTCGAAGCGAGTTGCTATGCCGGAGCAGGAGCATTCGCCATCTGAAGATGGTAAATGCTCCCACAGTCAAGCTCCGAAAATATTATATATTCGGAGCTCGATGAATACTGTCTCCATACTAGTGTATGGGGACAGCGGGCCATTCCGCAAGAGGAAGGTAAGTAGGAGATATCTGTGATACTAGTGTATGGGGACAGCGGGCCATTCCGCAAGAGGAAGGTAAGTAGGAGATATCTGTGATACTAGTGTATGGGGACAGCGGGCCATTCCACCAGAGGAAGGTAAGTAGCAGATATCTGTGATACTAGTTTATAGGGACTAGGGGTGTGCACCGGCCACTTTTCGTGTTTTGTGTTTTGGTTTTGGATCTGGATCTTTCTTCGTGTTTTGGATCTGGATTGGTTTTGCCAAAACCACCCTTCCGTGTTTTGGGTTCTGGGTTTTGTGTTTTGGATCTGTATTTTTTTTTAAAAAAGCATAAAAACAGCTTAAATCACAGAATTTGTGGGTTTTTCTGCTCCTATGCAATTATTAACCTCAATAACCTTCATTTCCACTCATTTCCAGTCTATTCTGTACACCTCACACCTCACAATATTGTTTTTATGGCCAAAAGATTGCACCAAGGTAGCTGGATGACTATGCTAAGCGACACGAGTGGGCGGCACAAACACGTGGCCCATCTAGGAGTGACACTGCAGTGGCAGACAGGATGGCAGTTTGAAAAACTAGGCCCCAAACAGTACATACTGCAAAGAAAAAAAAGAGGTGCAAGATGGAATTGTCCTTGGGCCCTCCCACCCACCCTTATGTTGTATAAATAGGACATGCACACTTTAACAAACCAATCATTTCAGCGCCAGGGTCTGCCACATGACGGAACGGAACCGAGTAGAACCGAGCCTGCACATCCCTAGTTGGGCCCCCACAAAACAAGCTGGCAATTAATGTGTCCCTGCACAAACTGGCTCTACGGAGGCAAGATGTCGTCCTCATCCTCCTCATCCACCGATTCCTTGGATAAAACAGGAAAAAGGGATTTAGGTGTCCCTGGACTGCTTACGGTCTTAGCCAAAGTTTCTGAACTTGACAGTAACTTTTTATGAACGCGCTGCAGGTGCCGTATAAGGGAGGATGTTCCTAGGTGATTAACGTCCCTACCCCTACTTATTTCACCTTTACATATGGTACATATGGCAAGACAGTTGTTGTCCGGATTTGGATAGAAATATTGCCAGACCAAAGAGGTGGAATGTTTGGTCTTCTGCCCAGGCATGACCGTGATGGGCTTTTTCATCCCACGGACAACAACTGTCTCCCCCGGAGCCTGATTTAAACAAACCACATCACCATCAGAATCCTCCTCGCCAACTTCCTCCTCAGTGCCAGCTACACCAGTATCCTCATCCTGTTGTACTTCAACAGTGACATCTACAATTTGCATATCAGCAAGTGGACTGTGGGTGCTCCTTTCAGCACTTGCAGGGGGCGTGCAAATGGTGGAAAGAGCCACCTCTTCCCGTCCAGTGCTGGGAAGGTCAGGCATCGCAACCGCCACCACACTTGGACTCTCCTTGGGGATTTGAGATATCTTCTTAGAACGCACAATTCTTCGCTGTGCTTTTGCCAGCTTAACTCGTTTGATTTTTTTAGCGGGAGGAGGGCTTCCATCGTCATGTGAAGCTGAACCACTAGTCATGAACATAGGGAAAGACCTTAGCCGTTCCTTGCCACTCCGTGTCGTAAATGGCATATTGGCAAGTTTACATTTCTCTTCAGATGATTTAAATGTTTTTTTCATTTTCCTGAACTTTGTCATTTGGGATTGTATGTGCCCTCTACTATGACATTGGGCATCGGCCTTGGCAGACGACGTTAATGGCATGTTATCGTCTATGTCATGACTAGTGGCAGCAGCTTCAGCACTAGGAGGAAGTGGTTCTTGATCTTTCCCTATTTTATTTTTATCGGAGAAAGTTTGGTCCTCCATTTATGTTATATTGATATATACGTGCAGCTAAGGCGCACACAAACACAGAAAATATTTTTTTATTTTTGCTGGATAGTGCACTTTGTGGGTTACACCACCCTTTAAGAAATGAGCCAGCCGGCTCTTTACTTATGGGACACAGGCGCACGCTTGGCGCTGCTCCTTTGTTGATGTTCGTGCAGCCACAGTGCACACAATTCACAAACACAGAAAATATTTTTTTATTTTGTTTGGAGTGTACTTTGGGGGTTACAGCACCCTTTAATGGTCAAGCCAGCCGGCCCTTTACTTATGACACAGGCGCACGCTTGGCACTACTTTGTTGATGCACGTGCGGCTACTGCGCACACAATTCACAAACACAGAAAATATTTTTTTATTTTGTATGGAGTGTACTTTGGGGGTTACAGCACCCTTTAACGGTCAAGCCAGCCGGCCCTTTACTTATGACACAGGCGCACGCTTGGCACTACTTTGTTGATGCACATGCGGCTACTGCGCACACAATTCACAAACACAGAAAATATTTTTTTATTTGGTTTGGAGGGTACTTTGGGGGTTACAGCACCCTTTAACGGTCAAGCCAGCCGGCCCTTTACTTATGACACAGGCGCACGCTTGGCACTACTTTGTTGATGCACGTGCGGCTACTGCGCACACAATTCACAAACACAGAAAATATTTTTTTATTTGGTTTGGAGTGTACTTTGGGGGTTACAGCACCCATTAACGGTCAAGCCAGCTGGCCCTTTACTTATGACACAGGCGCACGCTTGGCACTACTTTGTTGATGCACGTGCGGCTTCTGCGCACCCAATTCACAAACACAGAAAATATATATTTTTTTGTTTGGAGTGTACTTTGGGGGTTTCAGCACCCTTTAACGGACAAGCCAGCCGGCCCTTTACTAATGGGACACAGGCGCACGCTTGGCGCTGCTCCTTTGTTGATGCACGTGCAGCCACAGTGCACACAATTCACAAACACAGAAAAAATATATATTTTTTTAGCACTTGGGGGGAGCACCCCTGACGGACAGAGCACCCCCTGGACAACACTACAGCACCCCTTTAGGACTGGGACACTGCACAGGACTTTGGAGTGGACACAGCCCCTATGGACAACTGACTGCACAACACAGTCCAGCCAGCCCCTATGTACTTTGAAGTAGTGGACACAGCCCCTATGGACAACAGCAGCACAGCACAACACAGCCAGCCCCTATGGACTTTGAAGTAGTGGACACAGCCCCTATGGACAACAGCAGCACAGCGCAGCACAGCACAACACTTCTCTGCACTACACTACACTACACTACACTACACAGCCCAGCCAGCCCTAACTCCCACCCTCCCTCTTCACTGTCCACAGCCGAGTGAGAAAATGGTGCCGACGCGGGTACCTTATATAGGATCCAAAACCCACGAGATCCGGAAGGCGGGATGATGACGTTTTGCCTCGATTTCAGATCCGAGTCAGGCAGGAAAAGTCGAGCCTGACTCGGATCGGCCTCGGATCGGGGGGGGCTCGGGGGGGTTCGGATTTCAGAAATCCGAACCCGCTCACCCCTAATAGGGACAGCGGGCCATTCCGCCAGAGGAAGGTAAGCAGGAGATATCTGTGATACTAGTGTATGGGGACAGCGGGCCATTCCGCCAGAGGAAGGTAAGTAGGAAATATCTGTGATACTAGTGTATGGGGACAGCGGGCCATTCCGCCAGAGGAAGGTAAGTAGCAGATATCTGTGATACTAGTGTATAGGGACAGCGGGCCATTCCGCCAGAGGAAGGTAAGCAGGAGATATCTGTGATACTAGTGTATGAGGACAGTGGGCCATTCCACCAGAGGAAGGTAAGCAAGAGATATCTGTGATACTAGTGTATGAGGACAGCGGGCCATTCCACCAGAGGAAGGTAAATAGCAGATATCTGTGATACTAGTGTATGAGGACAGTGGGCCATTCCGCCAGAGGAAGATAAGCAGGAGATATCTGTGATACTAGTGTATGGGGACAGCGGGCCATTCCGCCAGAGGAAGGTAAGTAGGAAATATCTGTGATACTAGTGTATAGGGACAGCGGGCCATTCCGCCAGAGGAAGGTAAGTAGCAGATATCTGTGATAGTATTGTATGGGGACAGTGGGCCATTCCGCCAGAGGAAGGTAAGTAGGAGATATCTGTGATACTAGTGTATATCTGTGATATCTCCTGCTTTACCTTCTTGATGAATGGCCGAACACTTCATTTTCACAATTGCAGGTGAAAATGTGCATATTTACCTGCTTTTGTGAAAATTAAGTGATGATGAATAGGCCCCTTAATGGTTAGGAATAGTAAGGTTTTCTACAGACACTAATGTCATTAAAAACCTGTAAGGAATTTGTACAGATCGGAGCGGCATCCAGCGGCACGGAGAGAGTTAAGTGTGGATGGAGTTTGCACCTCTCCAGGGAAGTGTATCAGATTACTCAATAACCCTGTCTTACAGCCCAACAAAACCACTGCTCTCCTTTGTCCTATCCACAGCTAGCTATACCCCAGCTCTGTCTAGCCTAACCTGCTTGCTCATGAACCTGGTGCTCTTTCTAGGAGTTTTTACGACCAAGAAACAACTTTCATTTGTTTTTCCTACATAGCTCCAGAATAGGATTCAAGTCGTATGTAGCTGACACACCTGCTACTAGATGATCCCATAAATATCTCTGAAAATTAAATTAATATAAAATATAAAAAATATATGTAATTAGAAAATCTTGATTCATGAAATATTGCTTTATTATATAAGGAATTTTGAATGATAATTGATTAACTGCTCAGGAACTGACAGAGGCATATTAAAACATGGGGGGACCCTGCCTGCTATCACTTTGCCAATAAATACTCACACCGAGCGAGAGCGAAAATAAAACTTTACGCATGCGCAGTGCTATTCGGACGCATACACAGATCACCGATAAATGCGTCCATCTCTGAATCAGGCCCTTTATTGCTGAAAATGTATCCATGCAATTAAAGATCTCTATGATCATAGCTATTAGCTCACAAGCACCCAGTGTGCCCATAGCATTTACAGACGGGTTGGGTACGGAATGCTGGTGCACAGGATCCCGGCGATCAAAATCCCAATGTCGGCATCCCGATAGGGTTAGGATAACGACACCTGTCGGTAGGTATGTTAATCCCCCCCCTCTGCCTACCCCTAACCCTCCCTCCCCGGTGCCTAAACCTAACCTCCCCCTCTAGTGCCTAAACCCAACCTTCCCTAGTGCCTAACCCTCCCCCCTTAGTGTCTAACCCTCCCCTAGTGTCTAGCCCCTAACGCTAACCCTCCCCCTAACCCCTCTACTTACCTTCGGGATCCCGGTGGTCAGACTACCGGTGCCGGAATTCTGACAGATGTTGGGATTCCGGCGACCGGTATTCTAAGCGCAGGCATCCCATGTACCAGGTTATTGACCGCATCCCATGCAAACATGTAATAGCAAGAACAGTGTTGTACAAATAAACATTATTACGATGAGTATTATTAGAGATGAGCGGTTCAAATTCTGAGGAATCCAAACATGTGGAATCCGAGTCCACCCAAGCGGATGCTCAGGTGTTCCCGCCTCACTCGGATTCCACCTCGAGACCGAACGTCATCCTCCCGACGTCGGATTCTCGCGAGACTTGGATGACGTTCAGCCTCTATATAAGGCGCTGTGCCCGGGACTCGGCACCATTTCTTACAAGGCACTCTGTAGGCTCAGGCTGTGTACTCCTCCAGACCAGTGGCTATGCTGTAGTTAAGTGACTGTAGGGGGCACACTGCACGCTGATGTATGCTGCGCTATACTCTCCTGATTAAAGTGACTGTGTCCAGAAGATCTAGATTTTCAAGTGTCTGTGCTGGGCTGGCAAAGTGACTGTGTATAGGGGCACACCGCACGCTGATGTATGCTGCATTATATTTTGCTGATTAAAGTGGCTGTGTCCAGGCATACAAGTGGATGTGTGTATAATTTAAAAAAAAGTTAAAAGTTAAAAAAAAAAATGTTTTTTTTTGTGCTGTACCCCACTGTGCATACAAGCATTGTGACTCCTTGGGCAGAAGCCCTCTTTGTATACAAGCACCGTGACTCCTTGGGCCTTAGCCTTCTGTGTATAAAAGCACCGTGACTCCTTGGGCAGTAGCCCTCTGTGTATAAAAGCACCATGACTCCTTGGGCAGGAGCCCTCTGTGTATAAAAGCACCATGACTCCTTGGGCCTTAGCCCTTTGTGTATACAAGCACCATGACTCATTAGGCAGGAGCCCTCTGTGTATAAATTAAAAGCACCGTGATTCCTTTGGCAGTAGCCCTCTGTGTATAAGAGCACTGTGACTCCTTGGGCCTTAGCCCTCTGTGTATAAAAGCACTGTGACTCCTTTGGCAGTAGCCCTCAGTGTATAAAAGCACCGTGACTCCTTGGGCAGTAGCCCTCTGTGCATAAATAAAAAGCACTGTGACTCATTGGAAAGGAGCCCTCTGTGTATAAAAGCACCGTGACTCCTTGGGCCTTAGCCCTCTGTGTATACAAGCCCATGACTTCTTGGGCCTTGGCCCTCTGTGTATACAAGCACTGTGACTCCTTGGGCAGTAGCCCTCTGTGTATAAATTAAAAGCACCATGACTCCTTGGGCAGTAGCCCTCTGTGTATAAAAGCACCATGACTCCTTGGGCAGGAGCCCTCTGTGTATAAAAGCACCATGACTCCTTGGGCCTTAGCCCTTTGTGTATACAAGCACCATGACTTATTAGGCAGGAGCCCTCTGTGTATAAATTAAAAGCACTGTGACATCTTGGGCAGTAGCCCTCTGTGTATAAAAGCACCGTGACTCCTTGGGCCTTAGCCCTCTGTGTATAAAAGCACCATGACTCCTTGGGCAGTAGCCATCTGTGTATAAATTAAAAGCACTGTGATTCCTTAGGCCATAGCCCTCTGTGTATACAAGCACTGTAACTCCACAGTGAGTGGTGATTAGTAAATACATAATACTACTAGTAGTAGTAAGTAGTTTTTGCACAACTGGAGTGTTTTCATCAATATGGATCACAACAACCAACCCGAGAGGAGAGCAGAAACAGCAAGCAAATGCTAGCACTACAGATGCTGGAACCAGTCATGCTGACAATACTAGTCCTTCACTATCATCTAAAGCTGAGGGTAGAGGCATTAAAAAATTTGGGTATTTGAAATTTAAAAAACGAGGGGTAAAGACAAAAAGACAAAAAAACCTCTAAAGGTTAGTGCAGAAAAACGGAAATTTGGCAACATACCATTCACCACACGCAGTGGCAAGGAAAGGCTCAGGCCTTGGCTTTTATTTCTGAGTGGTGGTTCTGCAACTGTCAGTGAGGCATATTCTGCCTCTCATGACAATGAAAGACCTTTTTATTCAGACTATAAAAGAAGTGTAAAAAAACTGAAAACTACTAAGGCAGTAGATCAAACTGCGTTCAAAAAACGCAAATGTCAGAAATCTCTGAGGAGAGTCTAAAGGTGCCCACACACATACCGACTTGCTCCCAATCAGCCAATGTACACGATTTCCCCTGAACTCTCCCTGAACTCTCCCCAGGCAGTCGTGGTCACGATTTGGAGTTAAAAATGTCCAATCTGACTTAAGATCTATCGTGCAGCCAGTGCATTGTATCCCAGATTGGCTAATCTGCCCTACAGCACGGCAGATCTGAAGATGCGATGTACGACGAGCGGGGACGCGCATCGGCATCGTGATCAAGTGTAGAAACTCACGATTTGGCCATTTTTTACATGATCTGTCGTCACGATTCGTCGAAATCGGCCAAATTGGATGAAAAGTCGGTACGTGTGTGGGCACCTTAAGGGGTATATTTATCAAAGTTCATTGTTACTTTCGATTTGATGTTCAATTTAGCTCACCTCAAACCGAATCAAATTCGAAAGTACAAATCCCTCTTCAAATCCCTCATTTACTAAAATTCGATTTTAGAAGCATTTTCTAAATCGAATTCGATTTGTTTCGGTTTTGAACAGTGATTTGCTGTTCAATTTGGCATATTCATGTACAAATCGAACAGCAAATCTCACTTCAAAACAAACTGCAAATCCCAGACTGAATAGAACTGCTTCATGCTTTCACTTTTAGCATGAGCAGTTCAATTTCGCACAGATACATGCATACATCAGTGAGATGCCTAAATGTATCTTACTGTAACAAGCTTAGAAACAGTTAATTTAAAAAAAAAAAAAATGACATGATGGGAACCGCAGAGTAAACTTTAATAACACTGCGGCTGTCCATTGACTTCAATGGAGGGAGCTGTTCATTGGCTGAAAGAGGCGGGGGCGGACCTCTCTCAGCCAATGAACGCTCAGATATGGCTCTACAAAGGCTAGAGCCACGTCTGAGCTCATCATTCGGGAGGTAACAACAATCGTGGTTGTTACCTAGTGCGTGGTTCATGATTATTTGTTTGTTTTACCAAGACCATGGATACCTACGGGGAGAAGCGAACCAGTCCAGGTAATGTAGGTTAGTATGTGTGAGTGTGTATGTATGTATTAAAACTTTACTTTCATGGTGTGTGTGTATTGTGTTTATTTAAACATTTCTTTACAGGTGAACTACAGGTACCAGCGGGCCCTTAATGCCCCAAATGCTGGTACTTGTGGTTCTCCAAGTACCAGCATGTGGGGGAGGCTTGCTGGGACTTGCAGTTCTATTGCAAGTACAATGTTTATACTCTTCTTTTTTTACACTACACTTACAATATCAACCTGCCACCCACCACCCAGGGGTGGCGGGGATAGCCCCGGGCTATCAGCCTAGGCCAGGGGTGCCCTGGAGAGGGGTACACCTTTATTGGAGGGGTCTCCAGCTAACCAGGGATACCCGGCCTGGGCTGACTAGGTCAGTGTTAATGCTTCAGCTGGGGAGTCCAGTGAAAGGGCTCTCCTGGCTGTGGCATCAGCCCCCCACTAGAAAGGGTCCAGTGCTGGTTCTGGAGATTACAGGGGAACCCTATGCATTTTTCCCCTGTAATTCCAGAACCAGGACTGGATCAGAGCCCAGTGCTGGTTGTGCTAACTAAAAAGGGGAGCCCTACGCAATTTTTCCCCTGTACTTAGACAACCAGGACTGGCTATGAAAAGTCCGAGGCTGGT
Source organism: Taudactylus pleione (assembly GCA_031769625.1). Taxonomy (NCBI): domain Eukaryota; kingdom Metazoa; phylum Chordata; class Amphibia; order Anura; family Myobatrachidae; genus Taudactylus; species Taudactylus pleione. Next base: position 2,244,992 of record JAUIMM010000637.1, on the reverse strand, counting down.
TCTGTTTCAGGGGGAACCCCACATCATTTTTGTTATTAATTCTACTCTTGTTACAGTAAGACACATGCATGCATCTCACTGATGTATGCATGTATCTGTGTCAATCAGATCTGCTCATGCTGAAATCAAAAGCATGAAGCAAGTCTATTCATTTGGGGATTTGAAGTTCGATTTTGAGTTCGATTTCGAATCATAGTAAATAAGGGATTTGTGTGTTGGTCTATGTAAAAGTACCGATGTTTTTCCGATGTTTGATTTTGAGTGGGATTTGAGAAAAATTTGGTTTTATGTTCGATTTTACATTCGATTTAGCCTTTAGTAAATACCTAAATACAAAATTGAATGTAAATCGAATACAAATCGAATGTAAAATCACGCAAAAATCAAAATCGACCTTTAGTAAATTTACCCCTAAGTGTGTCCACGAGTGCTATGTGTGAGCCTGACCTTTCAGAGAAGCCACCTTCCACAGTTTCTGCTCCCTCTGTATTTGTGGGGATGTGCAGCATAAGTATTGCTGATGACATAGAAATTTAGGATGCCAACGTGGAATTGCAAGAGGATGAGGGGGATATTTCTGTAGCTGATACTGGCACTAATAAAGATATTGAGGATGAGGATGTTGTTTGTGTAAGTTAGACGCCGGTGGAAGCAGTTCTTGGCGATGATAAGAAGAAGGCCATTGTCATTCCTGGGCATAGGACCAACAAATCCACCTCTTATGTCTGGAATTATTTTTACCAAAATCATGACAACATTTGTCAAGCCATCTGTAGCCCTTGTGGAACCACAGTAGAGATAGGGACTTTAAGCATCTAGGAACCTCCATGCTATTACGTCATCTGCAGCAAGCTCATGACAAGTATTTTCTAACATCAGAAACTGGTGCTAAAAAAATAACAACAAGCTGTCCAGCACCAGCTAGCTCCCTTCTCTCTACTACTCCTCTGCCATCACACGGGGACACCAGAGGCTACCAGCTATTGGCGGTGATCTGCCAGCGGGGCCGCATTGCTAACGAGTGTCAGGAGATAAGGATAACATCACAGCCACGACTTGTGTTCCACACAGGGTGCTATATTTGGCACCACACCTGCCGATAGGAAAAGATCTTTCCCCCTCTGGACAGGTATTATCAGTGGGACCAGCACTCCAGGAGTGTTTTTACATCATATATTGAATATTGCTTTAGCGGTAAAAGAAACATCCACAGTTATTATAAGGAACCCTCTTTTCTCTAAACGGATCCTAGGAGCTTTATTTGATACCTTTTAGACTGATCAGTGAATTATAACTGTTGCTATTGACTGCTGCTCTACTTTATTTCAATAAGTTATAACTCTGCACTGAAATGATTACCATAATTGAGGATTGTGGGCCTGATTCAGAGCCGGACGCTCTGACAAGAGCGCTCGCTCTGAATCAGGGCCGTCCTACCTAATATTGGAGTGGCCTCCTGGCCGCTCGCATAGCTGTGGGTGACCACCCACAGCTTATGCGAGCGGCCAAAAAGATGGTCGCGATGGTCAAGGCTTGCGACGAGACCCTTGCGGTAGGGTCTCATCTGCCACAAGCCCTGGAGTGCTTTTGGCTCTATCAGAGCCAAAAACACTCCCACTGACATCACTAGTGATGTCAGTGGGGCCGGACCCAGACGGTAGGCATTCCCATGGGAACGCCTCCGTCTGACCAGCCACGCCACCGGCACGCCCACCAAAGGGGGTGTGCTGTCACTCACCATCGACAGCACGCCCCCTTTGGTGCGAGACCCGGAGCGACGGCTTCCCCGTCGCTATCCGGGTCTCGCGCATGCGCAAGACGGAGCAGCCTCCGTCGTGCGCATGCGCACTTGGGCAACATCGACCCGCTTGCGAGCACTCAGCGCTCGCGAGCGGGTCTGAATCAGGCCCTGTGTTCCATGCTTATTCAACAATTTTGCATTGCATTTAGAATGGAGATTGGTACTTATTGGATTGTATGTTTTATGCTATGTGCACTACATGTTTTCATGTTTATTAATTTTTAATAAAAGAGCACTAACAGACTCAACTGTGTCAGTTTGAGCGCTATACTATATATATTTTTTATCTTTGTTTCTGGGGTACAGAACCCTCTAGTGAGCTGCCACAGATAAAGCTGATATTGGGAACATCTGACAGCACACCTGTGTGTTTTTTGGATTTTTCTCATTCAGAGGCAGGCTACTCTGTGTATCACCGGATTCAATAAGAGGCATACCGCTGACAACCTCTTAGAAAAACTAAGAGATGTCATAGAAACATGGCTTACCCCACTTGGACTCTCCTCAGGATTTGTGATTTCTGATAACACCACAAATATTGTGTAAGCATTACAGCTGGGTGAATTTCAACACATCCCCTGTTTTGCTCACACAATCAACTTAGTGGTGCAGGGTTTTTTAAAAAATGACAGGGGCGTACAGGAGATGCTGTCTGTGGGCCAAAAAAATTTTGGACATTTTCGTCATTCAGCAACAGCATGCAGGAGTTTGCAGCACCTGCAAGAACAGTTTAATTTGCCCTGCCATCAACTGAAGCAAGAGGTGGTAACAAGGCGGAACTCCACCCTTTATATGCTTCAGCGGATGGAGGAACAGCAAAAAGCCATCCATAGCTATACAACAAGCCATGACATTGGGAGAGGAAGTGGAATGTACCTTAGCCCAACACAGTGCAGAGTTCTTTCTGTCTTGTGCGAGGTGCTCAAACCATTTGAAGTAGCCACATGTGAAGTGAGTGCTGACACTGCTAGCTTGAGTAAGGTTATTTCTCTAATTAGGCTTTTGGAAAATCAGCTGGAGAAATTGAATGAGGAGATTAAATAAAGCATATCCGCAAAGTATGCCAGACTTGTAGATCAAGTTCTTTATTCGCTTCACCAGGATCCATGGGTGGCCATGATCTTGAAATCTGATCACTACCTTTTAACAACTGTGCTTTATCCCAGGTTTAAGTCGTATGCTGTATCTTTCTTTCCAACTGACCCAGATCTTAAAAGATGCAAAGAAATACTGGTGAGCAAGTTGGCAAGTGTCACAAGCACTACGACGTCTCCTCCAGTTTCTTCAGCAACAGCCAGAAAAAAATTCAGCTTTCCCAAAAGAACCAGTGGTGATGCAGGTAAGTCAACCCAACATTTTGACATCTGGTTGGGTCTAAAAGAATTGTCCAACATTAGTGACACCTCTACCGTAACTCCATCTGATACGATCACCATCCAAAGAATGGTGGATGATTATTGTCATGACACCATACAAATAGACATGTCACAGAGTCCCTTTGAGTACTGGAAGGAAAAAAAGGCAATTTTGAAGCCCTTGTATGAACTGTTTTTGCATTACTTAAGCTGCCCACCCCCCAGTGTGTACTCAGAGAGAGTTTTCAGCACAGCCGGGAACCTTGTGAGCGAACGGCGTAGGAGGCTACTTCCTCAAAATGTGGAAAATATGATGTTTATCATGAGGAAGACATTTCCAGGCAATTATGTCACAGTACAGAGTCTTCTGTAATGGTGTATTCCAGCGGGGATGAATTAATATTGTGTGAGGGTGATGTACACACTGATGAGTGTGAGGATGGCAGTGATGGTGACATCTTGCCACTGTAGAGCTGTTGCCTTAAGACAATTGGTAGCTTGTTTTGTGGGGGCCCAAACAAACTAAGCACTTCAGCCACAAAAGTGGCAGTCCCTGTCGCTGAAATGCTTGGCTTGTTAAAGTGTGCATGTCCTTTTTAATACCCAACATAAGTGTGGGTGGGGGGGCCCAAGGACAATTCCATCTTGCACTACCTTTTATTTCTGCCACTGCTGTGTGGCAATGTTTCATAAATGTGCTTTAAACTGCAGTGTCTGTGCCTCTGCTCTGTCACTTAGTAACCAGCCAGCTCACTGCAGCCTTTGGCCAGTAATGGTGAAAACAATATTGTAAGCTGTGAGGTGGTCTAAATTGACTGTAAGTGACTGGAAATTAATGTTATTGAGTTTAATAATACTCTAGGAAGCAAAAAAAAGCAAATTATGTGATTTTAGCTTTTTTTGTGGCAATTTTTGTAAAAAAATCCAAATACAAATACAAAACCAGTCATGGCAGGTTTGGCAAATCCAAAGCCAGACGATGAATCAAAGCCAAATCCAAATCCAATAAAAATGGTTCGGCGCACATCCCTAATTATTATGTGATTATTATTAGTGCTGCTATGCAGTCTTTCTACTAAATAAGGGACAAATCGGAGGGGTTAAAATAACCACATCCCTCCCTGCCTCAATTGTAAATTTGCGGTGTGGTTATAACTTCAGGTCAAAGCTTCTACATAATAAATATATGTGTATATAATTCTATATATTATCCATGTACATACGCTCAATGGGGTGTATTTACACAGCTGTCAGGTTCCTTTACAATATGCCAGTAAACTACACATGATGGTCCACGATGTGCTTTCTGAATTTAGATTTATATGTGTACTTAGAGCATTGTTTAACTTTAAAGGGTTTGATTTTATAATAGAATGTAGAGTGTCAGAGCTCTTTCACACCTGCTTCAATGTGTATTTGTGAGAAATGCCCAATTTAAATGATAGGAATTAGTAATAATAGGGAAACAGGCCCACATTATGACTAATGCACATCTGACACATGCAGTGGAGAGTACAGGTTTTTCACACATCCTTATAAATGGATTTTGGCCCTTGATAATCCAGAATAAAAAATATGTGCATGAGTGTAAACTGCACTGGGCGCACGCAGCGGTTGAATTGCGATTATGCTCACACAGAGGATTCACTCGCAAAGTGAGTGACACTTAGCGTTTGGGGCAGGTAACGGGGGGGTGATTAGAGAAACCCAGGCGTGTCAGGACCATATAAACACTGTTTTCTGGGCGTCCATAAATTATCCACTGCGTCCTCACCCACAGCAGGAGAGCCCTCTGTGTGTCTGGAGACCCCCTGTGTCTGCGGCAGCTTAGACTTACTCAGAAGGCTGATGGCCGCCTGATCTGCATCCACTGGCGTTGCTATGGGGGTGCGTGCCGCACCCGGGTGTCACCCTCGGAGGGGTGACACCAATATGCCGGCTCCTCCTCAGTGACAGGAGCCTGGTGATGCAGTGTGACATTCTCCTGCAGCACTTGGCTCCTGTCGCAGAGGAGGAACTGAAAGTGCAGCCGCGGGAAGTTGTTCCTTGGTTTGGGGGCAGCCCAGCATCTCCGAGGATTCTGGGAACGCCGCCTGAGTGATGCATGCGGGGTTTTCTGCGAGGCCACACCCCTTTTTGTGGACAGGGGGGGGGCATATGATGCCTGCACCGGGTGTCACCATAACCGGTGACACTTCTGTCTGCGTGTCCAATGTTTACGGCTTTATGCGCGAGCGGCAGATGTGAAATGCCTTCATTGGACGCCTCTAAGCTCTGGAGTGAGTCATTAGCAGATTTTTTTTGCAATTGCAAATCTGTGAGATATCGCAGCTGCGATGGCATTTGTGGCCGCATCTGAATTCAGGATAAAACTATGTGATTGATGAATGTGTGAAAGGGATATAAAGGTGACTGGCTCAGGTAGCAGCATTTCGGTCAGTACCTGAGGGTCTGATTCTGAATCGGACGCTGTAGCTCCCGTGTCTGTGTCTTTTGCTGTTAGAGCATCTGCGACTTCATGCAAATACCACTACAAGCCATTCCCTGCTGTACATCCGTGCGTCTGTATGAGCAAGGTATCGATACACCCACTTTGAGCTGTACCCACTATACCACCAATGTTTAGTAACCCCTGCACCACCAATGTACCTACTGTATAACCAATGCAATTCACCCCCTGCCCCACCAATGTTATTAACCCCTGCACTACCAATGTACCCACTGTGCCACCAATGTTTATTAACCCCTGCACCGCCAATGTTATTAATCAGGCGTATTAATATTGTGATTATTATGCCACCGGGACACCAATTTTATGACATTGGCGTAATGGTACGTCAGTGTATCTCCCTATTTTTGAAAAATATTTTTACGACCACAAATTTTTTATGTTCAATATGGTATTACAATCCAAAGGAAAATGTTCAACACTGTAAAATTATGTATAATGTATTTTAAAAATCACCAATCAACAGATAAACATTTTCAAAAATATAAACAGTAAAAACATTAAAGATGTTAAAACATTACAACAATATAACATTAAAAACATTGGTAAAAAAAATTGGTATATATAATCAGTTTTTATCCCCTTTTTTACACAAATATGAATAGTGCTAGAGAACTTGAATTATATCAAAGCCGTTAGTGTCTCTGGAAAATAAAACTAGAGGATTACAGCAACAGGGGAAAAAAAAACTGCAGCCATCACCGAGCTTGTGACATACAGCAAGCCCTATCACAGTGAGGCCTGTCCAAAATGGGTGCAGGCCAAAATTCTAAATCTACACACAGTGTACCTCAAAGAGTACAAGAAACGACTGGACTTGTGGTCTTCAGAAGCAGGGGACGGTGATGTCTACAAGAGCAACTTATGTTACTTTGACCTGCTCTTTTCATTCACGACCGAGAACCACAAAGAGCTTCTCAGTGTCTAATGGTTGAGAATGTGCCAGGAAAGCGGGAAGCGGACACAGAGGAAGCGGGAGGATCGTCGACTCTGGATGTGGTAAGTATAGACACAGTGCATACACACCGTGCCGAATGTTTGTTAGTAAAGTCCTTTTAAAACAGTCCCAAATTGACCACATTTGTTCAATGGATACAGTCCTTCTGCCATGGCACTGCCCCAACTCCATTAAAATTGGTCAGGTGTTGATCCCTGAACTCTATAGTCCGCGCAGTCCCCGTTGTATCCAGATTGACAGGTTGTGCCACAGAGTGCATTTGGACTGTCTTCTCTGGCTGGTCCGGTTCGTCTGGTATAGCTGTGTCTGATGTACTCTGTTGGCTGGTTGTTTTTTTTCTCAGAAAATTGTGTAGGACACAGAATGCCAAGTAGACCAAATCAATTTTGTCCACACTCAGATTTATTGCTGTAGGGAATATTCTGAACCGGTTGCTCAGAATGTCGAAGGCGTTTTCCACAATCCTCCGTGCCCTGGTTAGCCTGTAGTTATAGATGCGCTTTTCTTTAGTTAGGCCCTTTTGCGTGTATGGCTTCATCAAGTGTTCATGTAGAGCAAACGCCTCGTAAGCGACAAGCACAAAGTTAAAGCTGTGCTTCGTTTCCACTGTAGTTGGCAAATTCAGGTGTTTGGAGGCAAGTCTCTCATATAAGAGGGTTTTTTTAAAGTACCCTCCATCCGAAGCACAGCCATTTTTCCCTACATCAACAAATATAAACTCATAGTTGACGTTCACCATCGCCATGAGTACTATACTGAAAACCCCCTTGTAATTGTAATAATACGATCCGCTGTGGGCAGGTGGGGTAATGAGGATATGTTTTCCATCAAATGCTCTGCCGCAGTTTGGAAAATTCCACCTCCGACCGAATTCCTCAGCAATGGATTGCCACTCCTTCACCATTGAGGGAAACTAGAATAAAATAATAAAAATAAAATATTATTACATGATATTTATTTTAATTTTTCTCCCCTCCAACAGTTTGGTACACGTGACCTGGCTCTGAGCCCTGCCCCCCAAATGGAGGTCATCAGTGAGAGTGAGAGGGAAGTGAGCAGTCACCCACCTACAAAGCAAAGATATCATCGCAAGGCCCAAAGCCAGCAGTCTCAGTCATCGGGACTAATAAAACAAGTGGAGCTGGCCCTCCAAACACCGCCCGATATGTTTGATAATCTGGGCACCCATATCGCCAGTTCAGTACGTGCTATGGATCCGGAACAGCAGATCCACGCCGAACGCATCATATATGAAACAGTGATTAAGGGTAAAACAAAGCAATTTGCTAGTACAACATGGCTTTCTGACGAGCCTCTGCCCCAGCCGACTGTACAGCCAGTTCAGATGATTGGGCCCTCTACATCACATCGACTGCCACATACCAGCCCACTACACTCATGGGTCCAACCCCATCCCACCATAATCCACAACCCACTTACCCTTCCACATCCTCAGAGGCTCTGTACAGAGCCATGCTGGAGGTGAACAAGGAGCCACCTCAATTTTTTAATTTTTTAAATCATTTATTGTAATTTTGCTATTTATTCTTAAAAATATCTACTACTCCATGGTATACGATGGTGACAACGCAGATTGGACACTGTCACTAAATACATGGCGTAAAGACAGATTGTTGGAAGCCAGAGCCACAAACTGTACTTGCGCCATGTGTTTCTTGGCCTATTCAATCCGGCGTCTGAACCACCGTATGCCATAGAGCAGCACAGCTATTGGGACTGATAAAACTTGTTGATAATGCAGTTTTTTTTCTATTAACAATTTAAGCCATGTTGGTTAACACTTTAAGAAAATGCAGCCATGTTGGTTGCCACAATTCAAATCTTCAGCCATAACGGTTGCTATGTTGCAAATATACAGCTATGTTGGCTGTTTTTTTTCTACATTTTGTTTAAAAAAACAAAAACATTTTCTTTCACAAGAAAGATATGTGTAGTGTTTTTACTCTCCTTAAAGTACTGGTACTTCAGGACATTCACAATGGCTTTGCAGGTCTGCGGAATGATGACGCCCAAAGCCTGGGGGGAAAGGAGGGTCCCAAACTTCAGGTCTTCAAAGGACCTTCCTATAGCCAGGAACCTCAGGGGATCAATGAGCCTCTCCTCAACAGGAATGGCCCTCCGCATCAGAGCCGTAACTAAACTTTTTAGTGCCCATTGCCAGAGAGAGCACATAAGACATTGTGACATAAGATAGTGCACTTGAAAAAGGGCCATGGCCTCATGGGGAAGGGCCAGGGAAGAGATAGGGGAGGCCAGAAGATGCTGGGGATAAAAGAAGAGGAAGCTACAAGTGAGAATGGTAATAAACAGGAAAATTGACAGGCCCAAACAGCGCCCCCTGCCCTGCGGTGTCCTGTACCATGGCACTGGTCGCATTACCCTAGTTACGGCTCTGCTCCGCATATTAGTGTTCTGTCTCTGGATATAGGGGGTCACCAGACGCAGCAACTCCTGGAAGGTGGCGTCATCCATGCGCAGGTAGTGGCAGTAATTGTCCAGGTTGTTCTCCCTAATCCCCCCCAGCAGCGGCATGTGGGAGCGAGTCTCCCTCCTCATCAGCCACTTCTTCGTCCAGCAGGACCTCATCCTCCTCCTTTCCTCAGCTCCATCACCTTTCAGCTTCATATAGCCATCGGCTACCAGAAGTTTATAGAGATAGGAATCCATCACCACAGAATAGAATGCAGAATAAACACACTTTGGGGCCTATTCATTAAACTTAAAAATTATCTGGAGATAATTAGCTTTAGAACTCTCATGGAGTTCTAGCTAATTATAGGTGAAATTCATCATTCCACCTCTCCATAAGTATCTATTCCGAAAAGCTGTCATTTTTGCAATGACAGCTTTTCGGGAAATAGATACTTTTCCCTCTCTACACTACCTTATCGCGTCTGGAAACAGTGCTGCGCATGCGCTGTTACATCTGTAAAACCAGCGCATGCGCAGCACCGCCTACAGATGCGTTAAGTTTGTGTACCCCCCCGACACCCCCCCCCCCCCGACTTACCTGTCCGCGCAGCAGCCTCCGGCTCCGTCCTGCTGGTCTGTCATGTAGTTTCCCAGCAGACCACATGACAGATTAGAAAAAAAAAAAAAAAAAAAAGCACACATGTCCGACCAGCCTCCGGAGCCTGAGGACGGAGCAGAGCGTCGGAGGGACTCGTCGGGGGACCAAGCCTCACTAGTCACAGAGCAGACGTGCACAAAGCAAAAATGGCGCCTGCTTTATATACCCACTAGTTAAGCCCTTCCACTATGTAAATTCCAACAGATGCATCGTGAGGTTGTTTGCTGCAAACGATATATCGTTAACGACCCATCTATAACGTCTGGTCGTTTGTACAATTGTTCCATCTGTAGGCACAATATCGTTTGTTCAGGATTTCAAGGGGAATCGCAAATGACCGTGTGTTGGGGCCTTAAGTGTCTAAGCTTACAACCATTTCAGCGACACGCCCATAACACGCCCAATAAGACAGACCATCTTCACGTGTATGAACACGCCCAACACATTTATAATATGTTTCTGACACTATACATTCCAGTCGCAATTGCGGCTCTGTGCGTACAAACTGTAGGACACATGCGCTGTGCGACTTTTTAACAACTTAGACACATGTGCAGTAGCAAAAAAAATCACACAAATTCGTGAACATCAGCATAAACTGCTACACAGAATCAGGACCTCAGTGTTTTTGTGCAAAATAGGTCTCCAATCAACAAACTAACTTTTTAACATAAAAGTGTATTAATGATGAGCAGAAACCGTCAATACTAGCCCTCATAAGGAGTACTGACTCACTGCAGCCGAAGTGCTCAACGCTTTAGTAATAGTGGCTTGCCACATAAATAACACCACTCTTTTCACTATGATGTTCCTATTTACAAAGAGGAGAGAAAAAGAAACCAATGCACTCAGGGCTCTATTTATTAACATTATTTTTACTAAAATAAAGTGAAAAAGGGTGTTTTCACACCCTTTTCACATTATTTTAGTTTCACCTGTAGTTATTACAGGGCAATTGGAGTAGAATTAGTAAAATTCTACTCCAACCCCCAGTATCACTTATTTTTAGTAAAGCAGATCGCATTTCCCATAATTGTAATGGGAAATGTGATCCGACCTAAGTTACTAAGAATAAATTGTAAAAAAATACCGGGGGAAGCCCTGTGATAATAACGCCACCTGGAGGTGGCGTTATCCAGAGTCTCCCCCGGTTACCGGGCTCCCACTCTGCTCTAACGGGGAGAGCAGAGGCGGGAGCCGGTACCAGTAATCAGCTGTGTGGTCTAAGCAGACCGCAAGCTGATTGCTGTAAAAAAAAGAAAAAAAAATTAAACATTTTTTTTTTACTTACCTGAATCCAGGGACCGGTGATCGGGCCTCCGGTGATGGCTCCTCTCCGGTCAGCTGGTCTCCCATAGTACATGGGGGCCCGGTCATCAGGTGATGGGGTCCCAGTGCAGTATGGGAGATCACCTGATCGGGAAGCCCGGAGAAGATCACCGGAGGCCAGGAGGATGCAGGTAAGTGTAATGAAGGGAGGGGGGGTCGCGGGGGTCCGTGATCGCGGGGGGCGGGGCTTAGTGCCGGGGGCGGGGCTTAGCATCGGTGGGGGGTAGCAGTGACGGTGGATCGGTGAATGCGCGGGCTCTTAGTTGCGGTATTTTTTCCAAAAATACCGCGACTAGAGTGCGGATGGGATCCGCAGGGACAGAGCTTTATCGCAAGCTCTGTCCCTGCAAGGGATTTATAGTAAATCCTTGTGATATTGCCTGAATTCGCAATGCGAATTCACTCGGTAATATCACACTACAATCCGCATTCAATATCTACGTGACACCTGTTTCCTCTCATGAATCCTCTTCCCCCCCACAGCCTCTTACAGTAGGTGTTCCCCAAGGTTCCGTTCTTGGACCTCTACTATTCTTCCTCTATACGTCCTCTCTAGGTGAACTAATCAGTTCTTTTGACCTCCATTATCATCTCTATGCTGATGATAGTCAGATCTACCTTTCCTCCCCTGACCTCTCCCCCTCTCTACTGACTCATATCTCCAACTGTCTCTCTGCTATCTCTTCCTGGATGTCCCAGCGATTTCTTAAACTCAATATGTCTAAGACAGAGCTGATCGTCTTCCTACCCTCCCACATAACCTCACTTCCCACTATTTCTTTATCAATTGATGGTATAGTATAACCTGGGCCGCAACTAGGGGGGGGCTGAGGGGTCATGTGCACCGGGCGCCATCCTCCAGTGGCCACACACTTTTCTGTGCCGGAGGTCTGCAGATAGAGACCTCCTGCTGTGGTGCGCGCCGGACATTGAATATCGGCGGAAGATCCCGCCCTCCCTCCTGCTGTCGGAAGTCAGGGTAAGCACTCGGGGGGGGGGGCGGAGAGTCAGTGAGAGGGGCGGCAGTGCTGCACTGGGCGCACTGCCGTCTAGCTACGGCGCTGGTATAACTATCTCATCTAGCCACAAAGTGCGCTGTCTTGGAGTTATCCTGGACTCATCCCTCTCCTTCAAACCACATATCCAGAACCTTTCACAGTCCTGTCGTTTCCATCTCAAAAATATTTCTAAGATCAGACCCAGGACCTCATTCAGAGTCGGTCGAAGCGCCTGCACGCTCATATGCCACCGATGTTCGCTAAACTGCGCATGCGTAAAGTTCGCAATGCGCGTGCGCAAACTAGCCGCTACGATCAGAAATTTCTCTCTCCTTGAACACAGCCAGGTCGGTAGTTTGAGTGACAGATTGAACCGTTTGTGGGTGGTAACAGGGGAAGGTGCTTGAAAACGGGGGAGTGGAGATCCAAACGCAGGCATGCCTAATTATGCGAATGGTGTTTTATGGGAGAGCATAATTAACAAAGTAGTGTCATGGCACACGTGACATGGGAGGTTTTTACACTGACATGATCGTAGAGCTTAAGAGAGGGTATGGTCAACCTTAAGCTCTACGACCATTTCCGATGGTGCCCGATGGTCTCGATTAATCCTTATATGCCCGGAGATGACGTGTAATGCGTACGAGAAGAGGGCGTATTTTTTGTCTTCCGGCCGCTTCCTCCCCTTGGTCTGCCAGCTGCCGATCCGATCTCAGGGACGCAACATGCGAGTGCATCATTTGCATATCCGGCCCCTTTTCCCGTGCGGCCGCTTCGACCGACTCTGAATGAGGTTCCCTATCTCACCCAGGATGCTACAAAAACCCTCATACACTCACTGGTCATCTCCAGATTGGACTACTGTAACCTCCTATCTGGCCTCCCCAAATCCCATCTCTCTCCTCTCCAGTCTATCCTTAATGCTGCTGCACTGCTTATCTTCCTCTCCAAACGCTCTACATCTGCCTCCCCTCTCCTACAAGCACTCCACTGGCTCCCCTTCCCTTTTAGAACCCAATTTAAAGTTCTCACGCTCACTTACAAAGCCCTCACCCAGTCTTCCCCCATATACATCTCTGATCTCATTTCCCTTCACTCTCCTCTCCGCTCTCTTCGTTCAACTAATGCATGCCGCCTTTCAAGCCAGCTGATTACTTCCTCCCACTCCCGCCTCCAAGACTTTGCCCACACTGCTCCCCACCTCTGGAACTCTCTCCCACTCCCCATCAGACTCTCCACCTCTTTGCAATCCTTCAAACAAGCTCTCAAGACCCATTATTTCATCAAAGCCTTCCAGCTGTCATTCTAACTCCCTGATACATACACCTTCCTCCCCATCTGTGTCACCCCTGTTTGTCTTCCCCTCCCCTTTTAGAATGTAAGCTCTTATGAGCAGGTCCCTCTAACCTCTTGTACTTCTCCCTACTTTAGTTTCATCTACTTCTTACTCACCACTAGGGCACCTAACACTTGGCTGCTTATGCTCTGTTGCTTATCTGGGTGTTATGGTCACTAATGTAGCAATATATATAATCCATGTCCTGGTCCTGTATTGTATTGTTCTGTAAGTCGCTTGTCTACAACTTGTTTATGTGCTTTGCAAGGCGCTGCGGGACACTTGTGGCGCCATATAAATAAATGATGATAATAATAATAATAATAATATATTGGAATATGGGATTAGCCCTTGAAACTCTACCAGACCTGGTAAATGCATGACAGGACAAGTACTGTATATTCCTGTTAAGAGGGCTCACTATTAGGCATGGACTTGGGAGCAGTGACGTAACTATAAATTTTGTTCCCCCCTGCCAAAAAAATCTGCCCCCCCATCCCCTGCGCAATTGTTGCGAGGTGGAGAGAAGTGTGAGATGTCTTCTGTTGCTGAGTGACACTGATAGGAGCAAGATGGGGCCGGGATGCCAGCTGAACTCGAAGCGGTGAGGTGAGGAGGCTCTGCAATGGCCCATGGGAGCAACTGCTGTAGCCAGGCATGCAAAGCAGCTCCTCCTCGGCCATTTTCCTTTGGCTTCATAGAGAGCTTCTGCACATGCGCAGGAGCTTCCCCTGGAGACTGAAGGGGAAATGCTGCTAATCAGAGCTGTGCTCAGATCACATGGCAACCGGCCCCGCAGCCAAATCAGCCCCGCTCCAAGCCACTTAAGGGAGGGCGGAGTCGACCCAGCGGGAACTCTCCTGAATTCCCGGCGGTACAATCCGCCCCTGAAGGATTCCTCTGCCAGCATCCATCGTCCTGGATTAGTTATGTTGCTGCCCCCGCGCTTCCCCCTGCCGGTGCCCCCAAGCCACCGCAAGGTCTGCGGGGGCTTTTGTTACACCACTGCATGGGAGTGTCCTGGACTCTAGCAGGTACTTCCTCAAGACAGTCTCTGTCCATGACAATTGGTGCTCTAGCACATTCAATAGGTGTTAAGGCAGGTGAGTCAGAAGGTCCAGACATACCCAAGAGGTGGCACATATTACGCGCTACAACATAACTGTTGGGCCTGTTGGAACATCTCTGCATTGTACTTAATATATCAAGTCCCACAGGAGTTGGGATGCAAACTGTTTGCTCAGAATTCAGATGACTCAAATGGGGAGAGTATTAGTCATAACTGGCCTTGAGCCACAATCTGTACCTCAATGCATCTTACACATTATTCGCACTCTTTAGTTTGAGCTAGGTTTGGTGGTAGGAATGTGCAAGTGTTCCTTGAAACAAGACATTGAGCAGAAGAGGGAAGTCCATCTCTTAAGTTGAGGAGGACCAGGCACAAATCTGAACTCTCTCTAGAACATCCAATTGAAGATGTCAGTGACAACAGTGGACCAGAGATGTTCTGTTACATTGTATAGGGTAAGAAGTTCATTGGCATGATGAGCCTGGAGAGCCGTGCAAGGAGTACAAACAGAAACAACTCACTCAATGTAAGCAGGCGCAGAAGGCCAGAACAGAGTGTAATTAGCCCTGTGATTAGTAGCTTGATGGACATAGAAATTCAGCAGAGCACAATTGGCCTCATGGTGCTCTTCCAAATGCCTGAATGATAAGAAATCCAACTCCATAACATCGATATTGTCATCACCATAGAGCATCAGATTGAGGGAGGTAAGCTTGATGAAGGGTTGAATATTAGTTATCCCCCGTATGTATTAAGGAGGGACCTCAGCAGGTATCTAAGATTCCTCCTATAATCCCTCCATTACCGCTGGCAGCCGCCTCCCCCATAGGTTTCTATGCATTAAGCCTATCATAAGTCTCCTCAGATTTCTGGCCCTGTCGAACACATGACTCATACACTAACCAATAGAATTGCTCCTGTTAATATCCTAAATACATTAGCCAATCAGAAAATTTTTGAGCACTTTATCAAAAATGATTTTTTGGCAAAACTCCATTGCCATCATGAGAGCCTCCGCATTCACCAGGCGCGAGCTGCTGGTGCTTATGGAGGTGATGGATCGGCGGATAACCAGCCAGCCTCCACCCATCAGCAACCGGGAGAAGCGATCCGCATATGCGCTCCTTCGGCTCACGCCGCCATATCGGGCAGCTGGAGCGCAGGTGGTCGGACCGCAACGGCGGACGCCCCGCTTGCTGGCATGCTTTCGCATGCAGATCGCTGCGAGTAAGTTTAATGGATTGTGGTTTTCATGTTTGTCTTTGTGGCCCTAACTGCATGGCCATGTTTTCCGTGTCTTTCATCTTTATTCATTCTCCTCATATCTGCATGGCCATGTTTTCCCTGTCTTTCATCTTTATTCATTCTCCTCATATCTGCATGGCCATGTTTTCCCTGTCTTTCATCTTTATTCATTCTCCTCATATCTGCATGGCCATGTTTTCCCTGTCTTTCATCTTTATTCATTCTCCTCATATCTGCATGGCCATGTTTTCCCTGTCTTTCATCTTTATTCATTCTCCTCATATCTGCATGGCCATGTTTTCCCTGTCTTTCATCTTTATTCATTCTCCTCATATCTGCATGGCCATGTTTTCCCTGTCTTTCATCTTTATTCATTCTCCTCATATCTGCATGGCCATGTTTTCCCTGTCTTTCATCTTTATTCATTCTCCTCATATCTGCATGGCCATGTTTTCCCTGTCTTTCATCTTTATTCATTCTCCTCATATCTGCATGGCCATGTTTTCCCTGTCTTTCATCTTTATACATTCTCCTCATATCTGCATGGCCATGTTTTCCCTGTCTTTCATCTTTATTCATTCTCCTCATATCTGCATGGCCATGTTTTCCCTGTCTTTCATCTTTATTCATTCTCCTCATATCTGCATGGCCATGTTTTCCCTGTCTTTCATCTTTATTCATTCTAATTTTTTTTTTTGGGGGGGGGGTTTGGGGGTGCATTTGAAATTGATTTTGTTTGCGGATTTGTGTTGGATCTAACCACAATTTGTTTACCATCTTTTAGGGGCCCAGCGAAGACTACGCCATCAGCGTCCCGCCAGACGGCGAGCACGGCCACTCTCCCCCACCCCCAGCCAACACTCCAACTCCACTCCTTCCCCTATTCCCCCCTCCTCCCCAGCCTTCCTACACCCTCAGCCAGATTTTTCTGGACTCCTTCCCCTCCGTCCCAATTCCCCCTCTCCTCCAACCACCCCTCTTCGAATGACCCCCTCCCCGGAGTCGGTCATTACACCGCCCCGATCTTTGGGGAATGGACCCACCTCCGAGGAGGATGATGGAGGGCCTTCTGTAGCTGGCGTTGGGTCTTCCGGTATGTTTTTTTTTGCTGTTTTTTTTCTAAACAAACTGTTTGTTTTTTGTTTTTAATTTTATGTTTTTTGTTTGTTTTACACAAAAAAAAGTGGTTTTGGTCGTTTGCCGTAACCTGTTACTGCTGTTTTCAACATACACATAGCACACCTGTCTGAATTTGGACATAGGCCTTGTATTTTTGCCTTACACCATTTTAGTGTGATGAATTTTAATGCATTTTTTTTGTTGTTTTTTAAATTGTTTTTTTATGTGGTTTCACTATTGTTGTATTAATCCCCAATTTTTTCTCACCCACAGAGGAACAGAGGCTTCGGGCAAATTTAATAGGATGTGTGGCCCAGATGCACAGCCAAATCATCGGGGTGCTGGTGGTCCTTGACCGTATGTCGGTCCTCCTTAGGGAGTAGTTTTTTTTTGTTCAACATTCTGTAAATAAATTGTTTTGTTTGAAGTTACGTTCTGGCTCATTCGTTTTGTCCCAACCACATATTGTTTACCCTGACATAAGTATAGTGTTCCTGCAAGGATTTCACATTTGGGCCAATAAGAGTGTGTGTTGTATTTTTGGGTCAAACAGCCACAAGAAACACCTAACAGCACAAATCTGATTTCCCTTTTTTGGTGTAGTCACAATTAGATATTTCAACATTTTCCAGGTTCCTAGTTGGTGTGCAAGCAGCTTAGGGCAATATTACGAAGCAAAAGGATTGTCCAGGCTTCCTTTTGGTGTTGGTTTGGACCCAGAATAAAGGAATCATTTTTGCACAAATGGCGTCAGTACTGGATTACCCCTTAGTCAAATGTTACATGTGTGAACCTGGTTACACTTGGTGGTAACGTTACAAAAAAGGGACAACATTTCGCTCTAAAAAAATTTAATACCAACATAACAGAAATTGCAAAGTGGTCACTCACAAACAAAATACACAGTGATAATCTCAAATACAACACATACCAAAAAACAAACACCCAAAAAAAACAATCAAGAACTGGTTGACGAAGGACCATGCCAACATGATTCCACATATATGGCGTGGCAAGAGGTGTTCCCGAATATAGCCACAAAATATCCACATACAGGTTTTGTAAGGGTAGCAGGAAGTAGTTATCGTTGGAGTGCCAAAGATTATGTCAAAAAACAGAAGAGGGAGAAACAAATTAGCAAAAAATTAGATGCTCTCAAACAAACCCAACCACATTAGGTATCAACACTGTTTTTTTGCAAATAATTACCTAAAAAATCTGGCCACCACATCATCGCGTATGGCCCCCCCACATACTGACCTCCGACCAACCTCGGGGGGGCCATCCTCAGGTAAGGCATCCTCTGGCTGCATTGGGACACCACTCCTTATGGCAATGTTGTGAAATATCCCACACAGGACCACAATTTTCGAAACCATATCCGGCAAATACATGAGTTCGCCACCAGAGCGGTGGAGGCATCTGAATCGGCCTTTTAAAAGGCCGATACAGCGCTCCACCACTTGCCTGGTGGCAGTAAGTGCGGAATTATACTCACTTTGTGGCCCTGGTGTGGGAGCCAAATAAGGAGTGAGCAGCCAGGACGTGCAAGGGTAGCCACTGTCTCCTGTGAAAACAAAAAGACAACATCAGGCTCACTCTGTATGAAGCTTAACATTGTTATGTACTAAAGGTCTCCACTTACCCAGAAGCCACGCATCACCAGCTTGTAGGTTGGTTAATTTGTGCCATATCCCTGATTGCCGGATGACGAAGGAGTCATGTGCACTTCCTGGTAATTTTGCATTCAGGGACAGGATCTGGAGGGAGGCATCACATACCACCATTACATTGAGGGAGTGATAGTGTTTACGGTTTCTAAATATTGCCTCCAGCCGTGCTGGAGGCTGAAGTGGTATGTGAGTACCATCCACAACCCCTATGATGTGTGGGAAGCCAGCTATTTGGTAAAAATTGGCCTTGGCCACACTAAGGGCACCCATATCCAAAGGCATTTGAATAAAATGATGGAGGTGCTTGAAAAGTGCCTCCATCACTGCCCTCAGGATCCGGAAAAAGGAGGATTGTGAGATGCCCGCCACTATTCCCACCGTTGTTTGGAACGATCCTGAGGCACAGAAATGTAACACCGCCATTAATTGCGTAAGTGGTGGAATTGCTGTAGGACTGTCAATTTGCCGCTCAAGATCACTCTCTATTAATGAGAGAGTGTCTATGATGATTTTTGGAGGAAGACGGTATCGTCTTAAAACCTCATCACCTGGCATTCCAAAAAGGGTGACACGTGTTCGAAATATCTGGGGCCTTGCACGCCTACGATGCCTACACCTGGGACGAGATTGAGGTTGGTCGGCTTCCGGGAGCAGGGCCAGAACAATCCGACCCAAATCAACCTGAAATGACAACATTGGAAGGTCAGCCTTTTTACAACACCCAATAAAAATACATGTAACTTTGCTTTCAAATACCATCCAGTGATGCTTACATGCCGGGGTATTGTCATGATATGTTGTAACTGCAAATAATAACATCAAAAATATACATCATTTTATGCTGGCCATGTCATTATCACAAATTTAAGCAACACAAAACATAAAAGGGGACACACACACATTTGGCCCAAGAGCAAAATGACGTTACGCACACTACGCCAAATAGAGGCCAAATGTAATCAACCAATGCTCCAGGCGACAAAAAACATTATTAAGGGATGAATACACATTTCACAATGCGCTAATTAGTTCGCAAATACAGGGCACAATAGCAAGTAGTAAAAATGCGCTAATTAGTTCGCAAATACAGGGCACAATAGCAAGTAGTAAAAATGCGCTAATTAGTTCGCAAATACAGGGCACAATAGCAAGTAGTAAAAATGCGCTAATTAGATCGCAAATACAGGGCACAATAGCAAGTAGTAAAAATGTGCTAATTAGTTCGCAAATACAGGGCACAATAGCAAGTAGTAAAAATGCGCTAATTAGTTCGCAAATACAGGGCACAATAGCAAGTAGTAAAAATGCGCTAATTAGATCGCAAATACAGGGCACAATAACGGCGGCCAAAAATATTAACAAAAAACACAGAGTTCGATTTGCCAAAAAACAACGTCACATGTGGAAGGCCAACCAAAGTTGCGTACAGACAAACAAGAACATTCCCTAAACAATTTAACACATGAACTTACCAAGAGCTAATATCTAAGAAATCGGACCAAAATGTCTTTGGGGCAGAGCCAAAAAAAAACCTAAGAGAGATGAAATTACGGAAAAAAAATATTAGAAAAGTCAACACCACAATGAGAGACAAATTGCCACGAAGTTATACTTCCCCAAACTCACCAAAACTGGAAACGATCCAAAAAACCAAAAGTGAAAAAAAGGAACTGAAAACCAAGAAAAACCGCTAACACCAAAAAAAAAACAATAAACGCAATCTCCAAAACCAGCCAACAATCAACTCCAACCAACGTAACCTCCAACATTCAATAAACGCCACCTCGAGTCGAAACGCCACAACCCATAAATAGTGTTTAGTTTCCCGCCCAAATTAAGGAAGGATCAGAGGAACGCACAATCAATGATGCGGCCGCAAAATAAGGACGCATGTATAAATACGTCACAAGACAAAAACACAATTCTGGTGTATTTCTAGTTGGAACAACACACATGGATACAGACCAGGAAAACAATGGACAACAGTCCCGCGGTAAGTATTTCATGCATTTTGACTCAATGATTAATTCTAAACATATTATTGTGCAAGTTGGCAATTTGAGATTTCTTCAAATTACCCCAAATAGGTGAGGAGGATGACATGGAAGAGGCTGCTGGGCCCAGTAATCCGGGCAAAGCTGCCAAAAAGAAAAGGCAGCCACAATTCACAAGAAAGGAGATGGAGGTTTTGATTCGGAAGTGTGTGGACATCCTGCCACAGGCAGACAGGAATATGAGTGCAAGCCAGAAGTGGAGAATGTGGGAAGAGGTAGCCGTGGAGGTCAATAGGGTGGGGGATTATGTCCGTCTAGCCCGGGATGTCAAACGGCGGTAAGTAAACACTTGACCACCCTAAAACCAACAACCCAATCAAATAAAAAGTAATGCTTCCAATTTAACCCACAGATGGCAAGACTTCAAATATCGGCTGAAACAAAATATGGCACACAGGGCTAGGCATGCAAGGGGGACAGGTGGAGGTCCCACCCCTGTGTCATTGGAGTTTACAGATTTAGAAGAGCTGCCACAGGGGTGTGTGCAGCCTGTGGAGGTGTTTGGCGTGTCCAACATGGATATGGACATGCCAGACTTTGCGGCTCCTCATGTTGTCCCAAGTAAATGTTGTGATGTCACCAACTGTGAAATGTTATTGTGCCAATATGTAGATTCTAATGTGAGTCTTTTCTCATTTTTCCAACAGAGACACAGGCGGATGAGTCTGCTCCAGAGGGGAGCCTTGGCCGCAGATTTTCTGCTGGCTCTGCAGGGGAGGAACCAGTACATCCGGCTGAGGACCCTGCAGAAGCCAGTCCAGGGCAATCCCCCTCACAGGCAGTGTCCCTCCTCACAGAACTCAATTTCAAATCGGATTTCCATACGGAGATTCTGCAGAGGATGGACGCCAGTCTGGTACGGGTGGCTGAGGCCCTGGAGCAAAATGCTGCGGCCAACGTGACCATTGGTCAGGCCCTGGCGGAAAATACCAGGGCCAACATCCGCATCGCCACTGCCCTGGAGCAGCTCGTTTGCCAGCACATGGTGGAGCCGACCTCCCTTCCTGCCGGAACATCAGGATCCTCCACCTCTGGCACAACATCAGCCAATCCTCCAAATGTGCCTAGCCCTGTGCCTAGTCCAGAGGCCACAACATCTGCCTCTGGACAGGCCAGCCCGATGACATCCCGGACCCGGTCTGGCGCCCTCCCTCCCCCAGCCAAACGGGCGAAAAAACGGTGACACCATTGGCTACTTTTCCCACACTCCTTCTGTGCTTGCCTAATATTCCTTTCTGGCCAAAACTTCCCTTTCCTTTCTTGTGAATTGTTTTTAATTTTTACATTTACGTTTATTCAAAAATTATTGTTTGCACAATTAATAAATATTGTGGAACAGTGCCCAAAATGTTGTAGTTCAATATGTTTTTTTTTTATGGGTGGATACAAATAAATTTTGCAGAAATGTACGACTTTGTATTCTGACATTCTTTACAAAATGGGTTACTTTTAATCCGGGCCCACAAGCCAACAACGTTCAAAAACACAAATTACACATTGTAAAAAAAGTGCTCGTTAAGGAACGTTTAAAACATTACCTAAGGAGTAAAAATCACCTTGCAAACACAAAATGAGGGACCAAACCTAAACATGATGACATTATTGTTACAATAGTCCAAAAACGAACACATTGCGGCCAAAATACACCTACACACAAATGTACGCTAATTGATTGTGTAATCCTGACATTATGCAGCTATGATTTCCACCTGCGTTCGGTTTTGTGCTATCCAAAAAAACTGCTTTCCAAACACATACCAAGCCGGTTTTCAATCCAACACTAATTGAGTTTCTGACAAGCCGTGATTAATCGATGCAACATCGTGGAGTGCCGGGACGGAGGAGAAGGCCATCGCCACTGTGGTCGAGTTATCCAGCCCCTAAGCTGTGCGAGCATTTTGTAGGGAAAGAAGATCATCCAGTGACGTATGAGTTTGTACGAACACATTTGACGTTCGCATTTGTTAATGTATGTACGCCCCAAAAACGCCTCGCCACGCCTGCGTTTTTCCATCTCCACCCCCGTCAACGCCCAAAAACGGCCTGTTCTGTCAATCACATTTGACATGTCACTTCCTGTACGCTATTTGACGAACGAGACAAAAAAAACTCGCAATCAGCCGTACGCACATGCGCAGTGTAACACCGGCGCATGCGCAGTTAGTCAACATCGGAACGCAACGAGCGTACTGCCTCTAACAAACGGCTCTGAATCAGGGCCAAAGTCTCCCCAAATGTTTTTCAGATGCTATAAAGTGCTCAAAGGAAATGCTCCCAAACGAAGAAATAATAATGTTCCTAATCCACATATACCGCAAAATCAATAAATGTGCCTTTGTCCAATGGTGTGGCATTAACAAAGAATATAGTAAACAGTGTCACAGTGGTAGGCAACACTCAGGGGCCTATTCATCATTACTATAATATCGTTGGAGGTAATTTGGTTTAGAACTCGAATGGAGTTCTACCTAATTAATCTCCATCGGTATCTATTCCGAAAAACCGTCATTTTAGCGATGACAGCTCTTCAGGAAAATAGATACTTTTCCCTGCCTAGTCCTATCTTACCGCAGCTGTAATCAGTGCTGCGCATGCACCGTACAGATCACAGAAGTGGCAGCACTGATTACAGCTGCGGTAACTGGATATAAAAAAAAATTCCCCGCACCCCCCTCCCCACCTATCTAACCGGCTGTCGGGCTGCAGCCGTGGACCCCGACCTCCCGCCTGGACCCAGCTACTACAAGGACGGCCAAGCAGAGGGAACTCTAGACTTTTTTTTTTTTTTGTTATAGCTCCTCGCCGCAATGCTGCTGCCGGGTAGCGTCTCCCCTCTCCTCTGTTCCCCGGTGGCACTTTTATGTGCTTCTTTATTTAACTGTTTATAGTAAATAAACAGTTAATTGAAGAAGCACTTACAAGTGCCACTGGGGAACAGCGGGGAGACACTGCCCGGTAGCAGCAGCAGCATTGCGGCGGGGAGAACACACAGCCTGAGAAGGGGGTCCAGAGCGATGGAGGGAGCCGGAGGAGGACCTGCCCAGCTGAAAGCAGTTAAGGATAACCAGCTATATGCCACCTGAGAGTGGCGTATAGTAACACCATCAAATTCCGAAAATACATAATTTTCGGAATTTGATGAACAGCCTAATTTCCATATCCCAATACTACTGTACTAATGTATGGGGAGTGTGGAAATTAACGCAGACGGACTTAACCAGGAGATATCAGTGATATCTCCTGTGCAGGGGCGTAGGGAGGGCGGTTCCAGTGGAGCGCAAGCTCCAGGCGCCGCATGCTGTGTACCCGGCAGCTGTCTAAGCTGACAGCCTGCCAGGTGCCAGCATTGAACTGTGAACACTGGCCTCTGAAGTGATCGGAGGCTAAGGAAATCCGATCGCTTCAGAGGCCAGCGTTCCCAGTGATGCAGTGCGCAGGTGATGTCATAACGTCACCCACGCGCTGAGGAGCCTGCACAGCCGCGCCTGCTGGATCTAGATAGATCCAGTCAGGGCGGCAGCGCCAACGATAGCCACGATGGATCAGGTAAGTACTGGGGGGGGCAGAATTACAGGGGCAGAACTACGGGGGGGGGGGGAGAAATACAGGGGCACTACTTTAAGGGGCACAACAACTGGGGACACTGCATATTGGCACCACAACAGGGGGCATTGCATATGGGCACCACTACAGAGGGCACTGCATATGGGCACTGCTACAGGGGGAACAGCATGGGGGGAACTACTTTAAGGGGCAGAATTACAGAGGCACTACTTTGAGGGGCACAACTACTGTGGGCACTGCATATGGGCACCACTACAGAGGGCACTGCATATGGGCACCACAGCAGGGGGCATTGCATATGGGCACCACTACAGGGTGCACTTCATATGAGCACTACTACAGGGGACACTGCTTGGGGGGGACTATTTTAAGGGGCAGAACTACAGGGTACTACTTTAAGGGGCACAACTACTGGGGGCACTGCATATAGGGGACACTGCATATGGGCACCACTACAGGGGGCACTGCATATGGGCACCACTACAGGGGGCATTGCATATGGGCACAACTCATACTTGCCTACTTTTGAAAACTAGTTTCAGAGAGATTGTAAGAGGTAGCAGAATGTGCCGCGCTCTGCGCCACTGAGGGGGGGTGTCATATTCCGCCCAAAGGGTGTGTCTAGCTCCACCTATGGGTGTGTCTATTGTCACTCAGGATATAGAAAAATAAATAAAATATATATATATGTATATATTAGGGGTGAGCGGGTTCGGATTTCTGAAATCCGAACCCCCCCGAGCCCCCCCGATCCGAGTCCGATCCGAGTCAGGCTCGACTTTTCCCGCCTGACTCGGATCTGAAATCGAGGCAAAACGTCATCATCCCGCCTTCCGAGTCTCGCAGGTTTTGGATCCTATATAAGGTACCCGCGTCGGCGCCATTTTCTCACTCGGCTGTGGACAGTGAAGAGGGAGGGTGGGAGTTAGGGCTGTGTAGTGTAGTGTAGTGTAGTGTAGTGCTGCTGTTGTCCACTACTTCAAAGTCCATAGGGGCTGGCTGTGTTGTGCTGTGCTGCTGTTGTTAATAGGGGCTGTGTCCACTACTTCAAAGTCCATAGGGGCTGGCTGGACTGTGTTGTGCAGTCAGTTCTCCATAGGGGCTGTGTCCACTCCAAAGTCCTGTGCAGTGTCCCAGTCCTAAAGGAGTGCTGTAGTGTTGTCCAGGGGGTGCTCTGTCCATCAGGGGTGCTCCCCCCAAGTGCTAAAAAAATAATATATTTTCTGTGTTTGTGAATTGTGTGCGCAGTAGCCGCACGTGCATCAACAAAGTAGTGCCAAGCGTGCGCCTGTGTCATAAGTAAAGGGCCGGCTGGCTTGACCGTTAAAGGGTGCTGTAACCCCCGAAAGTACACTCCAGTCCAAACCAAAAAAAAATTATTTTCTGTGTTTGTGAATTGTGTGCGCAGTAGCCGCACGTGCATCAACAAAGTAGTGCCAAGCGTGCGCCTGTGTCATAAGTAAAGGGCCGACTGGCTTGACCGTTAAGGGTGCTGTAACCCCCGAAAGTACACTCCAGTCCAAACCAAAAAAAAAATTATTTTCTGTGTCTAAGCCAGAAGTGGAGAATGTGGGAAGAGGTAGCCGTGGAGGTCAATAGGGTGGGGGATTATGTCCGTCTAGCCCGGGATGTCAAACGGCGGTAAGTAAACACTTGACCACCCTAAAACCAACAACCCAATCAAATAAAAAGTAATGCTTCCAATTTAACCCACAGATGGCAAGACTTCAAATATCGGCTGAAACAAAATATGGCACACAGGGCTAGGCATGCAAGGGGGACAGGTGGAGGTCCCACCCCTGTGTCATTGGAGTTTACAGATTTAGAAGAGCTGCCACAGGGGTGTGTGCAGCCTGTGGAGGTGTTTGGCGTGTCCAACATGGATATGGACATGCCAGACTTTGCGGCTCCTCATGTTGTCCCAAGTAAATGTTGTGATGTCACCAACTGTGAAATGTTATTGTGCCAATATGTAGATTCTAATGTGAGTCTTTTCTCATTTTTCCAACAGAGACACAGGCGGATGAGTCTGCTCCAGAGGGGAGCCTTGGCCGCAGATTTTCTGCTGGCTCTGCAGGGGAGGAACCAGTACATCCGGCTGAGGACCCTGCAGAAGCCAGTCCAGGGCAATCCCCCTCACAGGCAGTGTCCCTCCTCACAGAACTCAATTTCAAATCGGATTTCCATACGGAGATTCTGCAGAGGATGGACGCCAGTCTGGTACGGGTGGCTGAGGCCCTGGAGCAAAATGCTGCGGCCAACGTGACCATTGGTCAGGCCCTGGCGGAAAATACCAGGGCCAACATCCGCATCGCCACTGCCCTGGAGCAGCTCGTTTGCCAGCACATGGTGGAGCCGACCTCCCTTCCTGCCGGAACATCAGGATCCTCCACCTCTGGCACAACATCAGCCAATCCTCCAAATGTGCCTAGCCCTGTGCCTAGTCCAGAGGCCACAACATCTGCCTCTGGACAGGCCAGCCCGATGACATCCCGGACCCGGTCTGGCGCCCTCCCTCCCCCAGCCAAACGGGCGAAAAAACGGTGACACCATTGGCTACTTTTCCCACACTCCTTCTGTGCTTGCCTAATATTCCTTTCTGGCCAAAACTTCCCTTTCCTTTCTTGTGAATTGTTTTTAATTTTTACATTTACGTTTATTCAAAAATTATTGTTTGCACAATTAATAAATATTGTGGAACAGTGCCCAAAATGTTGTAGTTCAATATGTTTTTTTTTTATGGGTGGATACAAATAAATTTTGCAGAAATGTACGACTTTGTATTCTGACATTCTTTACAAAATGGGTTACTTTTAATCCGGGCCCACAAGCCAACAACGTTCAAAAACACAAATTACACATTGTAAAAAAAGTGCTCGTTAAGGAACGTTTAAAACATTACCTAAGGAGTAAAAATCACCTTGCAAACACAAAATGAGGGACCAAACCTAAACATGATGACATTATTGTTACAATAGTCCAAAAACGAACACATTGCGGCCAAAATACACCCACACAAATGTACGCTAATTGATTGTGTAATCCTGACATTATGCAGCTATGATTTCCACCTGCGTTCGGTTTTGTGCTATCCAAAAAAACTGCTTTCCAAACACATACCAAGCCGGTTTTCAATCCAACACTAATTGAGTTTCTGACAAGCCGTGATTAATCGATGCAACATCGTGGAGTGCCGGGACGGAGGAGAAGGCCATCGCCACTGTGGTCGAGTTATCCAGCCCCTAAGCTGTGCGAGCATTTTGTAGGGAAAGAAGATCATCCAGTGACGTATGAGTTTGTACGAACACATTTGACGTTCGCATTTGTTAATGTATGTACGCCCCAAAAACGCCTCGCCACGCCTGCGTTTTTCCATCTCCACCCCCGTCAACGCCCAAAAACGGCCTGTTCTGTCAATCACATTTGACATGTCACTTCCTGTACGCTATTTGACGAACGAGACAAAAAAAACTCGCAATCAGCCGTACGCACATGCGCAGTGTAACACCGGCGCATGCGCAGTTAGTCAACATCGGAACGCAACGAGCGTACTGCCTCTAACAAACGGCTCTGAATCAGGGCCAAAGTCTCCCCAAATGTTTTTCAGATGCTATAAAGTGCTCAAAGGAAATGCTCCCAAACGAAGAAATAATAATGTTCCTAATCCACATATACCGCAAAATCAATAAATGTGCCTTTGTCCAATGGTGTGGCATTAACAAAGAATATAGTAAACAGTGTCACAGTGGTAGGCAACACTCAGGGGCCTATTCATCATTACTATAATATCGTTGGAGGTAATTTGGTTTAGAACTCGAATGGAGTTCTACCTAATTAATCTCCATCGGTATCTATTCCGAAAAACCGTCATTTTTGCGATGACAGCTCTTCAGGAAAATAGATACTTTTCCCTGCCTAGTCCTATCTTACCGCAGCTGTAATCAGTGCTGCGCATGCACCGTACAGATCACAGAAGCGGCAGCACTGATTACAGCTGCGGTAACTGGATATAAAAAAAAATTCCCCGCACCCCCCTCCCCACCTATCTAACTGGCTGTCGGGCTGCAGCCGTGGACCCCGACCTCCCGCCTGGACCCAGCTACTACAAGGACGGCCAAGCAGAGGGAACTCTAGACTTTTTTTTTTTTTTGTTATAGCTCCTCGCCGCAATGCTGCTGCCGGGTAGCGTCTCCCCTCTCCTCTGTTCCCCGGTGGCACTTTTATGTGCTTCTTTATTTAACTGTTTATAGTAAATAAACAGTTAATTGAAGAAGCACTTACAAGTGCCACTGGGGAACAGCGGGGAGACACTGCCCGGTAGCAGCAGCAGCATTGCGGCGGGGAGAACACACAGCCTGAGAAGGGGGTCCAGAGCGATGGAGGGAGCCGGAGGAGGACCTGCCCAGCTGAAAGCAGTTAAGTATAACCAGCTATACGCCACCTGAGAGTGGCGTATAGTAACACCATCAAATTCCGAAAATACATAATTTTCGGAATTTGATGAACAGCCTAATTTCCATATCCCAATACTACTGTACTAATGTATGGGGAGTGTGGAAATTAACGCAGACGGACTTAACCAGGAGATATCAGTGATATCTCCTGTGCAGGGGCGTAGGGAGGGCGGTTCCAGTGGAGCGCAAGCTCCAGGCGCCGCATGCTGTGTACCCGGCAGCTGTCTAAGCTGACAGCCTGCCAGGTGCCAGCATTGAACTGTGAACACTGGCCTCTGAAGTGATCGGAGGCTAAGGAAATCCGATCGCTTCAGAGGCCAGCGTTCCCAGTGATGCAGTGCGCAGGTGATGTCATAACGTCACCCACGCGCTGAGGAGCCTGCACAGCCGCGCCTGCTGGATCTAGATAGATCCAGTCAGGGCGGCAGCGCCAACGATAGCCACGATGGATCAGGTAAGTACTGGGGGGGGCAGAATTACAGGGGCAGAACTACGGGGGGGGGAGAAATACAGGGGCACTACTTTAAGGGGCACAACAACTGGGGACACTGCATATTGGCACCACAACAGGGGGCATTGCATATGGGCACCACTACAGAGGGCACTGCATATGGGCACTGCTACAGGGGGAACAGCATGGGGGGAACTACTTTAAGGGGCAGAATTACAGAGGCACTACTTTGAGGGGCACAACTACTGTGGGCACTGCATATGGGCACCACTACAGAGGGCACTGCATATGGGCACCACAGCAGGGGGCATTGCATATGGGCACCACTACAGGGTGCACTTCATATGAGCACTACTACAGGGGACACTGCTTGGGGGGGACTATTTTAAGGGGCAGAACTACAGGGTACTACTTTAAGGGGCACAACTACTGGGGGCACTGCATATAGGGGGCACTGCATATGGGCACCACTACAGGGGGCACTGCATATGGGCACCACTACAGGGGGCATTGCATATGGGCACAACTCATACTTGCCTACTTTTGAAAACTAGTTTCAGAGAGATTGTAAGAGGTAGCAGAATGTGCCGCGCTCTGCGCCACTGAGGGGGGGTGTCATATTCCGCCCAAAGGGTGTGTCTAGCTCCACCTATGGGTGTGTCTATTGTCACTCAGGATATAGAAAAATAAATAAAATATATATATATGTATATATTAGGGGTGAGCGGGTTCGGATTTCTGAAATCCGAACCCCCCCAAGCCCCCCCGATCCGAGTCCGATCCGAGTCAGGCTCGACTTTTCCCACCTGACTCGGATCTGAAATCGAGGCAAAACGTCATCATCCCGCCTTCCGAGTCTCGCGGGTTTTGGATCCTATATAAGGTACCCGCGTCGGCGCCATTTTCTCACTCGGCTGTGGACAGTGAAGAGGGAGGGTGGGAGTTAGGGCTGTGTAGTGTAGTGTAGTGTAGTGCTGCTGTTGTCCACTACTTCAAAGTCCATAGGGGCTGGCTGTGTTGTGCTGTGCTGCTGTTGTTAATAGGGGCTGTGTCCACTACTTCAAAGTCCATAGGGGCTGGCTGGACTGTGTTGTGCAGTCAGTTCTCCATAGGGGCTGTGTCCACTCCAAAGTCCTGTGCAGTGTCCCAGTCCTAAAGGAGTGCTGTAGTGTTGTCCAGGGGGTGCTCTGTCCATCAGGGGTGCTCCCCCCAAGTGCTAAAAAAATAATATATTTTCTGTGTTTGTGAATTGTGTGCGCAGTAGCCGCACGTGCATCAACAAAGTAGTGCCAAGCGTGCGCCTGTGTCATAAGTAAAGGGCCGGCTGGCTTGACCGTTAAAGGGTGCTGTAACCCCCGAAAGTACACTCCAGTCCAAACCAAAAAAAAATTATTTTCTGTGTTTGTGAATTGTGTGCGCAGTAGCCGCACGTGCATCAACAAAGTAGTGCCAAGCGTGCGCCTGTGTCATAAGTAAAGGGCTGACTGGCTTGACCGTTAAGGGTGCTGTAACCCCCGAAAGTACACTCCAGTCCAAACCAAAAAAAAAATTATTTTCTGTGTTTGTGAATTGTGTGCGCAGTAGCCGCACGTGCATCAACAAAGTAGTGCCAAGCGTGCACCTGTGTCATAAGTAAAGGGCCGGCTGGCTTGACCGTTAAGGGTGCTGTAACCCCCGAAAGTACACTCCAGTCCAAACCAAAAAAAAAATTATTTTCTGTGTTTGTGAATTGTGTGCGCAGTAGCCGCACGTGCATCAACAAAGTAGTGCCAAGCGTGCGCCTGTGTCATAAGTAAAGGGCCGGCTGGCTTGACCGTTAAGGGTGCTGTAACCCCCGAAAGTACACTCCAGTCCAAACCAAAAAAAAATTATTTTCTGTGTTTGTGAATTGTGTGCGCAGTAGCCGCACGTGCATCAACAAAGTAGTGCCAAGCGTGCGCCTGTGTCATAAGTAAAGGGCCGGCTGGCTTGACCGTTAAGGGTGCTGTAACCCCCGAAAGTACACTCCAGTCCAAACCAAAAAAAAAATTATTTTCTGTGTTTGTGAATTGTGTGCGCAGTAGCCGCACGTGCATCAACAAAGTAGTGCCAAGCGTGCGCCTGTGTCATAAGTAAAGGGCCGACTGGCTTGACCGTTAAGGGTGCTGTAACCCCCGAAAGTACACTCCAGTCCAAACCAAAAAAAAAATTATTTTCTGTGTTTGTGAATTGTGGTGCGCAGTAGCCGCACGTGCATCAACAAAGTAGTGCCAAGCGTGCACCTGTGTCATAAGTAAAGGGCCGGCTGGCTTGACCGTTAAGGGTGCTGTAACCCCCGAAAGTACACTCCAGTCCAAACCAAAAAAAAATTATTTTCTGTGTTTGTGAATTGTGTGCGCAGTAGCCGCACGTGCATCAACAAAGTAGTGCCAAGCGTGCGCCTGTGTCATAAGTAAAGGGCCGGCTGGCTTGACCGTTAAGGGTGCTGTAACCCCCGAAAGTACACTCCAGTCCAAACCAAAAAAAAAATTATTTTCTGTGTTTGTGAATTGTGTGCGCAGTAGCCGCACGTGCATCAACAAAGTAGTGCCAAGCGTGCACCTGTGTCATAAGTAAAGGGCGGCTGGCTTGACCGTTAAGGGTGCTGTAACCCCCGAAAGTACACTCCAGTCCAAACCAAAAAAAAATTATTTTCTGTGTTTGTGAATTGGTGTGCGCAGTAGCCGCACGTGCATCAACAAAGTAGTGCCAAGCGTGCGCCTGTGTCATAAGTAAAGGGCCGGCTGGCTTGACCGTTAAAGGGTGCTGTAACCCCCAAAGTACACTCCAGTCCAAACCAAAAAAAAAATTATTTTCTGTGTTTGTGGAATTGTGTGCGCAGTAGCCGCACGTGCATCAACAAAGTAGTGCCAAGCGTGCGCCTGTGTCATAAGTAAAGGGCCGGCTGGCTTGACCGTTAAAGGGTGCTGTAACCCCCGAAAGTACACTCCAGTCCAAACCAAAAAAAAAATATTTTCTGTGTTTGTGAATTGTGTGCGCAGTAGCCGCACGTGCATCAACAAAGTAGTGCCAAGCGTGCGCCTGTGTCATAAGTAAAGGGCCGGCTGGCTTGACCGTTAAGGGTGCTGTAACCCCCGAAAGTACACTCCAGTCCAAACCAAAAAAAAAATTATTTTCTGTGTTTGTGAATTGTGTGCGCAGTAGCCGCACGTGCATCAACAAAGTAGTGCCAAGCGTTGCGCCTGTGTCATAAGTTAAAGGGCCGGCTGGCTTGACCGTTAAAGGGTGCTGTAACCCCCGAAAGTACACTACAGTCCAAACCAAAAAAAAATTATTTTCTGTGTTTGTGAATTGTGTGCGCAGTAGCCGCACGTGCATCAACAAAGTAGTGCCAAGCGTGCGCCTGTGTCATAAGTAAAGGGCCGGCTGGCTTGACCGTTAGGGTGCTGTAACCCCCGAAAATACACTCCAGTCCAAACCAAAAAAAAAATTATTTTCTGTGTTTGTGAATTGTGTGCGCAGTAGCCGCACGTGCATCAACAAAGTAGTGCCAGCGTGCGCCTGTGTCATAAGTAAAGGGGCTGGCTGGCTTGACCGTTAAAGGGTGCTGTAACCCCCAAAGTACACTCCAGTCCAAACCAAAAAAAAAATTATTTTCTGTGTTTGTGAATTGTGTGCGCAGTAGCCGCACGTGCATCAACAAAGTAGTGCCAAGCGTGGCGCCTGTGTCATAAGTAAAGGGCCGGCTGGCTTGACCGTTAAAGGGTGCTGTAACCCCCGAAAGTACACTACAGTCCAAACCAAAAAAAAAATTATTTTCTGTGTTTGTGAATTGTGTGCGCAGTAGCCGCACGTGCATCAACAAAGTAGTGCCAAGCGTGCGCCTGTGTCATAAGTAAAGGGCCGGCTGGCTTGACCGTTAAAGGGTGCTGTAACCCACAAAGTACACTCCAGTCCAAACCCCAAAAAAAATTATTTTCTGTGTTTAGTCGCACGTATATATCAAATCGATATAACTTAAATGGAGGACCAAACTTTCTCCGATAAAAATAAAATAGAGAAAGATCAAGAACCACTTCCTCCTAGTGCTGAAGCTGCTGCCACTAGTCATGACATAGACGATAACATGCCATCAACGTCGTCTGCCAAGGCCGATGCCCAATGTCATAGTAGAGGGCACATACAATCCCAAATGGCAAAGTTCAGGAAAATGACCTTGAAAAAGACATTTAAATCAGCTGAAGAGAAACGTAAACTTGCCAATATGCCATTTACGACACGGAGTGGCAAGGAACGGCTAAGGTCGATCCCTAGTATGTTCATGACTAGTGGTTCAGCTTCACATGACGATGGAAGCCCTCCTCCCACTAAAAAAATCAAAAGAGTTAAGCTGGCAAAAGCACAGCGAAGAACTGTGCTTTCTAAGAAGATATCACAAATCCCCAATGAGAGTCCAAGTGTGGTGGTGGTTGCGATGCCTGACCTTCCCAGCACTGGACGGGAAGAGGTGGCTCTTTCCACCATTTGCACGCCCCCTGCAAGTGCTGAAAGGGAGCACCCACAGTCCCACTTGCTGATATGCAAATTGAAGATGTCACTGTTGAAGTACAACAGGATGAGGATACTGGTGTAGCTGGCGCTGAGGAGGAAGTGGCGAGGAGGATTCTGATGGTGATGTGGTTTGTTTTAAATCAGGCTCCGGGGGGAGACAGTTGTTGTCCGTGGGATGAAAAAGCCCATCACGGTCATGCCTGGGCAGAAGACCAAACATTCCACCTCTTTGGTCTGGCAATATTTCTATCCAAATCCGGACAACAACTGTCTTGCCATATGTACCATATGTAAAGGTGAAATAAGTAGGGGTAGGGACGTCAACCACCTAGGAACATCCTCCCTTATACGGCACCTGCAGCGCGTTCATAAAAAGTTACTGTCAAGTTCAGAAACTTTGGCTAAGACCGTAAGCAGTCCAGGGACACCTAAATCCCGTTGTCCTGTTGTATCCAAGCGCCTGCAAACCACACGTCAACTCCCTCCTCGTCAATTTCCTCCTTAGTTAGGATCGGAAGTAGTCCTGCAGGCCATGTCACTGGCATGACTGACTCTCCTATCCGGGATTCCTCCGGAGGATCCTGCATTGCTACGCCTACTGCTGCCGCTGCTGCTGTTGCTGCGGCTGGGAGTCGTTCATCATCCCAGAGAGGAAGTAGGAACACCACTACTTTTACTAAACAATTGAACCCTCCAACAGTCCTTAGCGAGGAGGATGAAGTACGACAGCAGTCATCCTGAAGCAAAACGTATAACTGAGGCCTTGACTGCTATGTTGGTGTTAGACGTGCGTCCGGTATCCGCCATTAGTGCAGTGGGATTTAGACAATTGATGGGAGGTAGTGTGTCCCCGGTTCCAAATCCGTCTAGATTCCACTTCACTAGGCAGGCGATACCGAGACTGTACAGAAACGTCAGAAAAAGTGTCCTCAGTGTCCTGAAAAATGCCGTTGTACACAATGTCCACTTAACCACGGACATGTGACAAGTGGAACAGGGCAGACTAAGGACTATATGACTGTGACAGCCCACTGGGTAGATGTATCACCTTACGCAGCAACAGCAGCAGCATCACCAGTAGCAGCATCTCAGAAATGCCAGCTCGTTACAAGGCAGGCTACGCTGTGTATCACCGGTTTCAGTAAGAGGAACACCGCCGACAACCTCTTAGAGAAACTGAGGGAAATCATCGCCCAGTGCTTACCCCACTTAGACTCTCCTGGGGATTTGTGATATCTGACAACGCCACCAATATTGTGCGGGCATTACATCTGGGCAAATTCCAGCACGTCCCATGTTTTGCTCACACAATAAACTTGGTGGTGCAGAATTTTCTGAAAAGCGACAGGGGCGTGCAGGAGACGCTTTGGGTGGCCCGAAAAAATTTCTGGCCACTTTCACCATTCAGCGACTGCGTGCCGAAGACTGGAGCGCCAGCAAACACTCTTGAACCTGCCCCGCCATCACCTGAAGCAAGAGGTTGTGACGCGGTGGAACTCAACCCCTCTATATGCTTCAGAGGATGGAGGAGCAGCAAAAGGCCATACAAGCCTATACATCCACCTATGACATAGGCAAAGGAGGGGGTATGCACCTGACTCAAGCGCAGTGGAGAATGATTTCCGTGTTGTGCAAGGTTCTCCAGCCCTTCGAACTTGCCACACGTGAAGTCAGTTCAGACACAGCCAGCTTGAGTCAGGTCATTCCCCTCATCAGGCTTTTGCAGAAGCAGCTGGAGAAAGTGAAGGAGGAGCTAAGACGGAGCGATTCCGCTCGGCATGTGGGACTTGTGGATGAAGCCCTTCATTCGCTTTGCCAGGATTCCAGGGTGGTCAATCTGTTGAAATCAGACCACTACGTTTTGGCCACCGTGCTCGATCCTAGGTTTAAAGCCTATGTGGTGTCTCTCTTTCCGGCCGACACAAGCCTGCAGAGGTGCAAAGACCTGCTGGTGAACACACTGTCAGCTGAAGCGGAACGTGACACGTTCAACGGCTCCTTCTTCATTTTCTCCTGCAACTGGGGCTGCCAGGAAAAAACTTAGGTATCCTAAGCAACCCGCTGGCGGTGATGCAGGGCAGGCAGGACCAAGTTTGGACATCTGGTCCGGACTGAAGGACCTGGCAACAATTTCTGACATGTCTACTGTCACTGCATATGATACTGTCACCATTGACAGAATGGTGGAGGATTACATCGGTGACAGCATCCAAGTAGGCATGGCAGACAGTCCATACCTGTACTGGCAGGAAAAAGAGGCAATTTGGAGGCCCCTGTACAAACTGGCTCTATTTTACCTGAGTTGCCCCCCCTCCAGTGTGTACTCCGAAAGAGTGTTTAGTGCAGCCGGGAACCTTGTCAGCGAAAGGCGTAGGAGGTTGCTTCCACAGAATGTGGAGAAGATGATGTTCATCAAAATGAATTATCAGCTCTTCCAGGGAGACCAGCCTCCAGAAGGTACAGAGGGACCTGTGGTGGTGGATTCAAGTGGGGACGAGTTAATACTTTGTGAGGATGAGGATGTACACACTGAAGAGGGTGAGGAATCGGTGGATGAGGAGGATGAGGATGACATCTTGCCTCCATAGAGCCAGTTTGTGCAGGGACACATTAATTGCCAGCTTGTTTTGTGGGGGCCCAAACGAACCAATCATTTCAGCCACAGTTGTGTGGCAGACCCTGGCGCTGAAATGATTGGTTTGTTAAAGTGTGCATGTCCTGTTTATACAACATAAGGGTGGGTGGGAGGGCCCAAGGACAATTCCATCTTGCACCTCTTTTTTTTCTTTGCATTATGTACAGTTTGGGGCCTAGTTTTTCAAACTGCCATCCTGTCTGCCACTGCAGTTTCACGCCTAGATGGGTCACGTGTTTGTGCCGCCCACTCGTGTCGCTTAGCATAGTCATCCAGCTACCTCGGTGCAACGTTTTGGACATAAAAACACTATTGTGAGGTGTGAGGTGTTCAGAATAGACTGGAAATGAGTGGAAATTAAGGTTATTGAGGTTAATAATAGCATAGGAGCAGAAAAACCTACAAATTCTGTGATTTTAGCTGTTTTTATGCTTTTTTTAAAAAAAATACAGATCCAAAACACAAAACCCAGAACCCAAAACACGGAAGGGTGGTTTTGGCAAAACCAATCCAGATCCAAAACACGAAGAAAGATCCAGATCCAAAACCAAAACACAAAACACGAAAAGTGGCCGGTGCACACCCCTAGTATATATATATATATATATATATATATATATGTGACTGTATCTAGGTTACATGCCTGTGACACTCAGCACCCAGCCACCATGGGCTATATATTTATATATGGCGCAGTTTCCTTTCCTTGATTAATAGGCCACTGAAAGTGCACTCTCCACAAACTACATGCATGTAAATTCTCAGTGATAGCTTAGTGGGATGTTGTATTAAAACATTACTGAACTTAGGCCCTCATTCAGACCCACTCGCAAGCGGGCGCACGTACGTTAGGCGTACGTACAAAATTATTTAAATTCAATGGCTCGCTCGTATTTTCGTTCGCATCTAAAATTCCTCCCTAAACTCAGGCGACCCCTCCTCTAACTAACGAGCGTGCGAAATAGCGAGCGTACATCCCCGAAATGGCTTGAAGGGAACGCACGCACAAGTGAAACCGGAAGTGGCCTTGTCAGATGTCGATTACCTGCTCCTTTATTCTGCCTACCTCCCTCAATCGTATCATGCCAATCAATGTATCAATTAGCTTAATTGTTTTTTTTTTTCAACACAATGCAAGAAACTTTACTCTTGTCCATGTTTGTGTTTACCCGCAGAATACGTACGGGTGGAACATTCGCTTTTATTGTTCAAAAAACATGTGAACCACAATTAAACAATTGTTCTATTGCTGTGGATCCCCGCATATTTCCCGGGGTTCATTTCTTTTTGTAAATTTGCTTACGCATGTCACTGCATCAAGCCTATCAATACTCTCCAGAGATTTCTGGCCCTGTTGAACACATGACTCATACACTAACCAATAAAATTGCTCCTGTTAATTTCCAAAATACTTTAGCCAATCAGCAATTTTTTGCACACTTTATCAAAAATGTTTTGTATGAAAAACTCCATTGCCATCATGAGAGCCTCCGCATTCACCAGGCGCGAGCTGCTGGTGCTTACGGAGGTGATGGATCGCCGTATCACCAGCCAGCCTCCACCCATCACCAACCGGCAGAAGCGCTCCGCGTATGCGGAGGCACGGTCCCGCCTGCGGTCCTTAGGCTTGCTGGCATGCTTTCGCATGCAGATACTGGAAAGTAAGTGTTATGTATTGTGGTTTTCATGTTTGTGTTTGTGGGGCAAACTGCGTGTGCATGTTTTCCTGTCTGTCCTATTTATTATTTGTCCTCATATCTGCGTGTGCATGTTTTCCTGTCTGTCCTATTTATTATTTGTCCTCATATCTGCCTGTGCATGTTTTCCTGTCTGTCCTATTTATTATTTGTCCTCATATCTGCGTGTGCATGTTTTCCTGTCTGTCCTATTTATTATTTGTCCTCATATCTGCGTGTGCATGTTTTCCTGTCTGTCCTATTTATTATTTGTCCTCATATCTGCGTGTGCATGTTTTCCCTCTATTTCTGTTTTTTTCATTCTACTCCTATTTGCATGTTTTTTGTTGGTGGTTTTTGGTTTTTTATTTGGGCCCGGATTTGGCCAGAAACTAACCTCAATTTCTTTGACATATTTTAGGTGGACAGCCAAGACTACGCCGTCACCGTCCGGCCAGACGGCGTTCCCGGCCACTATCCCCAACCCCCAGCCAACACTCCACCCCAAATATTTCCCCTATACCCCACTCCTCCCCAGCCTTCCCAGACCCTCTCCCGGAACTGTCGGGCCTCATTCCCCTCCGTCCCACTTCCCCCTCTCCTCCACCCACCCCTCTTCCAATTACCCCCTCCCCGGAGTCCGTCATTACCCCTCCCCGTTCTTTGGGGAATGAAGGCTCCTCCGAGGAAGAACATGGAGGGACTTCCGGAGCTCCCGTTTTGGCTCCCGGTATGTTTTTCTTTCGCATTTTTTTTAAGCACAAACTGTTTGTATGTAATCATGTGTCGTGCCTTTATTCGTGATTTTTGGGTTTACTTTTGGTGATTTAGCAGTTTGCCTTTACCTCTTCCTGCTGGTTTCAACATACACATATCACACCTGTGGGAATTTGTACATAGGCCTTGTATTTTTGGCAGCACCCCCTTTTTGTTTTGGTTTTTTTTTTTTAGGTTTAGGAGTGATTTTGTTGTGTTTTTTTTTTTTTTATGTGGATTCCCTATTGTTTTATTAATCCACACACTTTTCTCACCCACAGAGGAACAGAGGCGTCGGCAAGAGGTGGTCGAATGTGTTGGCCAGATGCGCCAACATGTCATTGGCGTTCTTGTGGGCCTTGACCGGCTGTCTGGCATCCTTCGCCAGTAGTTTTTTTTTATTTTTTTCGTTTTCTAAATAAATTGTTGATTTCGAATATACGTTCTGGCTCATTCTTTTTTTCCAAAACAAAAAAAAAATTTCCCTGACATAAGTTGACTGTTCCTGCAAAGATTTCCCTTTTTTAAAAGTTAGATTGTGTTTTGTATTTGTATGTAAAACAGCCACAAGAAACACAGAACAGTAACAATGTCATTTCCCTTTTTGGGTGTAGTGTCAATTAGATATTTCTACATTTTACAGGTTCCTAGTTGGTGTGCAAGCTGCTTAGGCCAATCTTCCAAATCCAAAGGTTTGGACAGGCTTCCTTTTGGTGTGGGTTGGGAACCTGAAAACATATTTCAGTTTACATCAACTGGTGTCAGTACTGGATTACCCCTTAGTCAAATGTAAGGTGTGTTAACCAGGTTACACTTGCTGTTAACGTCCAAAAAAAGGAAGACCATTTCACTCTCCAAACATTTATTCACAACATAAATGAGAAATCAAAGTGGTCACTCCCTCAAAAAAAAACACAGTGATAAACTCAAATACAACACATACAAATAAAATATTTAAATTAAAAAAACAATCAAGAACTGGTTGACGAAGGACCATGCCAACATGATTCCACATACATGGCGTTGCGATATGGGTTCCAGAATATATGCCCCAAATCACCAGATCCAGGTTTGGTAAGGGTAGCAGGAAGTAGTGAGCGTTGGAGTGCCAAAGATTATGTGAACAAACAGAAGATGGAGAAAAAAATAAAAATAAATTAGATGTTCGCAAACAAACACAAACACATTAGGTATAAACACTGTAGTTTTGGTCAAACTTACCTAAAAAATCTGGCCACCACATCATCGCGTATGGCCCCCCCACATACTGACCTCCGACCAACCTCGGGGGGGCCATCCTCAGGTAAGGCATCCTCTGGCTGCATTGGGACACCACTCCTTATGGCGATGTTGTGAAATATCCCACACAGGACCACAATTTTCGACACCATATCCGGCAAATACATGAGCTCGCCACCAGAGCGGTGGAGGCATCTGAATCGGCCTTTTAAAAGGCCGATACAGCACTCCACCACTTGCCTGGTGGCTGTAAGTGCGGAATTATACTCACTTTGTGTGCCTGGTGTGGGAGCCAAATAAGGAGTGAGCAGCCAGGACATGCAAGGGTATCCACTGTCTCCTGTGAAAAATAAGAGACAACATCAGGAACACTGTGTATCAAGCTTAACATTGTTATGTACTAAAGGTCTCCACTTACCCAGAAGCCACGCATCACCAGCTTGTAGGTTGGTTAATTTCTGCCATATCCCTGATTGCCGGATGACGAAGGAGTCATGTGCACTTCCTGGTAATTTAGCATTCAGGGACAGGATCTGGAGGGAGGCATAACATACCACCATTACATTCAGGGAGTGATAGTGTTTCCTGTTTCTAAATATTGCCTCCAGCCATGCTGGAGGCTGAAGTGGTATGTGAGTACCATCCACAACCCCTATTATGTGTGGGAAGCCAGCTATTTGGTAAAAATTGGCCTTGGCCACACTAAGGGCACCCATATCCAAAGGCATTTGAATAAAATGATGGAGGTGCTTGAAAAGTGCCTCCATCACTGCCCTCAGGATCCGGGAAAAGGAGGATTGGAAGATGCCCGCCACTATTCCCACCGTTGTTTGAAATGATCCTGAGGCACAGAAATGTAACACCGCCATAAATTGCGTCAGTGGTGGTATTGCTGTTGGACTGTCAATTTGCCGCTCAAGATCACTTTCTATTAATGAGAGAGTGTCTATGATGATTTTGGGAGGTAGACGGTAGCGTCTTAAAACCTCATCATCGGGCATTCCAAAAAGGGTGACACGTGTTCGAAATATCTGGGGCCTTGCATGCCTACGATGCCTACGCCTGGGATGAGATTGAGGTTGGTCGGCTTCCGGGAGCATGGCCAGAACAATCCGCCCCAGATCAACCTGAAATTCAAAGATTTCAAAGTAAGGCTTTTGACCCAACCCAAAACTATATTAAAACAACTTAGCTTGATGATACCATCCATTGCTGCTTACATGCCGGGGTATTGTCATGATACGACCAAACTGAAAATAAACACCAAAATTACTTGACACATTTCACTCTGTGCATTTTTGTTTATAAATTTTGTGCTAGACCAAAGTTAAAATATGCCAAACACCCATTTAGCAAAACCGCAAAGCGACATTTAACACAGTACATCAAAACGGGTCGAAATGTTGGCTCAAAAAGCGAAAGATA
Source organism: Taudactylus pleione (assembly GCA_031769625.1). NCBI lineage: Eukaryota > Metazoa > Chordata > Amphibia > Anura > Myobatrachidae > Taudactylus > Taudactylus pleione. Next base: position 2,203,725 of record JAUIMM010000637.1, on the reverse strand, counting down.
AACCACCAAAAAGTTAGAATGATTATTAAGCTGTTTAAAATGCGCTAATTAGTTCGCTAATACAAGTCACAAGAGTAACTACTAAAAATGCGCTAATTAGTTCGCTAATACAAGTCAAGAGTAACTACTAAAAATGCGCTAATTAGTTCGCTAATACAAGTCACAAGAGTAACTACTAAAAATGCGCTAATTAGTTTGCAAATACAAGATAAAAAATGGACTTACCAAGAGCAAATATCTAAGATTCAAAATCAAAAGGTCTTTGGGGTCGAAAATAAACAAAATCTAAAATAGAAGAAATTATGGATCCAAAAATTACAAAATATATGAAACACAATGAAACAACAATTGAACAAAAGTTAGACTTCACAAAACTTACCAAATCAAGAAACGAGGTCCCAAAAATATAAACCAACAAAGATAACGGAAAAAAAAAACGCAAATCTAACCAACAAACAAATCTCCAACCGCCAACTCCTTTCTACGCAATCAATAAACTCCAGCCAAGATAACCTCCAACAATCCAAAAACGCCACCTCGACTTGAGACACACCAAGCCATAAATAGTGTTTTGTTTCCCGCACAAATTAAGGAGGGATCATAGGGCCGCACAATCAATGATGCGGCCGCAAAATAAGGACGCATGTATAAATACGTCACGAAAACACATTCAAATTCTGGTGTATTTCTTGTTTGGACCTCAGACATGGCGACAGACCAGGGAAAAAATGCCCAAGAGTCAGGCGGTAAGTCTTTCATGCATTTTCTATCAATGATTAATTTGAAACATAAGATTAGGCAAGTTGTGATTTTGTGAATTCTGTAAATTTACACAAATAGGTGAGGAGGATGACATGGAAGAGGCTGCTGGGCCCAGTATTCTGGCCAAAGCGGCCAAAAAAAAAAGGCAGCCACATTTCACAAGAAAGGAGATGGAGGTTTTGATCCAGAAGTGTGTGGACATCCTGCCACAGGCAGACAGGAATATGAGTCTAAGCCAGAAGTGGAGAATGTGGGAAGAGGTAGCCGTTGCTGTCAATAGGGTGGGTGATTATATCCGTCTAGCCCGGGATGTCAAACGGCGGTAAGTAAACCCTTGCCCCCCCTAAAAACAAACCCCATTTTAAACCAAAGGATAATGGCTTCCATTTTTCCCCACAGATGGGGCGACTTCAAATATCGCCTAAAGCAAAAACTCGCGGACAGGGCTAGGCATGCAAGGGGGACAGGTGGGGGTCCCACCCCTGTGTCATTGGAGTTGACGGATTTAGAAGAGCTGGCACAGTGGTGTGTGCAGCCTGTGGAGGTGTTTGGCGTGTCCAACATGGATACGGACATGCCAGACTTTGCGGCTCCTCATGTTGGCCCAGGTAAGTATTGTGATGTCACCAACACTGAAATGCTATTGTGCCAATATGTAGATTCTAATGTGACTCTTTTCTCATTTTTCCAACAGAGACACAGGCGGATGAGTCTGCTCCAGAGGGAAGCCTTGGCCGCAGAATTTCTGCTGGCTCTGCAGGGGAGGAACCAGTACATCCGGCTGAGGACCCTGCAGAAGCCAGTCCAGGGCGTGCCCCCTCGCAGGCAGTGGGCCTCCTCACAGAACTCAATTTCAAATCGGATTTCCATACGGAGATTCTGCAGAGGATGGACGCCAGTCTGATACGGGTGGCTGAGGCCCTGGAGCAAAATGCTGCGGCCAACGTGACCATTGGTCAGGCCCTGGCGGAAAATACCAGGGCCAACATCCGCATCGCCACTGCCCTGGAGCAGCTCGTTTGCCAGCACATGGTGGAGCCGACCTCCCTTCCTGCCGGAACATCAGGATCCTCCACCTCTGGCACAACATCAGCCAATCCTCCAAATGTGCCTAGCCCTGTGCCTAGTCCAGAGGCCACAACATCTGCCTCTGGACAGGCCAGCCCGATGGCATCCCGGACCCGGTCTGGCGCCCACCCTCCCCCATCCAAACGGGCGAAAAAACGGTGACAGCAATGGCGACTTTTCCCACACTCCTTCTGTGCTTGGCTCATATTCCTTTCTGGTCAAAACTTCCCTCTCCTTTCTTGTGAAATGTTTTTAATTTATTTTTGTACGTTTATGTTAGCAGTTATTGATTATTTTTTTTTGTTAAAAAGTATCTTTGCCAGAAAAAAACAAAACAAAATATTATGCCAATTGGTTTGTGTTTAAACAATAAATTTATGATAAAAATCTGACATTGTATTGTGACATTATTGTACAAATGGGTTACATTTAATCCTGGCCCTAAAGGCAAAAACTGACACAAAAAACCATTTCATTTTAAAAAAAAAAAGGCCTCTTGAAGGAACGTTTAAAAAATCACATAACGATGCAAATTCCACAGTAAAAAAAAAAAGGGGAGCTAATTAAAACATGATGACATTATTGTCACAATAGGCCATAAACAACAAATTGAGGCCAAAAAAACCCCCCAAAAATGTACGCCAATTGATTGTGTAATCCTGACATTAGCAGGTATGATTTCCACCTGCATACGGTTTTGTGCTATCCCAATAAACTGCTTTCCAAACACATACCAAGCCAACACTAATTGCTTTTGTGACCACCCGCGATTAATCGCTGCAACATCATGGAGTCCCGGGACGGAGGAGAAGGCCATCGCCAATGTGGTCGAGTAATCCAGACCCTAAACTGTGCGAGCATTTTGAAGGGAAAGAGGATGTTCCAGTGACGTATGTGACGGTCCGAACACATTTGACGTTCGCATCTGCTAATGTATGTACGCCCCAAAAACGCCTCGCCATGCCTGCGTTTTTCCATCTCCACCCCCGTCAACACCCAAAAACGCCCTGTTCTGTCAATCACATTTGACATGTCACTTCCTGTACGCTATTTTAGGAACGAGAGAAAAAAATCTCGCAATCTGCCGTACACACATGCGCAGTGTAACACCGACGCATGCGCGGTTAGTCAACATCGGAACGCAACGAGCGTACTGTTGGTAACGTGCGGCTCTGAATGAGGGCCTTAGTTGTTGATGTTGACACACACACATCCTGTCACAGGCATACAGAACTGCACTCTGAAAGGGCACTCACTGACAGCAATCCATTTATTGCTGTCAGTGAGTGCACTTCCAGAGGCAGTTCTGTATGCCTGTGACACTCAGCACCCAGCCACCATGGACAAAATATAATATATAATTACATATGAGACGTAGTTGCCTTACTTTGGAGCCGGCCACCGTGGGGGGGAGTAAAGGTCACCGCGCACCACTGACTGCTGCCCGACACCCGATCACTGCAGTGCTGCTGTTACCTCCGCCGGGGCCACCGATGAAGTCGCGGACAAGCACACTACAGGTATGTGTGCACTGCTGACAAGCCGGCCACCGCTACCCACTACCCCGCAGTGGCCGGCTTCAATGGCCTCATGCAACGTGACGTCCCCCCGCAGACCCCGCCCCCGGCATTCCGGACTCGCGTATGCGCAGAAGAAACCGGGAGTTACTGCATACTTTGCGGGGCAGTGGGAGGCATCACTAAAAATCGGGAGCCTCCCGCTAAAATCGGGAGGGTAGGCAACCATGGCACAACTACAGGGGGCACTGCATATGGGCACCACAACAGGGGGCACTGCATATGGGCACCACAACAGGGGCCTGCCCCTAATCTTTATTTTTATTTCTCTTTACTTTAATCCTATATGGACCCGCCTCCTCCCTGGAACACTTGAGGGGGGGGGACGCCATAGCACGCACATGCTCCGGGCGCCCTGGCTACACGCTACTCCTCTGGTCCTGTGTTAAGTGTGTTAATGAATACTAAAATAACGGTAATTAAGGAAAATGTCTTTAAAACCTTTATTTTAGTGTTGATGAATAGGCCCCTCAGATTCTAATCCATGGCTGTATGAGCAGTTCTGTTAAATTAATCTTGCTGACATTTTATGCATTTTATATTGTTTAATCTATTGCTGTTAATTGTATATTTATTTATGTGTCTTTTATCTTTATTTATCTGGGAGATATATCAAACTATTTGTTCTTAATTTAATTGTACAAATCCATTGTCTTTGTAGTGGCAATGCTGTCCTGTTTGTTGTTTTTATCTCAACTTGATTTCGTATGAGGGTCAGCTCCTCAATGGCATCAGCAGGCCTACAGGACTTCAAGTAATTTCATTAATATTGACATCTCTTCTGTTTAGCGCCCTCTGCTGTTTTGTTGATTAGGTTTATTTAATAACTGAAAGTACCCTATACCACCATTGAAACATAGAGGAGGTTTGGGTCTATTATCTGCCAGTGCATTCGCCTAGCTCACGCCTGGCGCACTACAACACCCAGTATTAACCTAAGCTCTAGGCTATATTACACCCTAGACTCTGTTACAGGGGTATAGCCAGGACTTTGTGGGCCCCATTGCAACATTTTGAAGGGGTCCCTACCACCTTCTAGAGAGACACCTCTCTCTACAGCAGTTGTTCATTTTATGTCCCATAGTAGTGCCCTAGTCTAATTTATTAATGATAGTGGTGCCCTAGATCATTTTATTAATGACTAGCTGAAGTACCCGGCATTGCCCGGGTTTAAATTATCAAGTTATTACATTTTATTATTTGATGTCATCCAAATCCATCCAGTGGAAGGCCTAGAACAAAATTCTGCCCAGCGCACTCCGCTGTGAGGTCCGACCAGGACCCCAACCACTCCATTAGGCATCCCAGACCAATTGCCACCCCTCTGTGAAGTTTTCATCCAGATCCATCCAGTGGAAGGCTCAGAACAGGCTCCAAGGGTCAAAGTTCTGCCCAGCGGCCTCGGGTCAAAGTTCTGACCAGCGTAAACCAACCGACCGGGAAATTAACCCCCCTAAAACCCGCCTAGGATCCAACTGGATCACCTTGCGTTGATTTTATCCCAATCGGTGCAGGGGTGTTCGACTGCATAACTGGACAGACGAACAAACAGACCAATGAATTTTATATAGACTTGATGCTCTGTCACTATGTGGTCTAATAGCTTACTTTTTCAATTCTAAATACTGTAACTATGTAAGATTTGGCAGCTTTACCTTGAGAGCTGTGGAAGATATTCGCCAACAAACAAACATAGTCAGACAGACAGACAGACAGACAGACAGACAGACAGACAGACAGACAGATAGATAGATAGATAGATAGATAGACAGATAGATAGTGGGTGGGGTGTCATACAGGGGGTGTCATACAGGAGGTGTCATACAGGGGGTGTCATACAGGGGGTGTCATACACCTCCTGCTGCATTTGCATATTAGCAAGAACAGAACTGCAAAATTGCTTGCGTGCAGCTTTGCAATTCCGTTCTAAGCTGAATCACCCCCAAAGAGGATTGAGCTTGATGCAAAGTGTATTTTTAGGGAAATCCCTTTGCACTAACATTTCTGCATCAGTGGTTTGTTTCCTCCTATTTTGGGATTGGCCTTGCACCAACATACTGTTGCTACCTGCCTCTCCTCACACTATTGTGAAGCCTCCGGTCTGCCTGGAATCAGGAAGACAGCTCTGAATTAGAAACTATTTGGTAGCCCAGGTCTGGAAAAGAACTACAACAGTAGCTTTGTAATAAAATCACTTTAAAGTTAATGTTTAGCCACCTACTTTTTAACGATTTCTTGTGTTACATAAACTTTGTACAGAAAGAAATCCTCTCAGGGATCACATAATAATATCACAGCGCCAGATTGCCATTACAGATAGCTGACATACTGTACTCGTACTGGACATTGCCTTTTTAATTATTGCTCAGCTGTCCTAATCTACATCCGTATCTTCTCATGTCAGCTAGAGTACGTGGCTCAATTAGAGTTGGACGCATTTGGGTCAAAAGCGCAGATGTAAATATTGTGCAGCCCATTTACAGTAGGTTTTATTTATTTGGAGTTGTGCATATATTGCATTTTAAAATAAGCACATATGTTCATGAAGATGTGTTTGAAGTGTATCAAGATGTGTTTGAAGTGTATCAAGCCACTCTTTAACTCAGGGGTGGGGAATCTTTTCCCTTCCGAGGGCCATTTTGATACATATAACATTATTCACGGGCCAGCTGCAGGCCACGCCCCCTCCATGTCACATGGGTGCGGTGCCACAATCGCCGGTGATTGCAGCAATGCCCGGAGCATCCTGGGGATGCTCCGAGGAGCTGTAAGGGCAGTGGTGTGACCAGGGCTGGTTGGAGCCCAGGGCAAAAATCTCCTTTGCCACCCCCTCCTATACAAAAATGAACATATATCAGTTTAAGCATAACAATATGTGGTGCAAGGCATGGCGTGGGTCACTCGTATCTGACCTCTGACCTTTGCCTTTTTGTTACCCAGATTGCATACTTTTCTGCATTTTGCAAATTAATTCAATAATAATGTACTAACACTAAGTACTCGGGATTAGTATTTTACTGACCCTTTTATACCATATACTACATCACTGACCCCTCTATAGCCTACACTACATTACTTACCACTCTATACCTGCCCTGCATTACTGACCCCTCTATAGCCTACACTACATTACATTACTGACTCCACTATAAGCTACACTACACTGTAAAACATCCCTATACTACCAATGTGCAGTGTGCATTACATCAAAAAGAGACAAACACTAAAAAAAATAAGACAACTTGGTAAAGAGGGCAACATACACTAACGCATTACATGGACGAGAGTCTGAAAAAAGTAAAGCATAGTGGAAAGTGGGCAATAGACACGCCATAGAGGGAAGGAGGATAGGGAGAAACGCTAGAACACAAACACGGGTGAGAGAAGTGAGTGGTGGGCTATGGAAAAAAATGCTAATCTAACACATGTACACTCACCTATGTAGTTATCTACATGATCTACAGGACTGTTTTCTTGGCTACACTGCTCCTATCTTCCTATGGCAGCCCCATGACATCGGAGAGGCCCCTGGATCACAGGAAAACCCCTAGGGAGATCAGTCACTGGCCGAAGACCAGAGAAGAGACAGCAGATGTAGGGAGCAGGGGGAGGCAGCACCATACAGATTTGGGGGGAGGGGTGGGCGGGGAGACAGTATGAAGCAAGGGGAAAGGCAGCAACTACATTGGGCAGAGGGAGGCAGTACAGAGCAGTAGTGCAGAGGAGAGGAGGGGCAGTATGTAGCAGGGGGAGGCAGCATAGACCATGGGGCCGGATGGAGTAGAGGAGAGGCAGCAGCTGCATGGATCAGGGGGTGGGAACAGGTACATCACTAGAACTTTGTGGGCCCACAACAACATTTTGAAAGAGGCACCTGTTCAATTGCTTCTAGAGAGACACTGCACTTTGTATGTAGGGGTTTTCATTTTATGCCCCGCAGTAATGCCCAAAGGCCACATTATGCACCACTGCAGTGCCTTCAGTTCACATTATTCCACATTGTAGTGTCCCTGTTCAAACTTTTGCAAAACATATACATAGTGGGTGTCTAGCACCACCAAGTTCCCATAGATTCCCCTTAATGTTAATTAATGCATTGTTCTAAATAGTAGCTGGCAGCATTGTACTTATGCCTAAGAAAGGAGACTGATAGGGAGGCCTTGTATGCTGAATAATGTGCATAAACTTATTTTGAATAAAAATGCTGCAGCAGTGTAATACCAATGAATACATTCACTTTATAAAATGTACAGTAGTCATGTGCAAATCACAATTAATAGCTGAAGAGGAAATAATGGCACCTAGCAGGCGATCTGTCCCAGTGTGACAGTGACAAATACGATCAGTGTCTCAGAAATTCAGCTGACCAATATCTGCATTACACATGCGCATTCATAACCAATACATACATGGATCATATCCACAAACATACCCAATGCATTAATGCACATACACTGTGACTGCTACACACAGGCATCATACATACTACACACATCATTCTGTTGGAATGGGGGAGTTTGTATTAGAGACTTTTTGAACAGTGAAGTATTTGATAGGTACTGTGTGTCTCTTGGTGTTAGAAGCACACTATGGTCCTCATTCAGACCCGGTCGCAAGCGCCGAGCGCTCGCAACCGGGTCGATGTTTCGGCCCTGCGCACACGCAGCGGCCGCACTGCGCGTGCGCAAGCCCCAGAGTGAGAGAGAAACTCTCTTGCTCCGGAGCTCACTACAAAAGGGCAGGCTGTCGATGTTGATCAACAGCTCGCCCCGTTTTGTAGGTGTGGCGGGGGGGTGGTTTCACAAACGCAGGCGTTCCTTAAGGAACGCCTGCCGTTTTGTGGGTGGCCGCACTGACATCAGCAGTGATGTCAGTGGGTAGCTTCCTGCTCGATCAGCTTAGCTAGCGACCAGGAGGCCGTACTTAAAAATAGAAGCGGCCGCCCTCATCCAGGACGAGCGCTCGCTTCTTGCGAGCGCCTCTGAATGAGGGCCTATGTGCTGTTAAAAAAGAGCAGGCTGGACTCATGCAGTGGGGATAAAGGCATACATGCCTACTCTCCCGGGAATCGCGGGAGGCTCCCGATTTTTCCGGTAACCCCCCGCGATCCCGGAAGAGTAGGCATATCTCCCGCATCCCGCCCACTTCCTAGTGAAGTGGGCAGGATGGGGAGATTTTACCTTAGATTATCGGGTCCGTCGGGAAGGGGCGGGGCTAAATTAGGCAAATCGCGTCATTTAGCCCCGCCCCCTCCTCACGGACCCGCGAATCACGGGGATTTTCTGTAAAGGGGCGGGGCCTAATGCCGTCTATCGTCTGGCCCCGCCCCCCGAAGAGGAGAGCAGCAGGTCCCCTCCTGCTGCTCCTGGAAAGCTGCCCAGCAAAGTAGGTAAGTATGGATAAAGGAGTCCTTGGCCATGTATGTAGGCTCTGGCCGGGGACTGAGCTTACCTGACAGGGTGGAGAATGGGGAGGACAGGTGACCATCCATGAGGCCAGTTTCTCAGATTTCTCCTCAGCGTCAGGACCTCAAGGCAGGCACAGGTGTCTGATGATTCGGCCGCGACTCCGCGAGATGCGCTGCTGCTGCTCCAGTCCTCCATGACCCTCCTCACTCCTCCGCTCCCAGAATGGCATGTGAAGCCGCAATGAGGTCACACAGTGTGACATCATCAGGTGAGCCAGTTATCGCACCGGCATTCTGGTGCGGTAGACAGTGGGAGGGTGAGGGTTCTCCTTAGGGAACTGGAACATAGTGCGACGCTAATGGCGGGCTGGTAACACTATAATAACAGGCAAACCTTCAGTGTGGATTACTCTGTGAGAAGGTCACACATCACTAGTCTGTTCAGCGTCAGGCTATATTCCCTAGGAGTATAGAACTGTAAATGACAGCATGTTCTGGTATCCAGAGATCGCTGGCACCTGTAGTGCACCAGGAAAAGAAAAACACTGACATAGTGACATTGTTTAAAAAATAAATACTCCGTCACACACCTTCGTTATCTTATATACTCAATGATGGGGTTGTACTCTTCTGCCTTCTAGTTTTTAATCCAATGGGAATAAAAATGTAAAACCCTGTAGACAATGCATGAATGCACACTGTTACACCGGACACCCAGACACAAATGCTCAGATTGGTTGGAACATTGGAAAGCCTCTAATTGGTTAGTAGCAGCTAAACACCACATGGGTTTTAGCTGTAGTGAGTGAGCTACATTGGTGCAATGTTGTTCATTGTTTATTCCGATTAGATCATTAAAAGGGTCGGACATATCCAATAAATTCAGTGCCCGCAAACTACCACATCGCTTGACCCAGCTCCTTTCACTCCAGACCAGATCCCACCTTCAGTGGAGGTACACCAAACAATTCCTGCCCTCGGTGGAGCCGTTTCCAATCAACAGCTGTTTTTACCAACACGCAACAAGGGAGTTTATTTAATTAACATTTATCAACAACAGATCATTCATTCAGGATGTTTAATCACGCACAGGTCTTTCTGGGTCATTATCCCACCTGTCACAGACAGTAATCCTGAAAACATGGATCATTGCTGGTAGTTGAGGATAACACTTGAGAACCCCTTGTTTTGTTCCAGGAATCCTCCTTTGAACCTCATCACGTAGCTTTCATGCAACGAGGACTCCTATCTTCCACCTCTTCAGATAATTTATTTCATGGTTTTATTGAAAATATGTATTTTGTTATTCTAGTATTCATATGTGGGCAGTAAATCTGTCCGCTCTCTTTAGCACGTGGTTAACTTGGCCAAGAACTCATATGTGTTGAGACTGTATATCTGGTTTATGTTGCACTATCTCCCTTGAAATGTTTTTTATAACTTACAAAGAAAAAGTTTTATGTTAACTATTTTGTTGATCCAAGCATCCCAATCTAAAACTATTATGCCTCGTATCAACTTGTAGATAGTGGAACGACAGTACGATTACAACATCGTTGTTCCTCTTCCCCTGCAGTGCCTACACTGAACGATACAGAGCCGGATTTAGACCTCATGGGGCCCTAGGCAAGATACCAGTTTGGGGACCCCCTCCCTCAAACAATCCATAGCACTTTATTTGCGTTCCTGATTCATGCAAAGCATCCCTACCCTAATGCTGACCCTAACTCAACCCTAAACTCAAACCTGACCCTAACTATAACCTCTAACCCTAATACCCTAACTGCTAAACCATACTCCATCCCTAATACCCCAACTCAAACACCTAATCTGACCCTAATACCCTAACCCAAATTGATACACCAACCCTAATACCTTATCCCTAATACTATAACCCCAACTAAACTTAATACCCTAAGCTTTTACTCCTCGTCATCCATTAAATACATCGCATAAGCCTGAGAAGTGCTAAGGATTAGAAGGTAGCTGCGAGGTGGCATCTGCAGTGGGGGTTGTGGTGTGGCCATGCCCAGTATTGTGTATGACTGTGCTCAGCTGAGTACAATGATGGGGATGAGTCATCACCATTACACCCCCCTCCTGCCCTTTTTTTAAAAGTACACTATAGGATTTATTTTTTAATGGTATTTGGGGAGTGGACAGGACTGTCCACCTACCAAAAAAATAAATCCTACATAAGTCGATCTATATTAGAGTAGTTTAGAGAGCACACTAGTTTACCTACCTGCCTGGCTGCTGTGAATCCCTGAGATCTGGATCCTTGGTCAATGTCTCACTCAGCCACACTCTGCAGCTCTTCCTCTGCGTGTCCCTCTGCTCCTTGCTGGGTGCCACCGATGTGCGCTGCTGGTGGCAAGCTGAAGGCCTGGCAGTCAGTGGCAGAGGTTGCTGTGCTGGGGGTGGGCTGGAGCTGGATGGGGCTGGTTGGAGGACCCGGTAACCCTCCTCCTCCCTCTTATGCACAGTCACTGTGCATAAGAGTGACAGTGCAGAAAGCGGCGCCGCAGCGGGACTCTGGGAGTATAAGCGGGTCCTCGTGACATCATGATGTCACGCGGTACTCGAACAGTGCTCCTCTGGGAGCATTTTAACCGGACAGATTTTTTGGGGAAAAGGAGCCCATCTAGGGCCCTGCGAGTCAAAAGGGGCCCATCCACGGGCCCCTTGGGACTCGCGGGACCCTAGGCGAGCGCCTAGGTTGCCTTGTGGGAAATCTGGGCCTGGAACGATATGTCATTCAATACAGGCACCCTCCCTCATTCCTGAACATGGCCGATCTGTCGTTATCGGCAGATTGACCGTCATGTTCAGGCGATGACTGGTGTTGGAAACGACCAGTGGGAGAGCGCATCGCTGGTTGTTTCCAACATTAAACCGCCCGATTTATGCCCGATTAATGAGCGATTGAACGATAACGATGTCATAATCGCTCAATCGCTCTGTTTAATCGGCAAGTGGATACGCGGCTTAAGTTGCAAATCATATGTTACCTGTGGGTATGGACTTCAAGCACCCCAATCTTGTGCACTTCCTTCAATTTTGTTTGGTCCAACAAGTGCATCTTTTTCTCTTGCCCCCTATAACTATGCCTAGTCCTTCTTCCTCCCCCTCTGATAGTCACAGAAAGGGAGCATTAGCATGACTAGTATAGGTGGGAGTAAGACACGCTCTAATAAAGAGATGGGATTTTAAAGAGGGGTTAAAAATATGAAGGCTGTGGGAGTCTGATCGGATGTAGTAGGGAATTCCATATTTGGGCGTGAGTCATTTTTGGGGTGAAAAAAAGTGTTGGAAAATGGGTTTAAACGTAGTGGGTCTGGTATTTTGGATGCTGTATGGATGGGACATGTGTTTTAAACATTGCCTGTGACTGCACCATGTGTATTTTTGACATTTTTAAAAGTGTCCTAAAATTACACAAAATATGCTCGCGCCCATTTCAATGTACCCCTAATTTAACTGCAGCATTTAATTTGCACGAATAAACTTGCTTCCTATCATTTTTCCACTGTTATAGAAAATGCATATAATAGCCATGTAAGGGGATGCGGTTAAATTACCGCCGCCCAGAATGCCGTCAGTCGGAATCCCGCCCCGGGACTAAAGATGCGCGTCTAAATACCGACGCCTATCTTTAGCCCCACGCCGAAATCCCGACGCCCAGCATCCTGAGGCATCCCGATCCAATCGGATCCCTCCCGACTCCCCATGCCACCTTCTGAGCATGCGCAGAAGGACGCTAGAAGGACTTCTGCGTGTTAAACCCTGAAGTCCCTCTATCCGAGGGCATCGCAAAAGACAGCTCTTATCAATATTCAGTAGTACATACCGCAGTAATCAACTGCAGTATGTACCCAATGAGAGGCGGGATGTACCGCTTCGCGATTGCGATGCTTAGTACATCCCGTCCTTTTAGTGCTATTTGTTACTTGTCTACTGTATTGTACTATACTGCTTTTCACTGTACTGTCTTATTGTTTTGCCATCTGTACGATGCTGCGGACCACTGGGGGTGATCTATAAACTGCGCTAAAATATAGTCTATGAGTTAAAGGTACTGTGTTCTGTACAGAGATGTATTCCTCAAGGTGTCTCCAATGACATAAAAACAATTGAGAAACAAACAATAGTGTAATATTGATGGCTAATCTTGTGTATAGATGAGAAAAATTAGTGTTTAAAAAGTCCCTAAACTCCAAAGGGCTCCAACCACAGACCATAAACAAACCCAACATACTGTACGTGATAAGATTCAGAGATAAAAAAATGAAATGCTTACTTAACAGCTTACATTAGCACTGTAGGTAGCCTGCTATAAAGGTTTCTTTATCCACCTGTATTTGAGATGTACTAAGGATGGTATTTCACACTCAGCAATAAGAGAATTAAATATTCCTATTGCAGTTAATGAATCCTTTATTATTGTAAAACTAATAGGGGAATATTTTGTAGCAGATAGATGTAACAACTGCCACATAACAACCTCTAAGGCAAGAGAATAAGGTAATTCCTAGCATGGGATATAGACGGACTCCTGGATAGGAAATAGAACCCACACCACTGCTTTCATGCATTTTGATGCACACGGGCGTCTGTGTCAAGGTAAGTGACATACTATAAAGACTATGGGGCCTATTCATCATACCTAAAGTTACTCTGGAGGTAATTAGGTTTAGAACTCGCATGGAGTTCTAGTTCTACCTAATTACCAGAGGAATTTATCATTCCTCCTCTCCATAACTATCTATTCCAAAAAGCTGTCATTTTTGCGATGACATCTTTTAAGGAAATAGATAGTTTTCCCTCTCTACACTACCTTACCGCAGCTGGAATCCGTGCTGCGCATGCACTGTTACATTTGTAAAACCAGCGCACGCGCAGCACTGCCTACAGATGCGGTAAGTTTGTGTGTGTGTCCCCTCCGCTCACCTCCCCCCCCTCCGCTCACCTCTCCCCCCCCTGTCCAGCACTTACCTGCCCGCGCAGCAGCCTCCGGCTCCGTCTGCTATGCTGTCACATGTTTAGAAAAAATTAAAAAAAAGTTGTTGTTTTTTTCTAAACTTTATTGTGTTCTCCTGGTAGAACACAATGGCCCTCATTCAGAGCGTACGCTCTGAGCAGAGCGCACGCTCTGAATGAGGGCCGGGCTCCATTTTCATGGAGCGTCCTCCTGGACGCTCGTATAGCTGTGGGTCACCACCCACAGGCTATACGAGCGTGCATTGTGATGGTCGCGATGGTCTCGACCATCGCGACCATCGAATTTGCGAGCCGGAGCCTGCGGTTGAGGTTTTCAACCGCAAGCTCCGGAGTGATTTTGGCTCTATCAGAGCCAAAATCACTCCCACTGACATCACTAGTGATGTCAGTGGGCCGGCTTCTGACGGGAGGCGTTCCCGTGGGAACGCCCCCGTCAGGGAGGCACGCCCCCGGCACGTCCACCAAAGGGGGCGTGCTGTCAATCAACATTGACAGCACGTCCCCTTTGATCGGACACAACGAGCGAAGGACTTTCCTTTGCTCGTTGCGTCTGGCGCATGCGCACGACGGAGCTCCCTCCGTCGTGCGCATGCTCAGTCCATAACATCGACCCACTTGCGAGCGGACAGCCGCTCGCGAGTGGGTCTGAATCAGGCCCAATGTCAGCATAGCAGACGGAGCCAGAGGAGAGACCAGAGCGTCGGAGGAAGACGACGGGGGACCGGCCCAGCTGGAAGCAGGTAAGTGTTACCTACTATACGCCACCTCACAGTGGCGAATAGTAACTCCATCAAATTCCGAAAATACATAATATTCGTAATTTGATGAATACCATAATTTCCATATCCCCATACTAATGTACTAATGTATGGGGAGTGTGGAAATTAACGCAAGGGGACTTAGCAAGGAGATATAAGTGATATTTACTGTGCTAAGTGTGTTCATGAATACTAAAATAACGTTAATTAAAGAAAATGTCTTTAAAAACGTTTGTTTTAGTGTTGATGAATAGGCCCCTCTCTCTTGTATCCCCGTAACCCAGAAGGGGACAGAGCTCTAATATTAAGAAAAACAGGGCTTACCTGTATTAATACTGTTGTAAATACAATATCCGGACTTGCGGCCATAAACAAATAATAAAAACATATATAAAAGATAACGGGAGCAAGGAAAAATAATTATATATATAGAAATACCCAAATTTCATACATTTTGTTTACATACATTTATATACAATGGAATTCATGCATAAATATATCTAATAAACACTCAGTGATACAGTTATGATGTCGTCATTGAAAACGTTGGCATGTGGAGAATGTTGACACAGACTGAAGGGTTAGGGTTTGGCTATGGGAGGTATGGTTTAGGGTTAGGCACTATGGATAGCATTAGGCTATGGGAGAGGAGGTTAGGGTTAGGCACTTGGGGGCAAGTTGGGGGTTAGGATTAGTGATATACTCACCGCCACAAGTGCTGCTGGATCCACTGGAAGTCATCATAATCTGACCACCGGACCTAAAAAGACATCACTGGAACCGCCGTTGCAGGTGTCACCACTAAACCACCAGGGACGTTTTGTTGACATTCTAATCATGTCAATATTTCATCAGTGTCGACAGGATGAATGACAACGTGGTCAATATCAACATACCAAGCATGTCAACATACACCACACCCTTCTCCACATGCTACAAATGATGTCCATTATGTGAAAAACATTGTGGAATTATAATTTATGCAGACATGGGAAGAAAGTAAGTACTTTCAGGTTTAAGGCAATTAACAGATAACAATGACATAAATTCGGTATAAAGAAATAAGCATAGTATGAAATAGTACCCTCTAATAGCGTCTAGGATGGCTGCTGCTCACTGTGTGTTGTAAGCAGTGAACAGTGTGTGAGCAGTCCCTCTAACACACCTAGAGGTTGGAATAGTATAGTAGAATATAGTAGCTATCTGTTTTGAGAACCAATATCCTGATGATACAGTGCATCTATGAGTTTGGGATTCAAAGAAAGTAGTGACCAGTGATTATTGTCAAAAGAAGTGGCCAATACAGAGGTCTCGCAATATAGTGATATTGTGGAATTGATAGTTTGCAGGATTCAGTCTTGAACTGTTCATACATTCTAGATTTCTCCAAGCTTCATACTATGGAATCCTTTTTTTAAGAAAACTGTTTGGCATTTATATTTTGTTATGTCCATTTGTAATTGCTATTTTATTCAATAAGCATTATAGATTTTTGTAAGTTGTAGGTATGAGTCCGGCGGCCATACCGACAGCTGAATCCCGGCAAGGGATTTAACATAGGTATCGAAATACCGACGCCTATGTTAATCCCAATCAGCAGGCATCTCCGTCGGAGCTGCTCGCTGATTGGCTGTGTGCGGTCAGCCTGTCTCCTCCATAGACTTCAATGGTGAGAAATCTTCATTGAAGTCTATGGTGGGAACCGCAACATTTTTTTTCCAATGATGTAACCACAAGGTTACTTGAGGTGAACCTTGTGGTTAAATCATTGGATACAATTTTTTACTATAGTCGGACCCTATTACATTTGCAAATGAGTAAAAAAATGCAAGTTTAGTGTAAAACTCGCATTTTTCACAGATTCGCAACCTATTACATTTACCCCCTGTGTGTATCTAGACATTGTCTACCTTTTTACCGTAGATCTTTCAATTCACACCCATGCAAAATTTGTTGGAGCTAGGTACAAAACTCTGTGCATAAGGGACAAGCAGACAGACACACTTTCTCGCTTATTATTACTTAATTGATATTTGCACTGTGGTTTTCAAGACTATTCTTATTTGAATTTTAAATAGCAATACAATAAATGTTTGTATTTAATTGCATTTGTACTTTTACTTTGTATTTCTCTGTTTTTAATAGTTTTTTTCAATAATAGTGTTGAGACACTTCATTACAGTTCTATATTTATTGGCAGAACCTATGGATGATGCTGTAAGTGTCACCAGTGTGCAACGGATATTAGGCCAATGCACACTAGTGACACCTGTAGGATTGAAGGTTTATTAACCGGCAGGAACAGGTTGCAGGATAACACAGGGTTAATGCAGTATACTTGTAGTAACAGATGCAGGTATGCACAGGAATACTTGGTACATGAACATTATACACAGCAGTTATATGCAGGGATAATAGAATGTCTCTAATGAAGGCTTGCAAGGGAAGAACCGCGGTAAAGCTGCACATGAGCAGTAGCGCATTCTAGTCAGGAGGTTGGAGGTCATGGTGTCACGTCCCTGACTGTCAGTGCCTGGACTGTATACTGTAAACAATATTGTGTACAAATTGATTATCGTGCCTTTACTACTGACACTGCAAAGCCCCATCTCTATGCTTGTGTTATTTTCTCCAGGCATAAACCTGGTACATGTACTAATATTGCAGAGCTGAAGTCATCTTTAGATCAGCTCTCTCAGCATACACATGGCATTGTGTCCTCCTAACGCATTTTACACATGTGCTTGTGACGTGAAATGCGTCCTTGTCTACACTACACTACCAATGAAGGGTTACATATCACAATACTATTATGTGCTTACTTAAGTTACGTCAGGACAGAAAAACATAAATGTACAAGGTGAGACTGAGTTGATCGATGCCCTACTATAATCAAATCCTAACATACTAAATCCACTTGTGAGAACACCATTTATATTTCCCATAGCTGTCTCTTGTGAGAACACCATTTATATTTCCCATAGCTGTCTCTTGTGAGAACACCATTTATATTTCCCATAGCTGTCTCTTGTGAGAACACCATTTATATTTCCCATAGCTGTCTCTTGTGAGAACAACATTTATATTTCCCATAGCTGTCTCTTGTGAGAGCGCCATTTATATTTCCCATAGCTGTCTCTTGTGAGAACAACATTTATATTTCCCATAGCTGTCTCTTGTGAGAGCGCCATTTATATTTCCCATAGCTGTCTCTTGTGAGAACAACATTTATATTTCCCATAGCTGTCTCTTGTGAGAGCACCATTTATATTTCCCATAGCTGTCTCTTGTGAGAACAACATTTATATTTCCCATAGCTGTCTCTTGTGAGAGCGCCATTTATATATCCCATAGCTGTCTCTTGTGAGAACACCATTTATATTTCCCATAGCTGTCTCTTGTGAGAGCGCCATTTATATTTCCCATAGCTGTCTCTTGTGAGAACAACATTTATATTTCCCATAGCTGTCTCTTGTGAGAGCGCCATTTATATTTCCCATAGCTGTCTCTTGTGAGAACAACATTTATATTTCCCATAGCTGTCTCTTGTGAGAGCACCATTTATATTTCCCATAGCTGTCTCTTGTGAGAACAACATTTATATTTCCCATAGCTGTCTCTTGTGAGAGCACCATTTATATTTCCCATAGCTGTCTCTTGTGAGAACAACATTTATATTTCCCATAGCTGTCTCTTGTGAGAGCGCCATTTATATATCCCATAGCTGTCTCTTGTGAGAACACCATTTATATTTCCCATAGCTGTCTCTTGTGAGAGCGCCATTTATATTTCCCATAGCTGTCTCTTGTGAGAACAACATTTATATTTCCCATAGCTGTCTCTTGTGAGAGCGCCATTTATATTTCCCATAGCTGTCTCTTGTGAGAACAACATTTATATTTCCCATAGCTGTCTCTTGTGAGAGCACCATTTATATTTCCCATAGCTGTCTCTTGTGAGAACAACATTTATATTTCCCATAGCTGTCTCTTGTGAGAGCGCCATTTATATTTCCCATAGCTGTCTCTTGTGAGAACAACATTTATATTTCCCATAGCTGTCTCTTGTGAGAGCACCATTTATATTTCCCATAACTGTCTCTTGTGAGAGCACCATTTATATTTCCCATAGCTGTCTCTTGTGTGAGCGCCATTTATATATCCCATAGCTGTCTCTTGTGAGAACAACATTTATATTTCCCATAGCTGTCTCTTGTGTGAGCGCCATTTATATATCCCATAGCTGTCTCTTGTGAGAACACCATTTATATTTCCCATAGCTGTCTCTTGTGAGAACACCATTTATATTTCCCATAGCTGTCTCTTGTGAGAACACCATTTATATTTCCCATAGCTGTCTCTTGTGAGAGCGCCATTTATATTTCCCATAGCTGTCTCTTGTGAGAACAACATTTATATTTCCCATAGCTGTCTCTTGTGAGAGCACCATTTATATTTCCCATAACTGTCTCTTGTGAGAGCACCATTTATATTTCCCATAGCTGTCTCTTGTGTGAGCGCCATTTATATATCCCATAGCTGTCTCTTGTGAGAACAACATTTATATTTCCCATAGCTGTCTCTTGTGAGAACACCATTTATATTTCCCATAGCTGTCTCTTGTGAGAACATTTATATTTCCCATAGCTGTCTCTTGTGAGAGCGCCATTTATATTTCCCATAGCTGTCTCTTGTGAGAACAACATTTATATTTCCCATAGCTGTCTCTTGTGAGAGCGCCATTTATATTTCCCATAGCTGTCTCTTGTGAGAACAACATTTATATTTCCCATAGCTGTCTCTTGTGAGAGCACCATTTATATTTCCCATAGCTGTCTCTTGTGAGAACAACATTTATATTTCCCATAGCTGTCTCTTGTGAGAGCGCCATTTATATATCCCATAGCTGTCTCTTGTGAGAACACCATTTATATTTCCCATAGCTGTCTCTTGTGAGAGCGCCATTTATATTTCCCATAGCTGTCTCTTGTGAGAACAACATTTATATTTCCCATAGCTGTCTCTTGTGAGAGCGCCATTTATATTTCCCATAGCTGTCTCTTGTGAGAACAACATTTATATTTCCCATAGCTGTCTCTTGTGAGAGCACCATTTATATTTCCCATAGCTGTCTCTTGTGAGAACAACATTTATATTTCCCATAGCTGTCTCTTGTGAGAGCACCATTTATATTTCCCATAGCTGTCTCTTGTGAGAACAACATTTATATTTCCCATAGCTGTCTCTTGTGAGAGCGCCATTTATATATCCCATAGCTGTCTCTTGTGAGAACACCATTTATATTTCCCATAGCTGTCTCTTGTGAGAGCGCCATTTATATTTCCCATAGCTGTCTCTTGTGAGAACAACATTTATATTTCCCATAGCTGTCTCTTGTGAGAGCGCCATTTATATTTCCCATAGCTGTCTCTTGTGAGAACAACATTTATATTTCCCATAGCTGTCTCTTGTGAGAACAACATTTATATTTCCCATAGCTGTCTCTTGTGAGAGCACCATTTATATTTCCCATAGCTGTCTCTTGTGAGAACAACATTTATATTTCCCATAGCTGTCTCTTGTGAGAGCGCCATTTATATATCCCATAGCTGTCTCTTGTGAGAACACCATTTATATTTCCCATAGCTGTCTCTTGTGAGAGCGCCATTTATATTTCCCATAGCTGTCTCTTGTGAGAACAACATTTATATTTCCCATAGCTGTCTCTTGTGAGAGCGCCATTTATATTTCCCATAGCTGTCTCTTGTGAGAACAACATTTATATTTCCCATAGCTGTCTCTTGTGAGAGCACCATTTATATTTCCCATAGCTGTCTCTTGTGAGAACAACATTTATATTTCCCATAGCTGTCTCTTGTGAGAGCGCCATTTATATTTCCCATAGCTGTCTCTTGTGAGAACAACATTTATATTTCCCATAGCTGTCTCTTGTGAGAGCACCATTTATATTTCCCATAACTGTCTCTTGTGAGAGCACCATTTATATTTCCCATAGCTGTCTCTTGTGTGAGCGCCATTTATATATCCCATAGCTGTCTCTTGTGAGAACAACATTTATATTTCCCATAGCTGTCTCTTGTGTGAGCGCCATTTATATATCCCATAGCTGTCTCTTGTGAGAACACCATTTATATTTCCCATAGCTGTCTCTTGTGAGAACACCATTTATATTTCCCATAGCTGTCTCTTGTGAGAACACCATTTATATTTCCCATAGCTGTCTCTTGTGAGAGCGCCATTTATATTTCCCATAGCTGTCTCTTGTGAGAACAACATTTATATTTCCCATAGCTGTCTCTTGTGAGAGCACCATTTATATTTCCCATAACTGTCTCTTGTGAGAGCACCATTTATATTTCCCATAGCTGTCTCTTGTGTGAGCGCCATTTATATATCCCATAGCTGTCTCTTGTGAGAACAACATTTATATTTCCCATAGCTGTCTCTTGTGTGAGCGCCATTTATATATCCCATAGCTGTCTCTTGTGAGAACACCATTTATATTTCCCATAGCTGTCTCTTGTGAGAACACCATTTATATTTCCCATAGCTGTCTCTTGTGAGAACAACATTTATATTTCCCATAGCTGTCTCTTGTGAGAACAACATTTATATTTCCCATAGCTGTCTCTTGTGAGAGCGCCATTTATATTTCCCATAGCTGTCTCTTGTGAGAACAACATTTATATTTCCCATAGCTGTCTCTTGTGAGAGCACCATTTATATTTCCCATAACTGTCTCTTGTGAGAGCACCATTTATATTTCCCATAGCTGTCTCTTGTGTGAGCGCCATTTATATATCCCATAGCTGTCTCTTGTGAGAACAACATTTATATTTCCCATAGCTGTCTCTTGTGTGAGCGCCATTTATATATCCCATAGCTGTCTCTTGTGAGAACACCATTTATATTTCCCATAGCTGTCTCTTGTGAGAACACCATTTATATTTCCCATAGCTGTCTCTTGTGAGAACACCATTTATATTTCCCATAGCTGTCTCTTGTGAGAGCGCCATTTATATTTCCCATAGCTGTCTCTTGTGAGAACAACATTTATATTTCCCATAGCTGTCTCTTGTGAGAGCACCATTTATATTTCCCATAACTGTCTCTTGTGAGAGCACCATTTATATTTCCCATAGCTGTCTCTTGTGTGAGCGCCATTTATATATCCCATAGCTGTCTCTTGTGAGAACAACATTTATATTTCCCATAGCTGTCTCTTGTGTGAGCGCCATTTATATATCCCATAGCTGTCTCTTGTGAGAACACCATTTATATTTCCCATAGCTGTCTCTTGTGAGAACACCATTTATATTTCCCATAGCTGTCTCTTGTGAGAACACCATTTATATTTCCCATAGCTGTCTCTTGTGAGAGCGCCATTTATATTTCCCATAGCTGTCTCTTGTGAGAACAACATTTATATTTCCCATAGCTGTCTCTTGTGAGAGCACCATTTATATTTCCCATAACTGTCTCTTGTGAGAGCACCATTTATATTTCCCATAGCTGTCTCTTGTGTGAGCGCCATTTATATATCCCATAGCTGTCTCTTGTGAGAACAACATTTATATTTCCCATAGCTGTCTCTTGTGTGAGCGCCATTTATATATCCCATAGCTGTCTCTTGTGAGAACACCATTTATATTTCCCATAGCTGTCTCTTGTGAGAACACCATTTATATTTCCCATAGCTGTCTCTTGTGAGAACACCATTTATATTTCCCATAGCTGTCTCTTGTGAGAGCGCCATTTATATTTCCCATAGCTGTCTCTTGTGAGAGCGCCATTTATATTTCCCATAGCTGTCTCTTGTGAGAACAACATTTATATTTCCCATAGCTGTCTCTTGTGAGAGCACCATTTATATTTCCCATAACTGTCTCTTGTGAGAGCACCATTTATATTTCCCATAGCTGTCTCTTGTGTGAGCGCCATTTATATATCCCATAGCTGTCTCTTGTGAGAACAACATTTATATTTCCCATAGCTGTCTCTTGTGTGAGCGCCATTTATATATCCCATAGCTGTCTCTTGTGAGAACAACATTTATATTTCCCATAGCTGTCTCTTGTGTGAGCGACATTTATATTTCCCATAGCTGTCTCTTGTGTGAGCGACATTTATATTTCCCATAGCTGTCTCTTGTGAGAGCACCATTTATATTGAGTCAAAGCATTCAACATTGGTGCTAGTGTAGTTACAGGGTGCCATTGCGCCCTGGGCTGGCACCCCCTGCCCCCGGAGCATGTGACTTCACAACATCACACAGCAAGAGCTGGGAGAGATAATGTATCACACTACTAGCATACAGATGGCTGCTGGGCATGTCCTAAGGCTTTCCATGCAGAGAGTTTGCCTTTCCAGGGTGCTGTCGAGGCAGTAACTATTGCACCTCCGCAGCCTGGCACCCCGGGGCTTTGGCACTGATTGCACACCCCTGACTGAGGCAGATTTCCATCTACAGATAAGGGGGGAATGTACAGCGGTTTGAATTAATCAGTTTTTTGGCTCCTTAAATATCTCCCCAATCTTATTCTTTTTTTTAATTATTTTTTTTTTTTTGCTGAGGTTGTAAAAATTATCAATTATTTATTTGCTAAAATAAATGTATCCACCCAGACGTGTTCTGGTATCGTGGAGTAATCTGCCAGCGTTTACTACACTACTATAAAAACACGTTATGTAACTAAAGTGCTTGACAGTGTTCATATGGAATATGTTTTGTAGAGAACTCAAAACTCAGCTGACTGCAGTATGGTCTGTGCTCCATTGGGAATAATGTTACTATAAGCAGCTGCCCAGCCCAAATCCGCCTCAGGGGCTTTTCATATTTACTTTACTTCAGAAGCGTTTGAGCTGTCAGATAGCTGCACCAGGCGTCATGTTACTGTATTCGGTCACATGTTTCTAATATGTGTCATATCTGACTGCTGTGGGAGACTGTGTTTTTGCGTTCTTGAAATCTGAAACGTACTCCAGCTCCTACAAAAAGTGTGTGATTGCTGATTTCATCGGACAGACTGTGAGCCCTTTCACGCGTGCAGAAACACGTACTTCTACGCATTAGTAATAACAGCTAAACAATCCCACATTCTGACTGATTAGCATATGACAATGCAATGAACTCATTGTAGTGTAAGATCTATGTAACTTATTCATCAAAATGCATATTTAGCCCACACTGCTGATATAAAAACATGTGTGAATGGGTAAATGCACATATTTGAATTCTTTCCTGGTAATTGCCTAAATTCATGCTTCAATCTCCTACTTCATATAACTAAAGTGCATGGCATATGTAAAAATATACTTGTTTATGTATAGACGGACAATATAGCTTTGTCCCTTTAAACGTAACATTGCATGACATTACGTGTCTTGCATGTCAAACCATACACTGTTGTATTGGGTCTAGGAATAGATGATCCAAGCATCGGATCCCCATGCCGATGAGGCAGCACGGGCATTTCAGATTTGGCCCTGGCCACGAGCCAATCACGGCTCGAGGACCAGCAGTCAATCAGCAGTGAGCTGAATACAGTTGTCTGTGTCATCGCTCTGCCCACTCATGCCGGCTTTATTTAGTCATCACGAGTGTTGAGTAGTCAGAACTTCAGCAGAGAGGGAGGAGGGTAATACCTCCCGAAGAAAAGAAGAAGGAAGAGTCGGCCGAGGAAGGAGTCCCGGCAGAAGAACAAAGATGAGCAACTCTGGCTGGAAAAAGAAAAGAAGAAAAGGCACCAAAGGGCCGGGAGGAGTCAGCGGCAGAAGAAGAAGCCAATGCCTAAGCCCTATGGTCAGCAAAAGTGCTTCCACCACCCAAGTGAAGCCTTCGACGGTCAAGATCCAACTGATGGACAGCACTGACCACTGCGGGGAAATGACCCCTGTGCCCACCAAGGTCAGCAAAGCCTGTAAGGAGCTTTCCTTCTATCAGACTACCCTAGACCACCAGGGTGTCGGGTACTAGGCCAGTGGGCATAGGCATCAGGCCTGTGGAACCAGACAGGAAGCACCCACAAGTGGATCTGGGCAATCTGCCCAGGTCATTGAGCCCATGCCCCTCTTACTTCAGGCATTAGGCCTGTGTCAACTGAGGACCCTAATAGGGTGTGGACGACTTTGCAGCTCCCACGTCACCTGTTTTCCTAAATGTCTATTTACCCGTCTAATGATGTACCCATTTTCCTGCCAAAAATAAATCTCCTATTATTGACATAAGCCTATAGATTCTGTTATTTTCTTCTCGATGTAGTGTGAGGCGCTAATAGTAGAAAGGAGTTGGCCGGCTCTGTAAAAATCTGTGCAAGTTAAATTCAGTACTTGTTCTCCGAAGTGTCAATGACTGCAACAGGGGTGAGCCCCCTTGAGAAACCCCTCCTCAGACCCTTTTTACACATACAATACAGAGAGCATTATAGGGACTGATATATAATACAGATCTTACGGTCAAACTTTATGCTCCCCCCAACCTTCTACTTGTGACACATTGTGCCATATCATGACCCCCATATTGATTCCCAGCCATATTCTGGCCTCTGTATTAATTCTACTGATAACATGTCTTCCCCTTATTGATTCATCCCAAATTATGTTACCAAACTTCTATTGACTCTCCTCTATGTAATAATGCCTTTACTTGTATTAATTGTCTACTCTATCCATTGGGAAATTGTCTGAGGCTGAAGCTATTGAAAATTCTAGCAAAGATGTTGACACTTTAGTATCTATCTAACGTTAGATAGGCCTCATGTGCCGATGGTTTCCCGGGCAGGGTGCTACGGGAGTGTGAAGAGCAGCTGGTTGGATTCTTACAGGAATTTTTAACCTTTCGTTGACTTTCATTGGCTTTATGCATTATTCATAAATGTTTCAAAAATATTTTAATTGTGTCTGTACTCAAAAGATTTGACAATTTCAGGCCTGAATGGTTACCGTCCCATTGCACTTACTTTATACATTATGAAGTGATCTGAAAGAATGGTGTTGGACCACATTGCCAGGAGGCTTTGATCATTATCAATTTGCGTATAGGGCAAATAGGTCTCTGGAGGACGCTGTTCTTAAAGTGCTCCATCATGTTCTTTGTCATTTGGAGAATAAGGACTTCTAGGTCAGGCTATTTGTTGATTATAGTTTGGCATTCAATACTATTGTTCCGGCTAAGCTTATTTGCAGGAAATTGGATATGGGGTACCTGTGCCTGTACGTTATCTGCTTTTTTAGTCTTTGGGTTCCAGAGTCTATATTCTTCACTGTCTTGGAAATATCCACGCATGATACATTTCATGGACTTTGGATCCCGCTTAGGTCTTCTTTCTTTGGGGATGTGTATATACTGTATGCAGAACATCCAAAAACTCTGTGATGCGTAATACTTGCTTTTCTTTCAGACCATGCCTCTATTTGGTTTCTTATGCTTTAAGGCAACTTTGCCGTAGACACTGCTTCTGCCCAAAAACACTTGTTTAGGTCACCGTCTTTCAATATACTTCGAGCTCTCTCCACTATGGTTCGATTTGCATGCTACTTACACCTTTCTGTTCTGACATGCATGCTATGATTAGTTGATGTTCAATACCATGTTTTTCAGGAAGATTTACACATCTCTGTTGAGGTGCTCTCCTCCATTGTAATACCTCAAAATGTTTATAAATCTTCTATCGTATGAGGTGTGTCATGCGTGCAAACCACTTACCCTTAAACTAAAAGTAAATAAAGACACTGAGATGTAGATTTGGCAGAGAAACTGACTGCTATTTATTAAAGCAATAATTATTGATTTAATTATTATTTATTTAAGTATGTATGGTAGCAAAGAAAGGACGTCCAGAAATCAGCCAATCTGCAATGCCCACACACAACCAACACCAGGCATATACCTCCCAAAGTGCACGACATAACTATAAAAACCCCTATAAGCATCAAAAGGTATCCACTCACCTTCTACCTTGACTACTGCCCCCCGTTAGGTTGGTACAGCCAACTACCACACAACAAAGGGAGCGCACCTCAACAAAACAATTGCACTTGGACTGGTGACCTGCCGTTCTTTCCCACCGCAATAAAGCCAACTTAAAAAGCAGAAACAAATTAAAGGGGAGGGAGGGTGAGAAATCTGGAAATAAATAGGCTTTGGCCCACTCTGCCAGCCCGTTAAATAAATATCACTATAAAACACGCCCCTGCACTGCTATAGGCTACCTAAACCAAGTGATCTGCATACATGCCAGCCCCCATCCTAGAGGTTTAAACCTCCTCTTTTCTTATGTTAATCATTCAGTTTATCATCAGTGACTGGTTTGAGTTTCCTCTAAACTCTTGTAGTCTGCAATCTTGTTCATCACTTCACATCTTACCTTTGTGCGCTACAAGTAGCGTTAAACATGAGCGTCTTGCAACTCGGTAGCGCTGAGCGTCTTTTGTGTGACCTTTTCCCTTTGAATGTGTCTTATTTACAAAGCAATGTGAATAGTACACACAATCAATTTCTACTGACTAAAGTGATATGCGGCATGCCTGTATTCGGGGTGTGACTGAGGGCTCTATTTATTAACATGTTTTGACACCATTTTCACATTATTTTGGTTTCACCTACAGTTACTATAGGGCAAATGGAGTAGAATTCGTAAAATTCTACTCCAACCCCTAAGTATCACTTATTTTTAGTAAGCAGATCGCATTTCTCATAATTGTAATGGGAAATATGATCTGCCTGGTAGTTACTAAAAATAAATTGTGAAGAAAATACCTAGGGAGGCCCTGTGATAATAACGGCATCTGGAGGTGGCGTTAGCCAGGGTCTCCCCGGTTATCGGACACCTGCTCTGCTCTAAAAGGCAGAGAAGAGCCTGGACCCGGCCCCAGTGATCAGCTGTGTGGTCTAAACAGACCGCAAGCTGATCACTGAATAAAAAAAATAGTAAAAAAAAAATGTACTTACATGACTCAAGGGACCGGTGGTTGGGGCTCCGGTGATGTCTCCCCTCCAGTCAGCTGGTCTCCCATGCTGCACTGCGGCCCGGTCATCAGGTCCCAGTGCAGTATGGGATATTACCTGACCGGAGGACATGGAAGACATCACCGGAGGACCGGATCATGCAGTTAAGTATAAATAAGGGAGGGGGGGAACACAGGGGGGGTCCGCGATCGCAGGGGGCGGGGCTTAGCGCCGGGGGGTAGCAGCGGCGGCCGGTCGGGGCATGTGCGTACACTTTGTCACGGTATTTTTTGCGAACATACCGTGACTAGTGTTCGGAGGAGATTTGCAGGGACAGAGCTTTATCGCAAGCTCTGTCCCTGCAAGGGATTTGTAGTAAATCCCTGTGATATTGCCTCTACAATCTGCATTACAAATGCGGATTGTAGTAAATAGTGCCCTGAGTGTGCATGCGAAATGCTACAC
Organism: Taudactylus pleione; assembly: GCA_031769625.1. NCBI lineage: Eukaryota > Metazoa > Chordata > Amphibia > Anura > Myobatrachidae > Taudactylus > Taudactylus pleione. The sequence continues at coordinate 2,175,721 of JAUIMM010000637.1, read as the reverse complement.
TACAATGTCAGCGGCTGTGACATTGTAACGTAGCATTTCGCATGCAGATACAGCCGCAGTCACGCACAGAATATAGGCATGCCGCATATCATTTTAATCAGCCAAAGCTGCTTGTGCATCCTATTTATATCGCTGTGCGATTAATATGCATTTGGAGGTTAAGAGTTGCGCAAAAAACGCCCGGCACTACCAAGTCACATCACAGCACAATTAAAGAGTCTGTTTAACGCACAAGGAAGTAAGATGTATGTGATCGCATCTGTATCCACTTATTGATTTAACCTCCATTGGACCTCACACATCTGTATGCACCAATTCCAGGGGTGCCTCAATTCTGCTTGCTGATTTTGGAAATGGACAATGGCTTTGCTTGCCTGTATTACAGCTTTCACACAAGGGCTTTTCTGTATCAGTCACTGATATTCCTGTAACCATCCCATCTAGTCGTTTCTGGACACGTCTCAACAAGATGACACTATGAGCTAGAAGTCATTCTTATCTAACTGTTGTGTGTCAAGCAACGACATAATTGATGGCACCGGGTACCCTTTGCATTCACTGGGCCTGATTCTGCAAGGATCGTAATTGCAAAGCTGCACACAGGCATATACTGTACTGTACTGTAGTGCACACAGGCAGCTTTGCAATTGCGATCCTTGCAGATATGGTAATGCAGCAGGAAGCATCATACCTCCTGTGCATTACTTATGCAAGCTGCGTTGCAGCCGCAGTTTAGAGGAAGAGGCCAGGAAATCTCCTTCAGCCGACTTAGATCCTGGCTTCTTCCCTCCCCCGCAACAGTGGCGACACACCTCCATTTCGGGAAACGGAGGGCATCGCCGCTCCCTCCCCGCCCACAAATGACAGCCGACTGTCAATCACTGCCAGTCTGCGAGCGTGTTAGCAGGACCAATTCTGCACACTCTCAGGAAGGGTCCTGCGCCTGCACTGCTGAATCAGGCCCACTGTCCCTCTTTTGTTCCGTACAATGCACTTTCCTTTTTGGAAACTGGACTCTGTAGTCTCTTTGCGCTAGGATACTTATGGTCATGAGTTTGGCCCCATATCTGGTACTGTATAACGCATCTTGGATTTCTGTGACATTAGCTTTAGTCACTATTTTCAAGCAGTTAGTGACTGTCCCAACTTCTGTAGCTGTAAGCACTTCATTTTCAAATAGTCTTTTGTGACTGTCTGTGACACTCAAAGCTGACTCATCTTTACCACTGCACTCCTTACTATGTGTCGCATTCACACTTTTTTCAGTTTACATTCTGTTGTTTTGTGTCTTATTTTATGACATACTTGGCACTTGTATTTTCTTGGGTTTAACTTTCAGTGTGTAATGCAGTATTCTCAGCATTTAACTCAACTGACACACATTCTTGGAACTGTAGTAGCTCTTTCCTGACAATTCCTGTAGTTAGCTTGGCTGTGTTAGCTTATAATGCTTTACTACCAGAAAATCAAATTCAGGCAATAAGTTCTGTAGTATTGCCATTGCAATCCCTCGTCATCAACTTGGACTCCTACAGATGTTATCTGCTGGTATGTGGACATCATTTTGCAAATGTAGTCACTCATACTTGGTATTATACAGTGTATGCCTCAGATTAATTCTTCTTATCAGACTTTCATCCTCATTTGCTGCCTGCAGGGATATCCACATGTCTTTAGCTAACATTTTACCATGTATAATAGAATAAATGTGCTGTTCAACACTTATGCCTTTTGTTCCCATGGCTCTCTCTATATTGTCTGGGTCTGGATTGTCACCTGGAACAACTCTAACCTTCCACAATCTTTCACATTTTAATTGCATTTCCATTGCAAACTTCCATGTGGTGTAATTATTTGAACCTTTCAACTTAATGAACCCCATCATGGATGCAGCTCCTGTGTACATGTTGTGCACTGAAAAAAGTTATGCAGTGTCACTGACTTCTCTGGTAACTTTAATAATTTATACTGACACTCCTTTGCTTTTGGTGCTTAGGTGTCTGGCCTTTGTGTGCCTGGGCCCATAACCTGTTGATATGAGTGTGCTATTGGCGGTAAAATGTAGAGTATAATAGCAACACCAGGGGAATCCAGATATACTAAACAACTCAATTTGTACGATACTAGATATACAACTAGGTATTCAGATGTAGCCGGGTCAGTACACAGGGTAAATTATTCAGAAATACAAGGCAACAGCAACAAGTAGCAGGAGCTGAGCAGGCAGAATACTCAAGCAAAGGTCCAAACAGGAAGATGCCTTTTGTAGTCCCAATCAGGAAAACGGATCTAAGATGGATTCTCTCAATACTTGCCATCTTGGATAAGGGAAAATTCAACAGCAAGTTTTCTAAACACAGCAACCTCTGCTGGCTGGAGGTAAGAATATCAGACATCTCTAACTAAGGAGACAGGTTCCAAGATGGATTCTCTTCATGCAATACTGGCCGTCTATGATAAGGGTGTTCTCACAACACAGTGAACTCTGGTGGCCAGAGGTAAAATAATCAGACATCTCTAGCATCACATTTTGTTATGAAAAGCATTGTCCTTTTAAATTTTGGGATTAAATGTATTTTAAAAGTTGCCACTTAGTAAAAAAAAAACCCTGGTCTTGCTTCTTTAGGCATACCTCCGTTTTTATGGGACTGTCCCGCTGTCCCGCCCGCGGGCCGCAGTGTCCCGCGGTGGTGGGGAAGTTGGGGAGAGCACACCCGCTGCTCTGCCTAGCAGAGCAGCGGGTGTGCAGAAGGTGAACAGATGCCGTGCGCATCGCACGGCATCTGTTCACTAGCGTAGGGAGAGCCTGGGGGGCTGCCCAGCATCTCGAAGAGTGCTGGGCACGCCCCCTATAGTGACGAAAATGGGAGGAAGCCGCGAGGCTCCGCCCCGTTTTCATTTGGCCTCCTTCCCATCTCCAAAAGTTGGGAGGTATGCTTTAGGGAGTAGTGATTTTCTGCACAGTAATGGGGGGCATCCACTAGACGATTTTATCCCTGTCCAACCTCTTAACGATTTTCCCTTGAAGTTTCCCTTGAAATATGATCTTCCACTCTGAACAATTTGCAAAAGATTTGCAAACAATTTGCAAAAGATCTAACAATAAACTATGTTGTTTTAATCTGTGATTGAGAGCTTTCAGCTATAGTGGGCAGATAGTGGTTCATCGTTTGATCGTTCAGCGTGAACGGTGTGTAAACGATTTGTAAACAATCAAGTGAAATTGACCTGCATGTTCAGTCGATGGAGGAGACGATCAAATGACCAGCGGGAGCGCGCATCGTACATCGTTAGAAACAATTACTGCACGATTTGCAAACGATGTTCGACCGATTATCGAACGATTTTATCATTATCGTTCAAACGTTCAACTTTATCGTCTAGTGGATACCCCCCTTTAAGGTGCATACACACTAGACGATATGCTCCCTGAGCGATATCGTCTAGTGTGTCCCCGGCAGGCTGTGCTCAATGTCGTTCATGACATTGAGCACAGCCGCTGAACGATATCATTAGCGATATCGTTCAGCGCCGGGCTCTCTCACCCATTCCCTGACATGCAGCAACCTGACGAGGTCGTCAGGTTGGCCTGCATGTCAGCGCGATGAACGATGATGACGAACGACCCGCGGGAACGCGCGTCGTCGTCATCGTTCATCTTTTTTGTGTTAAAAATGGACGATAAAGTGGACGACTGAACGATAACGATATCGTTATCGTTCAGTCGTCCACTTTAATCGCCCAGTGTGTATGCACCATTAGTCAATTGATCGTCTGTGGTAAATGTTATATAAAATATCATTTATTGCTTGAGCTTTCCCTTTTTATTAAGGGACTGTGGGCCTGATTCAGAGGTGAACACATTTAAAACATTGGATGCAAGAGCCAAATTATTTAAATCTGCGTAATGCATCCCGATGGTTACCGCTGGGGGACGCAGTTTCGGAATTGCACGGAGAACCTTGCAATTCCGATAGGCGCTCCTGGGCTTTTGTTGGTGGGCATTTCGGGGGCATGCCAATGTCAGGGACTCCTTCAGCAGGCGGAGTTCCACTGGTACCGGCAGCAATGTACCATAGGACATTCTGAGCAACCATAGGGTTACTCTAATGTTCGATGGTGCAGCTGATGTCCGCTTGATGGTGCGATGATTTGCAAACTGTAGTGGATTACAGCCGCAGCCGGTTGGCATCTCAGTAGACAGCCCAACAGCTGCAGCATTAGCATAAATTTGTAGTCGCTACCTCAGAATCGGATTGGATACGGGATCCCTGTGGTCAGAATACAGACAGAAGTATCCCGACAGTCAGAATCCCGATGCCTGAATGTAAGCACCACTAACCCTAACCCTCCCCCCTCGCAGCCTAACTCAAACCCTCTCCCCCCACAGCCTAACCCTAACCCCAACAATCCCCCTAACCCTGATACTTACTGTCGGCATGCCGGTGGTCGGGATTCTGGAACCGGGATTCCGACTGCTGTCAGATTCCAGTGCCAGCATTCTGAATGCCCACATCCTGACTGCTGGGATGGTAACTACATCCACTGGCGTAACTACCGTAGGTGCAGGGGGTGTGGCTGCTATGGGGCCCGGCCGTTTCCCTGCACCTACGCTGCCAGGCCAGCCATGGTCGCATCCTCCTTCGGCAGTGTGCTACGCAGGGCAAGCACATCTGCCCTCCCGGTCAGCTCCGCCTCCGTCTTTCCTCACTGGCTAATACTGGGAGGAGGCATGGCCATGATCCGGGGATGTCCCAGCAGGCTCAGCACAGCCACGCCTCCTCCCTGTATTAGTCAGTGAGGATAGACTGAAGCGGAGCCGACCAGGAGAGGAGACCTTTCCTGTGCAGCACACGTTGAAGGAGGACAACCACGGAGCAGAGGTAAGTCGTGGAGGCAGGTTGGCAGAGCAGGAGACCTAGTGGGACCAGTGAAAATTTTGCTATGGAGCCCCCCTAGGTCTAGTTACGCCCCTGACTACATCCCTCTGAATCAGGCCCTGTATTGTCTGTGTTTAACTTTTTATGTGTTGGTAAGTGCAACAAGTAATGCTGAGGAATGTTCTATGTGCCTGTGTGAGCGCTCACTCTGTAATGTGACCACTAACCACACAAGCAGCAGCTCAGCGTCATTAGTTCTGCACTCACCAACAGAGGACTTGGTGTTAGCATCTGGCACATCTCAGAGCAAGATATCTACTCAGAATGAAAGTACTAACACTGCACTCCGCATGCAATAAAGATGAACACCAGGCAATTATCGCTTACTTCTTTTTCCATTATACCATAAATGCCGTATCTAGGCTAGATAACAATCTATTGTGCACCATCATTTACTCAAATCTTTTTATCTAGGCTAATGCACATTAAATTGGTATCAACTACAATAGTGGATGAATGGATGAAATAGCCCATGGCTTATCCTCAGTGGCATGCATTGTTGTTCATCTGGCTTTGATCATTTGCAGACCTTGGGGCCTATTCATCAACACTAAAATAAAAATTTTAAGGACATTTTCCTTAAATAACGTTATTTTGGTATTCATGAACAGACTTAACACAGGAGATATCACAGATATCTCCTTTCTAAGTTCCCCTGCGTTAATTTCCACACTCCCCATACATTAGTATTAGTACATTATTACATTAGTATGGGGATGTGGAAATTATGGTATTCATCAAATTCCGAAAATTATAAATTTTCGGAATTTGATGCAGTTACTATTCGCCACTGTGAGGTGGCGAATAGCAGAATCCACTTACCTGTATCAGCGTGTGCAGGTCCCCCGACGAGTCCCTCCGGCGCTCTGCTCTGTCCTCAGGCTCCGGAGGCTGGTCTGTCATGTGTGCTCCCCAGCAGAGCACAAGAAAGTTTAGAAAAAGAAAAAAATGATTTTATTTTCTTTTCTAATCTGTCATGTGGTCTGCTGGGAAACCACATGACAGACCAGCAGGACGGAGCCGGAGGCTGCTGCGCGGACAGGTAAGTCGGGGGGGGGGGGGGGGAAGGTGAGCGGAGAGGGAGGGGGGTGGGGGGTCGGGGGGGGGGGGTACGAAACTTAACGCATCTGTAGGCAGTGCAGCGCATGCGCAGCACTGTTTCCAGATTTGATAAGTTAGTGTAGGCAGGGAAAAGTATCTATTTCCCGAAAAGTTGTCATCGCAAAAATGACAGCTTTTCGGAATAGATACTTATGGAGAGGTGGAATGATGAATTCCACCTATAATTAGCTAGAACTCCATGAGAGTTCTAAAGCTAATTATCTCCATTGAATTTTTACATTTAATGAATAGGCCCCCTTGTTTGATGTGAGGAAGGAATACAAGTCACGCCACAGACTGAAGGTGACAGCACACGATTCGACATTGTGTATGATTTCCCTTAGTAAAAAGCATCCAATCCGACTTAAGATCTATCGTTCATCCAGTGCATTGTGTCCCAGATTGGCAAATCTGCCCTACAGCACGGCAGATCTGAAGATGCGATGTACGACCTGCGGGGACGCGCATCGCATCGTGAGTGGGGACTCATGATTTACTCAGGATATGGCCATATTTTACACGATCTGTTGTTTCAATGTGTCGGAATCATCCAGATCGGGTAAAATATCGCTGTGTGTGGGCAGCTTGAGAGATAGTGGCCCTCAGGAGCACAAAGTAGTGTAATTACTTGAGCACCTACGAGCCTGATGCAGAAAGAATGTGGAGTCAACCAACATCTATACGAGAGGAATTTCTTACATCCATACATAGGCGTATAATGGGTTTATGGAGGCCCACATTGCCCACCCTGCACCCATATAATTAGGGAAGCCGACGGACAAAATCCCGACCGCCGGCCTCCCGACTGTCTAATCCCAGCAAGGCACTAATGACAGGCGTCGAAATCCCGACGCCTGTCGTTAGACCTACGCCGGGAGCCCGACACCTGGGAAATATCGATCGAAGGTAAGCCGAGTGCCTGGCACGGACAGCCGCACGGTGGGGGGGGGGGGGGGGGGAGGATTAGGTTATTGGCTCCCGGGGGGGACTTAGGGTTAGGCACCCCCCTGGGAGGGTTAGGCTAGGGGAAGGGGGGGGTTAGGGTTAGGCACCCCGAGGGAGGTTAGGGTTAGGCACCCCCCCGGGAGACTTAGGGTTAGGCTGTGGGGAAGAGGGGTTAGGTTTAGGCACTTAGAGGGGGATTAGGTACTTGGGGGGAGGTTAGGGTTAGGTACTCCTAAAGGAGGGTTAGGGTTATGGTAGGGAGTTAGGTTAGCTATACTTACCGAAATGAACTATAGGGATCTTCACCCCTGCCAGGCTGCCGCTGTTGGGATTAGTACCGCCGGCCATGCGGGCGGAAGTATATCATACTGATTCCTATAATTATACTCACTTCTCCAGCCAAAGCTGCAGAGATCACCGGGAATATATGCGCAATTGCAGCAGAGAGATGTCTGAGTGTACTGTGCAACTCCGCCAGGGAGGGGGGGGAGGGGGGCAGAGACTGCTCATGAGCTCCCTATTCTTTTAAACTGCCCCCGCATCCAAAGTGTGTCTTTGCTAAAGGACAAGCCCTCTGATTTCTGGATATATATACACTTTACCTTAAACCTATATTCAATTGTCACAGTTCTAATTTTCTGAATGAATTTGTACCTCCATACTCTGCTAGAAGATCAGTGTATAGGACACTATAAGGAGATTTATGAAAAGAAAAAAATATTATATGAATTGTTGCAAATTTATACAATACACAGAAATTATAAATGAATAGACAGATGTATCCAGAAGAGGTTCTTGCTCCAACCTTGAGTACAATACATATCAGGCATCATATATTTATTTGACTGCTTCACCAGGAAAGGGCTGTCTGAGGCTTGACGATATAATGTAAGCTGTTAGACAGACAGTGGAAGGTATAGAGTAGTATAATAAATGCCAGTATGAGTATAATAGGATAGTCACAGAAGAGCATAGAGAACGACCAGGTGTATGACGGTGGGTTAAGTCCTACATGTAATAGGTGCCATTGTGAGATCTGCTTTGGATGCAGGATTTTCAGTTGTAGACAACATTTTTTTATAGAGATTGGACAAAAGGGGTGACAGACACAGCGTCGGGGGACAGACAGCATTGGGGGACAGACACAGCGTCGGGGAACAGACACAGCATTGGGGGACAGACACAGCATTGGGGGACAGACACAGCATCGGGGGACAGACAGCATTGGGGGACAGAGACAGCATTGGGGGACGGACACAGCGTCGGGGGACGGACACAGCGTCGGGGGACGGACACAGCGTCGGGGGACGGACACAGCGTCGGGGGACAGACACAGCGTCGGGGGACAGACAGCGTTGGGGGACAGACACAGCATTGGGGACAGACACAGCGTCGGGGGACAGACAGCATTGGGGGACAGACACAGCGTCGGGGGACAGACAGCATTGGGGGACAGAGACAGCGTCGGGGGACAGACAGCATTGGGGGACAGAGACAGCGTCGGGGGACGGACACAGCGTCGGGGGACGGACTTGTAAATCTTGCGGCTGTATTTCAGATAGACTGAAGAGAGTGTTGCTGAGAGCGGGGAGTGCCAGTTAGGAGGGCATCACAGTAGTCCTGACTAGAAAGCACAAGGGCTTGATTTAACATTTTGCCAGTGGAGACACATGAAATAGGCATATTAACTAAGGTACAGAGATACAACGGGTAAGGTGTGCCTGTTGTTTGTATGTATCGTATTATGTCTCCCAGACAACGCAGAGCAGAACAAATGATTCTACTACTGACTGTCCTGAGGATGAGTATTGATAGAGACACCTGTGACATCCGCACAGCACAGAGGAAGAAGAGGAAGCTATCTGTATTTGCACTGAGTGGGGAGAAGTAAGGTGTAGTAAATTATAGTCGTGTTTCATCTCTGTGTTACGGACATGACTTGTTTCTTCAGGGCTACCAAGCTAAACTTTTAGTTAGTTTAACCTCATTTACCATCTTATTTCTGCTCTAATTTCTCTTAGCCACCTACTTCCAGTCTTTTCCTCTGGCCTTTTTATCCGGCTACCTTGTCTCATTCTTTATCCCCACACAATCCCATGGGCACCATTCAGTCTTCCACCCTCACCCCTTCCTTATCTGTGCTAAGTGACCTGGTGACAGCATCTTGCAGACCGGCCGGCGCTTGTCACTGCCAGGGACGGACTGGGGCTGTACATCAGCCCTGGCAGTCCACCCTATGCGGTCACGCTCACGAAGGGGCGTGGTTTCATTTCAAGGGGGCATGCCACGAGTCACGGGGGGCCTGACCTTGCGGCACGCCCCCCTCTCTTCCCGGCCCACTGCCGCCACCCCTTCCCTCCCCCGAAGCTAGTAGCATGTATCCGGCGGCGTGGGGTGGTAGGCGGGAGTACTTTCTCCCTCCTCGAACTGGCCCTGAGACTATCAGCCCTTCTAGCAAATGCCAGAACTTTGCAGCTGAGATGTCAATCACTGGCGGTCCCTGCACACAGCAAGATGCACTGATATATCTGCAGATACTGTATATCATCCATCTGCTGTGCTGCAGTGCAGATGCGATATGTCTGTGAATTACGCATTTCACAGACATATCGAGGGTACTCACTCACCGATTGTATGGCCGATAGATCGCCCAGGGGGAGATGTACTAAGCTCTGAGAAGTGATAAATTGGAGAGTGATAAACTACCAACCACTCGGCTCCTAATTAACATGTTACAGGCTGTGTTTGAAAAATGACAGTTAGGAGCTGATTGGTTGGTAGCTTATCACTCTCCATTTTATCTCTTTCCAGAGCTTAGTACATCTAGCGGCCTATTCATCATTACTAAAAATTTGATGGCGGTAATTAGGTTCAGAACTGGCATGGAGTTCTACCTAATTACCATAGTAATTCATCATTCCTTCTCTCCATAACTATCTATTCCGAAAAGCTGTCATTTTTGCGATGACAGCTTTTCGGGAAATAGATACTTTTCCCTGCCTATACCTACCTTACCGCAGCTGTAATCAGTGCAGCGCATGCGCTGTTACATCCGTATAAGCAGCGCATGCTCAGCACTGCCTACAGCTGCGGTAATTGTGTGTCCCTCCACCACCCCTATGCTCACCTCCCTGTACCCCATGTACCTGGCCGCTGCAGCCGGCTCTGGCTGCTGCTCTGACACAGTAGTTTAGAAGAAAATATATTTTTTTATTTTTTAAACTTTACTGTGTTCTGCTGGGAGAAGACAGTGTCAGAGCAGCAGTCGGAGCCAGAGGAGGCACCAGGGAGCGCCGGAGGACCTGCCCAGCTGGCAGCAGGTAAGTGTAACTGGCTGTACGCCACCTCAGAGTGGCGCATAGTAATACAATCACATTCCGAAAATACATAATTTGATGAATAGCCTAATTTCCATATGCCCATACTAATGTACTAATGTACTAATGTATGGGGAGTGTGGAAATTAACGCAGGCGGACTTAACCAGGAGATATCATTGATATCTCCTGTGTTAAGTGTCTTCATGAATACTAAAATAACGGTAATTAAGGAAAAACAAGACATATGGTAAGAACTTACCTTTGTTATCTCTGTTTCTACGAAGTCCATAGGGTCCACAGGGTTGACCTTGGGGTATAGCTGGATCTGGATTCACGGGCACCACGCAGTTAAAGCTTTGCTGCTCCCAGGATGCACTTGGGTCCGTCCTCTATACCCCGCCCCCGACCACAGGCACCTCAGTTGGTAAGCAGCTATGGCCGGAGGAGGAGACTAAACAGAGAGAAGGAAGACTGGAACACACAAGAAACCATAGTCACAGAAATGGGAGACGGAAAATCGGTGACCAGTCACATAGCCCATATGAAGCCAGGTGCGTCAGGGCGGGTGCCCTGTGGACCCTATGGACTTCGTAGAAACAGAGATAACAAAGGTAAGTTCTTACCATATCTCTTGTTTTCTACTTCAGGGTCCATAGGGGGTCCACAAGGTTGACCTTGGGGATGTCCCAAAGCAGTTCAACTAAGGGCGGGGACGCTCCTGTGCTAAAAGGAGCACCCGGCGCCCGAAGGATGCATCCTGAGAGGCGAAGGTGTCAAACGCATAGAACCTCAAAAACGTTTGAATTGAAGACCAAGTGGCCACCTTACACAGCTGAAAAGCGGAGGCGCCATGTCTAGCAGCCCAAGTGGGACCCACAGAATGAGTGGAATGAGCCTTAACAGAGGCTGGCACAGGTAAACCCTCCTGTGCATAAGCCTCACAAATAACGGAACGAAGCCAACAGGCTAACGTTTGCTTGTTGGCAGGCCAACCCCTCTTGTGAAAACCGAAGAGGACAAACAATGAATCCGACTTCCTAACCGAAGTAGTCCGGTCCACATAGATTCTAAGTGCACGGACTACATCTAAGGAAGCCTCACCAGCTTAAAGATCAGGTGACTGAAAAGCTGGCACAACAAGTTCCTGATTAATGTGGAACTTCGAGACCACTTTGGGCAAAAACTCAGGACGAGTGCGGAGCACCGCTCTGTCCTGGTGAAAAATCAGAAAAGGAGGGCAACAGGAGTGCCCCCAATTCTGACACCCTCCTGGCAGAAGCAATTGCCAGGAGAAAAACGGTCTTAAACGTCAGCCACTTGAATTCCACCGACTCAAGCGGCTCAAAAGGAGGACCCTGCAAGACCGGTAGTACCACCGCCAAGTCCCAAGGAGCCACCGGAGGCACGAAGGGAGGCTGAATCCTGAGAACACCCTGGTGTGAACATCTGGCTGTGTAGCAATCCGTCGTTGAAACCACACGGACAAAGCAGACACATGAACCTTCAGAGAGGCAAGGCGTAAGCCGAGGTCCAAACCTGATTGAAGGAACTCCAAGATTCTGGAAACCCGGAACACCTGAGGATCATAGCTTCTGGATTCACACCACCGAAAGTAAGTGTGCCACACCCTATGGTAAATCCGTGCGGAAGCAGGCTTGCGTGCCCTAAGCATGGTACCAATGACCGAACTGGAGAAACCTCGAGACCTTAAGACGGCTGTCTCAAGAGCCACGCCATCAAAGACAGCCAACCCAGATCCGGGTAAAGGCAGGGCCCTTGAGACAATAGGTCCTGACACTGAGGAAGAAGGTACGGAGCGTCGATGGAGAGGCACCTCAGATCGGAGTACCAAGGACGTCTGGGCCACGCCGGAGCTACCAGCATGAGCGTGCCGCCGTCCTGCTTGAATTTCCGCAGAACCCGAGGAAGCAGGGATATCGGAGGAAACAGATATGCCAGGTGAAACGTCCATTTCACCGACAGCGCGTCTACCAGACAGGCGCCTGCGTCTCTTGTCCTTGACCCGTAAATGGGCAACTTGTGATTGTGACGGGAGGCCATCAAGTCCAGCTCCGGCAGCCCCAACCTGTCCACGAGTAGCTGAAACACCTCTGGGTGAAGCGACCATTCCCCGGGATGCACGTCGTGACGGCTGAGGAAGTCCGCCTCCCAATTGAGGACTCCGGGAATGAAGACTGCCGAGATCGCTGGAATGTGATACTCCGCCCAAGCAAGAATGCGAGACACCTCCGACATCGCTGCCCGACTGCGAGTTCCTCCTTGGTGGTTGATGTACGCCACTGTGGTGGCGTTGTCGGACTGCACCTGAACCGCCCTTCCGTGAAGAGCGGGGCCGGATGACTGCAGGGCCCTGTATACTGCCCGCAGTTCCAGAATGTTGATGGGAAGAAGAGCTTCTTCCGCAGATCAACGACCCTGAAGCGATAATGAGCCGGTCACTGCCCCCCAACCCCGAAGACTGGCATCCGTCGTGAGCAGGACCCAGTCCGGGATCCAAAAGGGGCGCCCCTCGAGCAGATGAGCCATCTGAAGCCACCAAGCCAAAGACTGCCGAACCTCCGGGGACAACTCCAGTAACTGAGAGTGGATCCGGTGAGGTAACCCGTTCCATTCCGATAGAATCAGCCCCTGCAGGGGCCGGGAATGGAACTGGGCAAATTCCACCATGTCGAATGTTGACTCCATGGATCCCAGAACTCTCATAGCCGAATGGACCGACAGGCAGCAACTGCTCAGGCAACTGTGTATCCGCAGCTGCAGGGAGGAGACCTTCTCCGGGGTCAGGAAGATCCTTTGCTGACGAGAATCCAGCAGGGCTCCCAAATGAACCATCCGCTGAGATGGAATCAGGGAGGACTTTTTCCAATTTATCATCCACCCGTGCGCCTGCAAGCAAGCGATCGTCAGGTGGAGATGTTGAAGCAGTACCTCCGGGGAGCTCGCCAGCAACAGGAGGTCGTCCAGGTACGGCAGCAGCCGGACATTCTGGTTCCGAAGATGTGCGGCCATGACCACCATAATCTTCGTGAACACCCTCGGTGCCGTGGAAAGACCAAAGGGTAGCGCCCGGAACTGATAGTGGTGTTGAAGGATAGCGAACCTCAGATACCGCTGGTGCGAAGGTGCTATCGGAACATGGAGGTAGGCGTCCTGGATATCCAGGGACACCATGTAATCCCCCGGTTCCATTGCCAGAATGATGGAACGTAACGTTTCCATCCTGAACTTGGGAACTCTGAGGAATTTGTTCAGAGACTTAAAGTTGAGGATAGGGCGATGAGAACCATTGGGTTTGGCTGATGTGAATGTGAAATATTCTCTGCAGAGCGCTGCGGAATATGTGTATGCTATATAAAAAACTGTTAATAATAGCATATTGCTAGAGTAGTGTGCATATCTGTGTTTCACATACAGCAAAGGGAAGCCTGTTTCTGAGGATCTCTTGCGCCCAGCATGGTACAGGTGGCTATACTAATGATGATGACTGCAGCTGTGGATAGAAAACCAGTGGGCGGCAGGGGCTTCCCGCTTGAAGCCGCACGGTTCCTCTCATTAGTCGTTACGGAAACTGGTATTAGCATAAGGTAGTAAATCAGTCTTCTGAGGCCGTATGCAAATACAGTCTCTTTGCATCTGACTCAGAATAAGCCCCTAAGACACCAGCAAGAGCATCAGACAGGCAATGCTACAAGAGCAGGCAGGAGAGAGTAACACAATTTTGTACCCATCCTGGTTCAGGTGTGACTGCCCTGAGCAGTACTCCGCTGCACACTGATTCTGGCCTAGAGCAGGGGCAGAACTCTGGGAGACAATGGAGGCGCCTGCCGCTGGGCTCCAGCTCTGAAGGGGCACCTCCTCCATTGTCCATATAATATTCACCCCACTTAGGGCTTTCACTATGTACCCAGAATGTACACGGCCGCCCAATACATGGGACCCCTTCCCGGCACCTAGGAAGCCACCATACACTATCTATAGCCTGTCTGCATTACAGTGTCAGCTACTGTGCCCGGACGGGGGCACCAAATTATATCTTGCCTCCGGGCGTCTGGGATGAATTTACGCCACTGGCCTAGAGTGTTACCTGCTGACTTACTGCTTTGCCAGGATAGTGTTTGTCCCCACACACGCGCATAACTGAAAACAAAGATTCAGTTCTATTTGTTAAAAAACAAAAATGAAAAAAAAAAAATAATATATAAAAAAACACTTTAATTTATTATAATAATTAAATACACTACTGCATTTAAAACATGCTTTATTTTAAGAGTAAATAATTACATTTGGATATGGCACTGACAGAATACGTACTACGATGATACAAGTACCTCTGCCATACTTGTTAAATAGGTTTCCCATGCAACCACCTGGGGAAGCCATTTGATGAAACTTACCATTGAGTTATTGTCGGCATTAACCCCTTAGATGCGCTGGGAGATAACAAGAGTGTTCGTCGGCAGTAGTACTCTCAGCCCTCTCATAGAAAGACTTCTATGTGCTTTAGTCAGGGTACTTCTATGTGCATTAGCCATTACTTATCCCAATCTCTTTTTTTTGTGTTTATTGAGTAGCAACAATGGGTACGGTATATACAGTACATTCACTAGGTCATCACGAGAACGTGAACATGGGGACTGATTCAGAGCCGGACGCTCTGACCAGAGCGCTCGCTCTGAATCAGGGCCCTCCTCCATTAAAATGGAGCGTCCTCCTGGACGCTCGTATAGCTGTGGGTGACCACCCACAGCATATACGAGCGTCCAAAAAGATGGTCGCGATGGTCTTGACCATTGCGACCATCGGTCTTGCGACGGAAACCCTGCGGTAGGGTTTCCCAGCCACAAGTCCTGGAGTGATTTTGGCTCTATCAGAGCCAAAATCACTCCCACTGACATCACTAGTGATGTCAGTGGGGCCGGCTTCAGACGGTAGGCGTTCCCATGGGAACGCCTCCGTCTGGCAGGCACGCCCCCGGCACGCCCACCAAAGGGGGCGTGCTGTCAGTCACCATCGACAGCACGCCCCCTTTGGTGCGAGACCCAGAGCGACAGCTTGGCTGTCGCAGTCCAGGTCTCGCGCATGCGCACGATGGAGCTCCCTCCGTCGTGCGCATGCGCAGTGGGGAACTTCGACCCACTTGCGAGCGTACTGCCGCTTGCGAGTGGGTCTGAATGACCCCCATGGTCTGAATGTCGACAGAGGCTCAGTGTTGACATTTGACATTCAGAATGTCAACACGGCCATAATGTCGACATGTTCAACATATTGACATTAAGCCGACGGTGAGAATATCGTCAATACTATCTAACACTAACCATAGCCTAAGCCTAACCACAGCCTAACCCTAACGCTCATATGTTCACAATGTAGATATGCATAATGTCAACATTTTGAATGTTGCATGTCGACATTGTAAACATTTCAACATTCTAAACGACTTTGGCAACATTCTGACTTTCAGAACCATTTGACATTACAGTGGCGACATTCTGAACGTCGACTATATAACTGTTTACCCTAACAATAAACATATGGGATGTGGTCAGAATCCCTACTACTGGGATTCTGGTGTTCAGAATGCTGACACCGGCATCCCGACTGCCGTGATCCCGAAGGGGTTACTGGGAGAGGGTTAGGCACTAGGGGGAGGGTTGGGGTCAGGCTGCAGGGGGGGGGTAGGTTGGGGTGCAGGGAGAGAGGGAGGTCTAGTTTAAGGCACTAGGAGGGAGGTTGTGTTTAGGCTGCGGGTGGGGAGGGTTAGGGTTAGGTTAGGCTTATTTACCTGTAGGCATCAGGATTTGTAACCTGGTCGGGATCCCGAGCGCCGTTATCCATTACCAATCCCAAACATACACCAGATATGCTGTGTATTGCATTGAAGCAACAGCTGTGGGTTTCTTTCCTGTTTAAGAAAAGGAAACAAAGATAAAAATACAGTACCCCTAACACAACTCACACTGGGGGTCATTCAGACCCGCTCGCGAGCGCAGGACGCTCGCAAACGGGTCGATGTTGCCCCACTGCGCATGCGCATGACGGAGGGAGCTCCGTCGTGCGCATGCGCGAGACCCGGATAGCGACGGGCTCTCCGTCGCTCCGGGTCTCGCACCAAAGGGGGCGTGCTGTCGATGTTGATTGACAGCACGCCCCCTTTGGTGGGCGTGCCGGGACGTGGCTGCCAGACGGAGGCGTCCCCATGGGAACGCCTACCGTCTGAAGCCGGCCCCACTGACATCACTAGTAGACATCACTGATAGAGCCAAAATCACTCCAGGGCTTGCGGCAGTGAGACCCTACCGCAGGGTCTCCATCGCAAGCCCGATGGTCGCGATGGTCTTGACAATCGCGACCATCATCATGGACGCTCGCATAAGCTGTGGTTGGTAACCCACAGCTATGCGAGCGTTCATAAGGCCACTCCATTTTCATGTAGGAGGGCCCTGATTCAGAGCGAGCGCTCTGGTCACAGCGTTCAGCTCTGAATCAGGCCCACTATTCCTTTAGATGCCAATGGGAATGATAAAGGCCAAACACTTTCATGACTAAAACTTACCGTGGGCATAAGAAGTGGACATTTTACCTACTCCCTGGCCTTTGGATGGCAGCGCAGGGTCTCGGAACCAGCAGTCTGGGCCATTCACCCCGCAGGACCAATGGCACGCACCACTGAAGATCTTATTTTTAATAGGAATTGAGAATACTTACAGAAATCTCACATTAAACATTGACAAACTTCATTTTTTGGTTTCCAAGTGCCCCATTATTTTCCCCTCTTTTGGAATGTAAGTTTTTGTGGACATTTTTGTGGTTTTGCCCCTACAGAAACCAGGATGACCATATCGTCTGAAAATCCACACCTGTAAACATTTAGTTAACTTAGGCACCACCTGTATCTCATTACTGTATAAAGTAACAGACGCGTCACTGCTTAGTGACACATAACACAGGGCCTGATTCAGCAAGGAACACACAGGAGAGAACGCACGCATTTGGCCGATGTTTTTGTACTGTGCATGCGTACGCATCGCACTGCGCGTGCGCGATCTAGCCAGTGCGGTCGGGTAAGCGTATGCAGACTACACGCATCATGTACGCAGACCCCTTCTGAGGTTGATTGACAGGAAGTGCCGTTTGTGGGTGGTGACGTGGGATGGTTGGGCGAACGCAGGAGTGGCTGTGCATTGGGATGGCGTTTTATGGGCGTTCATAATTAAGCCAGTGCGGCGATGGACGACTCCGTGCACACAGGCAGTTGCCAAGATCCTGCGCGAGATCTGGTCAACCACTATTATGCAAATGTGGTCGATGGTTCTCGATGTTTACGCTAAATTGCGTACTGATCAGCCTTTGAGTAAAGGGAGATGGGCGGCTTCATATAGGGCTGGGCGTGTGCATGTTGTGTTGCGGTCTCCGTGCGTATGCATTGATTAGCATATCCTCGCAGCGGCTGGGTGCGTGCATTCTCTTTGTGTTCCTTGCTGAATCAGGCCCACAATCCCTTACAGGGCTCACCAATAAATAACAATGCAGTACATGGTGTGCGGGAATCATCTTCCCTTTTGCCTGCAGTTTGCAGAGAATTACCCATCTTCAAATCGATGTAATTCTTTATTTAGGGGAGCACCACCAGCGCACATAATTAAATGATGACTACATTGAATTATTTCTATTGTTGGTATATTTTCTTTTCCTTGATTTCACCTATTTTTTTGTGCGGAAATTCCCCCTCAAACGCTATATACATGGTGTGCAGTATACAGGCAATGTCTTTGCTGTTATTATTTGCTTACATAGACCTCTCCGCTATTCTGAACTAGGGATGTGCAAGCTCGGATTAGTTCGGATTTTCCTGCCAAATTCGGATTTTTCCCACCAAAAATCGGGTCTTAAAAAGAGGCAAAACGTTATCTTTCATGGACAAACATCATCATTCCTGGACTGATTTGCAGTGGCAAATTGGGGGCTCACTTTGAATGCACCAGCCGCCCTTACTACTGCTTAGAAGGGCACAACCGGGGGCCCAAGGAGGGTGGATAGGCATTGCACACATTTTGCTGTGTACCTCAAGGGGTGGGGTGCGGGGCCCAGCGTATGGAAATTCAACTAAGTGACGTCAAGGCAGCCGCTCGCACGGCAAGGCATAAGCACGCCCACTATGTCTTGGTGAGCGATCACTTCGTGTTTACAGACGCCCACCAGCCTGTCTTTAGCCGCTTACTAGTGTACGTCATCTCCAGGAAGTATATACAACCATCAGTACATCGGGGTCCATCGGGTCTGGCCGCAGCGCTTGCGGTTGACTGTACCCTACCGCAAGCACTTCAGTGTATTATTCAGCCAGGTGACATGTACTATGATGCTGCCTGTTAATTATGCACGCCCCAGAAACAGCATGAAAACACTCTGGCACGCCTGCGTCCGCAACTCCACTCCCCGGTTACTACTGGCCTGCCCCTGTTACCACCCACAAACGGCCTCTCTTGTCACTCATTCCACTGGGCTGTCTTTGCAGGGCGACTGAGCACATTCCGATCGCTTGTACTAGTTTGCACACACGCACTGCGAACTACACGCATGCGCACATTAGCGAACATCATCTGCAACGAGCGGCAGCTTGCTAGCGAGCGGGTCTGAATCAGGCCCTCGATGCGGGCCCCCTCCTCTCTAGAAGCGCATTCTGGCCCTGATTCAGAGCCGGACGCTCTGACAGAGCGCTCGCTCTGAATCAGGGCCGGTCTTTTTTTTTTTTTTTTTTTTTTTTTTTTAGAACGGCCTCCTTTGTGGTAGGGTCTTGTGGCCGCAAGCCCCAGAGAGCTTTCGGCTCTCCCACTGACATCACTTCTCATGGGAATGCCTCCGTCTGGGCAGCCGCCCGCCCACCAAAGGGGGCGTGCTGTCACTCGTGCTGTCGTGCTGTCACTCAACATCGACAGCACGCCCCCTTTGGTATGAGACCTGGAGCGACGGATTGCCGTCGTGCGCATGCGCTCTGGGCCACCATCGACCCGGTTGCGAGCGCTCAGCGCTCGCAACCGGGTCTGAATCAGGCCCTCTATTCTGGTTTGGTGTCAGAATATACTGTGCATGCGCGGGTCTCTGGGAAAATGGCACCTGCTCCTTATTCCCGTGGACATCGCTATTGCGCAAGAGCAAGTCACCGGGAAAATGGCCGCTGCCATTTTCCCTGTGATTTTTGCTGCACTGCACTCTGGAGACTGCGGAGAAGTAATATAACTATGTATGGGTGCAGGGTGTGCGGTGTCCTTGGACCCATGGGCCCGTGTGCAATGCACACCCTGCACCCATTGTGACATTGCCTGATAATTTACAGACATGTCTAAAATGATGATTGCGCAACAGGAATAGAGAATAAGCTGGTATACAGTTGGATGCATATTGTATGTAATTTATACTTTAAAAAATCAGTCAGTAAATATAATCTGTATTTTATGTATACAATATACATTGAGTTGTACCTATAGCAAGATGCACCCATTTCTGCCCCTCTAGCATAAGTGCCAGGTTTAGGCCAGGTATAGTATATACAGCCACATGGCACGGCACGCACACAGCCTGGTTTCATAGGGAAAAGCACATTCGCTATTAGACTTGATTTAAATAAAATGTCTTACCTAATACAGCAGATATAATATTCCTTGTTGTGTACAAATGACAGTAGCAAAGTAATTATTTTCAATGGTATGCTGTGACGAAGTCATCGAAGGTCACTTTTTCGACAGTGACTACATGGACAGCAGAACTCCGGCGGCACTATCCTGACGCGCATGGGCGGATCAAGAAAGTGGAGGGCCCGTGTGCAGCCTCCGTCCAGGCATACACAGAACTCCGGAAACATTGTGCCTACTCCATGCTTTCTGGTGATTTATATATTGCAGATCTCCGGAAACTTGGTGCCTACACCACGTTCCCAGTGATACCTGCGGTGCCGACGGAGAGGTCAGGGTGTATTTGCACCAACGATTGGGCACCAGCCATAGGCACGTCTACTGAAAAGGTCTATATGTGTCTTTGCCCTCATCTACATCACTTCACAATTACGCAAACATGCTCTTAGTGTACTCAGCCTATGTCAGACCCTCCCTAACAGCCTCCATCCCGCATCTCGCAAGTAGGCGTAAGTGACATGCGCAAATCTGCATAGGTGAAAAATTGTGTACAGTTTGCTTTGTGGACATGCACAGTACAATATTGCATATTTTTTGCTCAAGGGCGTAGCTATAGTAGGTGCAGAGAGTGCGACTGCTTCGGGGCACAGGACGCCTCTGGGGCCGAACCCTGCACAGAGTTACACTGCCATCTCCTGAGCCCCAGCTTTCCTATTCTCACCAGAATGCTGCTGCAGGGCATCTGTGCCCAGAGCTGATTCAAGCTACAGCCATCTCTAGTGCTGCCTGCAGGCATTGTGATGTCACAGTGCAGGTCACAGCCCTATATAAAGGATGCCCAGCTACTGGCAGCCATCTTGTGGTGACATTATGTCCAACATTGATTCTCTCTGAGTAGTTCCTGCTTTATTTAAGCAACTTTGGATAATGACTACTGATAAGAACGTTGGATTACATTCCAATAAGGTCCTGAACAGCAACATCTTCAGAAAAAGAATATGAATTACATCTTCAGGTAAGGACTATATAACAAATGTTGGCCTGTCACCATTAGCCCTTCAGACACCTCCCTCCTTTTTATCTGCAGTTTTTAATGTAGTAACAATGGACAAAGTAAATGATTCATCTGATATAATGCTGCATGACTTAAGATGGGTACACACGTGTCCAATCCTCTGGGGGACTAACTCCAGACCAGTATGTTAACACAATCCTACTGGAGAGCTGGACACAGATTCAGCACCCAGTATATCCCATTCCCTACACATCTGTCCAATTTTGCAGCAGATCTCAGATCTGCATCTCTTGAAACAATCAACTGAAAGTATTGTATCACTGTACACACTCTTCCAATCTTTGGTAGGGGATGGGTACAGTAAGTCAGCCCTCTGGATCCCAGCAGTCAAAATCCCGACGTCGGCATCCCAAGAGGGTTAGGATGCAGACACCTGTCGGTAGGTATGCTGCTAACCCTCCCCCTCTCCCTACCCAACCCTCCCTACCCGGTGCCTGAACCTACCCTCCCCCAGTGCCTAAGCCTAACCTTCCCCTCCCCGCACCCTAAACCTAACTCTCCCCCTCTAGTGCCTAACCTTCCCCCCAACCCTGCTACTTACCTTCGAGATGTTGACACCGAGATTCTGACAGGCGTCAGGATTCCGGCGTTGGTACTTTAAGCGCCGGTATCCCCTGTGCCAGGATACTGAATGAATCCCCTTTGGCAGACCAGCTGCCACTCACCAAGTAACTGCCATCTTCTGAGGCCAGACTTTTCTCACCAGAGTCCTGCTGCAGGGCATCTGCTGTCACTGGTCCAGCCGCCTCCGCCTCACCACACTAAGGGCTCTATGTACTACAATCTGCATTTAAAAATGCGGTTGTAGTTTGATATTACCGACTGAATTTGCATTGCAACTTCAGGAAATATCACAGGGATTTATTAAAAATCCCTTGCAGGGACAGAGCTTGCGATAAAGCTCTGTCCCTGTGAATCCCCTCCGCAGCCTTATCACTGTATTTTTCGGAAAAAATAGAGTGACGAGGTGCCACGCATGCACCGACCGGCCACTGCTACATCATTTATTTAATCCTGCATGTCAACTAAGCAGGCAGATAGTGCGTATATTAGATCATTTACAATCAAAATAGATAAACTGCTAAATAATTTGCACAGGGTCTTGCTACGCCACTGATTTTGCTCCAAGACAACTCAGCATCAGGCCGCAACAGAGCAGAATAACTGACTGCTCAGCTCGAAATTACGTTTTCAGAAGGTGAGGTCTTCTTAGTTCAACACTAACGTGTATATGCCGAGATGTACCGATGACTGCATATCTGAAACAGAATGATTTATGTACACCTTGCAGCAAGCCGGGCAGATGGCCTATTACATTGTGTTGTAAAAATTAATGTTATTTATGACCAAACAAGTTCATCGGTAATTCATATGCTTCTAATTTTAGCCATGACATCATCTCTGTTTTCCACATGTGCAATAACTTATAGTTGCAGGATGCCTAAAAAGTGCAAATAAATATCTATACAGCAGGGGTAGGGAACCTTTTTTCTGCCGAGGGCCATTTTGATTTATATAATATTATATGTGGGCCCAGTGCAGGCCACGTCCCCTCCATGTGATGCCACATGGGCGGGGCCACAATTGCCGGTGATTCCTGAGGATGCTCCGGGGAGCTGTAAGGGCAGCGGTGTGACCGTCTGAAGCGTCCTAAGGATGCTCCAGGCGGCACTGCTGCATAGATTCTGGCTGCAGGGTACATTCTAGGCACCCTGCTTGCCAGATGAGGCTAGCAGAAAAATGCTCCAAAAAGGGCCAGACCAAATGATTCCGGGGGCCTTATACAGCCCCTGGGCCTGAGGTTCCCCACCCCTGCTATACAGGGTCTGATTCAGAGGTGCATTCATTGGGGTATTTATAATGGGTGCAGGGTGTGCGCAGGCCCCTGGGTCCAGGGAGGCCCACACTGCACACCCTACACCCAAATAATTATTATAATTACCTCTCTGGAGTACCGCGTCGGCCGGTTCTGCAGACTTTAAACACCGGGACAATGGTGTGGTAGTCACTTTCCCGGTGATTTGCTCATGTGCAGTAGATATGTCCCCAGGAATAAGGCACAGGCGCCATGTTCCCGGAGACCTTTGACAAAGCCAGAGTCTGCTGCACTGGAGCCTGCACACCGGCCCCCTCCTCTCTTAAAACACAACTGGGTGCGAGGTATGTTGATGCTGCACGCAAACGGACGATAATATCAGTCTGCGCATGTCCAAGTCACATTACGCATGTGTCCTGATTATTGCCGCTCTAAGATGCAGAAAGAAATTGCACACAGAGACATGCGATTATGGTGGGCATTTCAGGTAAGCAGGGGCAGATTGGGCCATGTCCCCCTCTGCCAGACTGGCTCACACTGCCTGTCCAGACGGATTATGCCGTGGCTAACAAGATCGGAGCTCAGGTCCAATTGGGCAACGGTCAGAGGCATCCCCGTTATAAAATGCCCAGCCGCAGCAGCTCCACCCACGGGCTTTTGCGGAGCTCTTGAGTCACACCTCGCGGCTCTGCCTCCAGCCAAGTCCAGTCTCCAGCAACTAGGCAAGAGCCGAACCAGTAATGGCAGGAGCGGCCGCGGTTGGCAGTGGCACTTAGGTGCATCACTGCCACACATCTTATTTAAGGATTAGAAGGAAAAGGCCTGTGTAATTTATATGTGTCCCTTATGAAAGGGATAATTTGGCAACCCTACCTGTACCTGCCAAGTACACGGGTGGTGGGAAGCTCATTGTATAGTATGAGTGATATGGCCGAGGGGGAGCTGCTGCATGAGTCACTCCTCACTGCTCCAGCAGCAACACAGGAGATAAAGGGCGACTGGCCCCGCTGTTCTGACTGCGTCGCACAGTTAATAGTGACACGGTCAGTAAGAATTACATAATCTACCATAGATATAAAATATTTAAAATACATAAAGTCAGATGCAACTGCAGCAAATGACACAAGGAAGGCCACGACTGCCTCTGACTCAGAAACAGGCCCTATGAGGAGGGAATATCCCGCCCCCTCAGACCCCACCCCCTAAACAGACCCGCCCCCATTAGGGCTGCTGCCAGAAATTTCCCGGGTTGATTTTCCATCCCAATCCGCCCCTGCAGGGTGGTAACATTGGGGTGGCTTGCCAGACGCAGTTGCACTGACCTCGGTGGCCATGTTAAGATGAAAATTGCACCTTCATAGGGCTGGTGCAATCTCTGATGGTGGGACAGATGGTAAGTCATGATGCGCACAGTGGTGGATTAGCACTACAGCCGGTGGGAGTCTCAGTAGGAAGCCCATCGGCTGCAGCATGAGCATGATGACGCAGTTAAGCTGCAGCAAAAGACGAAGTTGCAGCTGCAATACCGTGCACACCTGAATCAGGCCTATAGTCATTTTTTGGTGCAGGGTGCAGATTACTCACGGTAGGAAGGCACATTTTTATTTTGCAAGATAAAATTTTCCCCCAATTCATATTAGCTTCCCCAATTTATATTGTGATACACAGTCATGCACCCAATTCACATTATGCCACACAGTCATGCACCCAGTTTATTATCTTAGTATATAAAAACAAATGTCCTTAGACCCATCAACGTCCTGCCCAAACCACTGGACCTAGAAACATGAAACTTGGGGAGTATATTCCTTCCATGACCTAAGCACCCACTAACAAGGGATTTTTCTAAATCTGACTCCTACGGGGCTGAAAAGGGGTTAAAGGTTTCCTCTCGACCGAGGTGATTGGGTGACAAAGCAACATGACCCAGCACTGCGGGACTGTAAGCTTATTGTCTGGTGGAGTTGCAGCTTCAGAGGTGGGGCTGTAGCGCAGTCCAATATTCATGGGGAGCCACGCCAACTGCCAGTGATGTTTGTCAGCATATGGGGTGGCAGTTGGTATGGCTCCCCCATTTGAATCTTGGACTTTGATAGTTTTTATTTTTAGACTATTCACTTGATTTGTATTTGGATATTGAAAACTTACCTTAATTTGGATTGTAATACGGTGCTTCACTTTGGATTTTGAAAATGGCAATTAAGTGTTCCAATATTAGTGGTCAGATGGTGCCTCACACCATTGTCCCCATCACAGGAGACGGAGCCTGCCTGTTCCAGTCCCTCTCCTATCTCATGTATGGCACTTAGCTAATGGCTACCAGGGTGAAACCGGGCACATTAGCTAGTTTACTATATAAAATGAGAAATTTCCATTTAATTAAAGATAGGGGTAAATGCATGGTGTTTGTTGAATGGTCATGGTTCTGTCTGCATTCCATTACTGTTCAACTTTGTAAACAGATAATGCACGGACGACTATCTTCTGCAGTGTATAAAGTCAATTCTCTGTATCGCACCCGCCTCCTTTGCCATGCTTGATAGCCATGTTGTTTTCAAACACGTACTATATTTCCTCTGCCAGTCCTGATTACAGATTATTCTCATTACAATCTGCATTTTTGTTTCACTAAATGCTTTTTTCTGGCTCATTGCTGGTTCTCATTTTGGTATGGGGTGTATTTGCTATTTTCACAACATATTTAGCAATGCTGAGTTCAATACATGACATGTCACGGAGGCATATTTATTAAAGAATATTTGTGGGATTTGGGGGTCACCCACAAATATTAAGGATCCCCGGGACTTAAGAAGGGGGGACCACAGCAGGGGGTATATTTACTAAAGGGCGGATTTTTGGAAGGGGAGTTGTTGCCCATAGCAACCAATCAGATTCTACTTATCATTTTTCTGGCACCTTCTAGAACAGGGGTGGGTAATGGCCGAGGGCCATTTTGATATATATAACATTATTCCTGGGCATGGTGTAGGCCATGCCCCCTCCGTGTGACATCACAAGGGACGGGCCACAATCATCGGTGATTACAGCAATGCCCGGAGCATCCTGAAGAGGCTCCGGGGAGCTGTAAGGGCAGCGGTGTGACCGTCTGAAGCATCCTAAGGCACCCTGCTAGCCAGATGAGGCTAGCAGAAAAAAGCTCAGAGGGCCAGACCAAATGATTCCACGGGCCTGAGCTTCCCGATCCCTGTTCTAGAAGATAACAACTAGAATCTGATTGGTTGCTATGGGCAACATCTCCACTTCTAAAACCCGCACTTTAGTAAATATGCCCTCAGATATCTCCAATATTTACCACGGTCCCTCCAATTCTATCCCCAACACAGCTCCCGTAGTTTGCTATGGTGGATGCTATGCTGTCGGATTTACCAATTTGGCCACGGCCACTAACACCATCATTAGATAACATCCCATAGTAGCATAGTAGCTTATGGGCTACTGTTCCGCAGGTTTTACTGGAGAGGGATCCGTTAGCCCCCTGTGACGCATATGCAGGCTTATGGCTGTACATGTGCAGGCACCAACGCTGAACCCTACAGGCTCTTACCTTAGCTGCTGTCGGGATCTTCACTGGTGCCGGTCTTCCGGCGGGATTTGAACACGCGTCCGGCGGTAAATCATACCGATCCCTCTTCCCTTAGTGCAGTCTGGTTCCTAAGACCATTAGAAGTGATTTCTTCCTGTATCAACTCAGGAGGTGTCCCATAGGTAGATAAACTGGAGCGTCCTGGAATTAGACCCTATCTCTGTGTTTCCAGCGCCCTCAAATCTATATTATTGTGTTTTATTTATATACACAGAACTAGGCTTGTGCCTGAGGCTCATGCTGTTTTCTAGTCGTGCACAGTACATTCTGACCTTTAGTCCCAGATACATCACTGCATTGTGTTTATACAGCTGGGATAGACAGCTCTTCAAGCCTAACATTATTAATGATTTAGGACCCTATTTATCAAATGGCAATAATCCCTCTTGTTGGTGAAAATGGATGTTTTCCCCAGGGGCATGTTTGTGCCTTACAATATATATACTAATGGGGGTAACTGCGACCCCCAACCCTGCTATCACTATACCCATAAAGCTCTATGGGCCTGATTCACTGCGGAATGCAGCTGCTATTATGCATGCAATCGGTCGACTGTTGCGTTCTGCGTATGCATCGCAGTGCGCAAACTAGCAATTGCAAAGGAATTGTGACGATTGCTGAGGCTACACAGACCCAGAGCACATTGATTGACAGGAAGAGCCATTTGTGGGTGGTGTCGGGGGGGGGGGGTCGGGCGAACGTAGGCGTGCCAGTGCGCTTTAACGCCGTTGCAGGGGCGTGCATAAATTGTTCACTGCGTGTCCATAAGCAGCCACAGCACTGATAGCATGCGTGGCTGGTAGCAATTCCTGGGTAAGGTCAGGGCTGAGGGAGGGTGCCGGCACTGAACGATATATCGTTCGGTGTGGGATAGGGGCCTGATTCAGACCCGCTCACAAGCGGGTCGATGGTCCCCCACTGTGCATGCACCACCTCCAGGGTGCGCATGGCGAGACCAGTCCAGCGACAGCAGCGGGTCCCCGCTGTTACATGGTCCAGAGTCCCCAGGCAGGGGGCTCCCTGGGGACTGGCTGCAGCGTGGAGCCAGGTAAGAACCTGCGCTTCCACTACCCCCCTGGGACAGCGGACCGCAGCAGAGCGGTAGCGCTGCGGCGTCCCGGGGGTTAAATGCATGCCAGGGGAGCGCGCCTTCCCTGTCTCACAGCCGGCGCCTCCCCCGCTGCACACAGCCCTCTCTGCACACTGCCGACTGGTCCTGTAGCAGTGCTCCTACCCCAGGCCAGCCTCCTCTCTGCTCCTCGGCGGCCATCTTTCCCGAACGCATGGTGAACGCTGCTGGAAACACTGGACGGAAGCATCGTGGTCTGGGTCCCCCCGCATACCTCTCCTCCGCTGTGGCAGGTCTGTGTATGCAGCGCTGTGTCCTACCAGGCCCTGTGTCTGCGTAGTTGAGTGATCAGCGCTGTTAGTGCAGGGATTGATTTTTCTTTGCATTGTATGTGACTGTGCTAGCGCTGCTGCCTGTAACTTTTCTTCTCTAAACTGTCAGCTTTATTACTGTCCCTGTTCTTTCTGCTAAGCCCTTGCGGTGCGGTGCTGCAGGGTGGTCTCTCGCCTATTTAAGTTATAATTGGTGAGAGGGGTCACATACTTGGTGCCATCATGTCTGAAAGTGATTTTCCTCTCCGGCTACAGTGTACTACGTGTAAAGTACCGTTAGCGGAGGGAGAGGGTAGCGCAGAGGGCCTCTGCCGGCAGTGTTTGTCAATGACGGGGCCAGTTAGCTCCGCAGCCCGCGTTTACGCAGGTGGGTTTGTCCCAGCAGTCAGTGGTGTCGTCACCCATGCAGGGTTTCCCACGACAATTGGTGGTACCCCACAGTCTCCCTATTTCCCCGCTCCCGGTTTCTCAGGAGCCGGCGTGGGTTAACTCCCTGACGAGTTCTGTACAGCACTTGTCGGATGTGTTGCAAGGGGAGTCTGTGATGCGGCCACATAAACGGCCGGTGGCGTCTCTGTCGGCTCCTTATGAGGATGACGAAGGGACGTCTGATGATGGGGAGATTCTGGATCCTTACGATCAGGAACCTCTCCATGCTAAGGACGCTGACTCTAAGTCCAAAGTATATATTCCTGGACTTATTTGGGCAGTCCACACAGCCTTGGTGATTGAGGACGAAGTTCCCCCAGCGGCTAAATCCAAGTATGCCTTTTTTAAAGATGTGAAGGGCGATGCCACAGTCTTTCCTCTTTCGGGTCAGTTAGTGGACCATTTAGAGGAGGCGTGGAAACAGCCTGGCAAACGTTACCAGCCGCAAAGGTGCCTGGCGGTGGCTTATCCGTTCGCGGATAATTATTTTGCAAAGTGGGAATCCCCTCCACAGGTGGATTCTCACGTGACCCGTCTTGTCCGTAGTGCCACATTGCTGATGCCATCCATGTCCTCCCTTAAGGATGCTATGGACCGCAAGGTGGAGATCTGCCTGAAGTCCGCTTATTCCCTTGCGGGGGGGCAGCACGGCCGGCTATGGCCATTTGCTGGGTTGCCAGAGCAATGGAGCGCTGGGCGGATTCATTAGAGGCGTCCTTTGATTCCGACTGTCCGGCCGATCAGGCGGAGTTGATTGGTAATCTACGTGATTCGGCCACTTATATCAACGAGGCGGCCTTAGACATTAGTACCCTGGTGTCTCGAATTTCTTCAGCAGCGGTGGCTGCTCGTCGCACCTTGTGGTTGCGATCTTGGAAGGCGGACGCTGATTCCAAAAAGGGTTTGGAGGCGTTGCCATTTACAGGAGAAGTTCCCTTCGGTCCGGATCTGGACAAGATTGTGGCCACGCTGGCGGCAGCCAAATCGGCATGTCTCCCGTCGGCCGCTGCTCCTTCTGGTTCTGGACCATCGTCCTTTCGGTCTTATAGGGCCCAGGGCAGGCCCAAACCACAGTCTTTTTCTCGACAGGCTGGTCCCAAAAAATCGGCCAAACCCTGGAAGCAGGCATGGAGTACCAGACGTCCGGCCCCTAACCCTGATGACAAGCCTGCGGCCTGATGGTACGGGCCTCCCAAAGTGGGAGGCTGCCTGCTGCAGTTCGCCCGGTTACTGGGGTTACTGGGCTCCATGGTGTAGATGTTCGACATGGTGGAATATGCCCAGTTTCACTCCAGACCTCTGCAGTACCTGATCCTGTCCAAGTGGAACGGGCTGCCTCAGTCTCTGAAGTCCCAGACGATAGTGCTCACCCCGGAGGTTCGCCTGTCACTTGCCTGGTGGTTGCAGACGACCCATCTCAGCAAGGGACGTCCGTTCTGGGTACCAAATTGGGTCCTGTTGACAACGGACGCCAGTCTTCGGGGCTGGGGAGCAGTTTCGGGTCCACACTTGTTCCAGGGCAGGTGGACACCGGCAGAAGCGGCACTTCCAATAAATATATTGGAACTCCGTGCGGTCTTCAATGCTCTCCAGCAGGCACATCGGGTTCTCCAGGGTCGTCCGGTGCAGGTCCAGTCGGACAACGCTACCACCGTGGCCTACATAAACAGGCAAGGAGGAACCCGAAGTTGGGCGGCTCTCGTAGAGGTGTCTCGGATCCTGGTATGGGCGGAGCGCAATCTTCCGGCCATATCAGCGGTCTTCATCCCGGGACGTTTTTCAACTGCTGGTGGACAGGTGGGGTCTTCCAGAGATCGACCTCATGGCGTCCCGGCACAACAACAAGTTGCCGGTGTACGGGTCTCGCACAAGAGACGAAGAGGCGTCTCTGGTGGATGCTCTGTCCGTCCAGTGGACGTTCCGGTTCGCATACCTGTTTCCTCCGGTTTCCCTTCTTCCACGGGTAATCCGGAAATTCAAACAGGAAGGAGGGACGCTCCTGTTGATAGCTCCCACGTGGCCCAGACGGCACTGGTTCTCAGACCTTCAGGGTCTGTCCGTGGACAGTCCTCTGCGGTTGCCGCTACGTCCGGACCTTCTATCGCAGGGTCCTTGTCTTCACCCGGACCTGGCTCGGTTGTCTTTGACGGCGTGGCTGTTGAGACAGCCATGTTGAGGTCCAGGGGGTTTTCCAGCTCTGTGGTGCGTACCATGTTGCGAGCTCGGAAACCGTCATCCGCGAGGATATACCATCGCGTGTGGCATACGTTCTTCCAATGGTGTCGACCGAGAGGTTATGCACCGCGGGAGTTTCGTCTGTCTAGGATACTTGCCTTCCTACAAGCGGGACTAGATCATGGGCTTCGCCTTGCCTCTTTGAAGGTACAGGTTTCGGCCCTGTCTGTCTGGTTTCACCGTAGGATTGCTACAATCCCGGATGTGCGCACCTTTATGCAAGGTGTTCTTCGCATTCAGACGCCCTTTGTTCCACCTGTGGCGCCTTGGGATTTGGCTGTGGTCCTGAGGGCTCTCCAGGGACCGCCGTTTGAACCACTGGGCTCAGTGGATCTTAAATGGCTAACTGTTTTCCTTCTGGCCATAGCTTCGGCCAGACGTGTTTCTGATTTAGGAGCTCTCTCTTGTAGACCCCCTTTCTTGATTTTTCATGGGAACAGGGCAGTGCTCCACACTCGGCCTGAATTTCTTCCCAAAGTTGTTTCCCAGTTTCATGTTAACGAGGAAATTGTTGTTCCGGCCTTTAATTCACCTGGTCTTACAGTGGGTGAGGCTACTTTGGATGTTGTGCGGGCCTTAAGGACTTATGTTGACCGCACTTCTTTGTTTAGGAAGTCGGACGCCTTGTTTGTCCTCTATGGCTTCCGTAAAAAGGGTTGGCCTGCTTCAAAGCAAACTTTGGCAGCCTGGATCCGTATGGCTATTTCTGAAGCTTATCTTCATAAAAGTCTGCCGGTTCCTCCTTCTTTGAAGGCTCATTCCACTAGGTCTGTGGGTCCTTCGTGGGCAGCTCGACGTGGTGCCTCTGCAGTCCAGATCTGCAAGGCTGCTACGTGGTCCTCTGTCCATACCTTCGTGAGGTATTACAGGTTTGACACCTTCACCTCTCAGGATGCTTCCTTCGGGCGGCGGATTCTCCTTTCAGCACAGGAGCGTCCCCACCCTTAAAGGATACTGCTTTGGGACATCCCCAAGGTATCCTGTGGATACCCTATGGACCCTGAGGTAGAAAATATGAAATATGGTGAGAACTTACCCTTGTTATCTCTATTTCTACGAAGTCCATAGGGTTCCACAGGACTCCCACCCTGTCGCACCTGTGCTGCAGATGGGCTTTGTTCTGGTCACCGGTTTTTCCATCTCCCTCTGGTGAGAGTGTGATTCTTGTGTGTATCCAGATCTTCTCTCTCTTCCTTCTCCTCCTCCGGCCTATGGCTTGGTAACTAACTGAGGTGCCTTGGCTCGGGGGCGGGGTATAGGAGGGGGACCCTAGTGCATCCTGGGAGGCTGAAAGCTTAACTCTATGGTGCCCGATGACTGACATCACACCTATACCCCAAGGTATCCTGTGGAACCCTATGGACTTCGTAGAAATAGAGATAACAAGGGTAAGTTCTTACCATAACTCATATTTTTCACTTTATTTTAGTAAAAATAGTGTTAATAAATAGAGCCCTATAACTTGTTCCCCTGGCTCAGAGAAAATGCTCTCTGCTTCACCAAACCCATTTATTCCCCTTATTGCACTTTCTGGGCTCCTGTACTGTAGCTGTAAGCCTGGCCATGCTGACCTCCAGTGATCAGCCACATGGGAATCTGTATTGAGGTGGCTGCACTGTGAATGTGCCAGTTGACAACATGGCACATGTGCAGTGTCATATATATGTGTAATATTGTAATTGAAGGCTTATGTTGATAGGAATTTATATTAAATGTCAAATGAGGACACATCTCTGTGCAATCTGTCCTGACATTAGTGTCATTGTCGCTGTGATGTGTTATGTGTGTATGACTATGTACTTGTATGAGTTTAGAGCAGAATCTGTGGTGGTTGCAGTCCCACGTCTTGGATGTCAGCGAATATAAGGCGATTAGATACTAAATGGTCATTAGCATATTTGCTATTATTCCTTTCACAGCTCGATATATCCTGCAGGTGTGCACTGCGTGCGCCCTATTGTACTTGTGTCCTCGGCACCTCTCAGGTTGATGGTGAATTCAAGTTTTTTTGCGCAAAGAAGAATTCTTTGAACCCCCCCCCCTTTAAAGCAGGGAACACACATGTAAATGTGCCATCTCTACCCTTTATCTCTATTAAATTATTCTGCCTTGCAAAATGAAAATCAATTTTTGCCTTTATTGCACAAGTAGACAAAACTTTTCCACTTAGGAGGCAGGGGCAGAACTATGGGTGACAATGGAGGCGCCTGCCGCCGGGCTCCAGCTCTGAAGGGGGTTCTCCTCCATTGTCCACAACATATTCACCCCATTTAGGGCTGTAATTATATATCCGGAGTGTACCATCACGGCCGCCCAA
This sequence comes from Taudactylus pleione, assembly GCA_031769625.1. Lineage (NCBI taxonomy): Eukaryota > Metazoa > Chordata > Amphibia > Anura > Myobatrachidae > Taudactylus > Taudactylus pleione. The sequence goes on along the minus strand of JAUIMM010000637.1, from coordinate 2,142,892 downwards.
CACATGGCACCTCTTCCCGGCACCTGAGAAGCCACCATACACTAGTGTAGAGCTCCATGTGAGACCATCAGCCATCACCTTCTTATATCTATAACCTGTCTGCATTCGAATTGCTACATTACAGTGTCAGCGGCTGTGAGGGGGGGGATGGACTTACGCCACTGTCAGGGGGTGATCAAAGATGGTCGCTGTTGCAGCAGCGGCTGTGGCTTTTGATGCAGCGGCTGTTGTCCATGTTGCAGCCAATGAGCGTCCTATTGAGACGCCCCCTGGCAGCGACATGATTCTGCCAATCTCACAAAGATGCACTATTGGCGGGCCTTAGGCCGCACCATTGGACATTGCACCCATCTACGACAGGAGCAGAATATCCCAGGGACCATGGCCTCTGCTGTAGGTGAACCACATCTTTAGATGCAGTCGCCGTCACCAACCACCCAGTGGGGGACACAGAAATGCCCATCTGGTCCCCCTGCGGTAACCATCGGGGCGCACGTGCGGGGCATCTCAGACACGCGCAGAGAAAACGTTTGGGCACTTGCGCCCGATGCATTCCCTGTATTTGGCTCAGAATCAGCTCCTTAATTCGAATTCAGCAAAGAACCCTCTCAATCAGCCTTACTCCTCCCGTCATATGGCGCAAATATGCCCCTGCCAATGCTGCCACCTTGCAAAATGAAAAGCATAATGTCTCACTTGCACTGCACATAGGCAAACGCAGGGGGGTTTCTCTCTGAAAACCCCCCTCCCCAGCCCACACCATAACCACAATACAAATAGTAATGTAACAGAATTTTACTAGTGCTGTATGTTCTTCTCAGTATCACAAATGAAATAATTAGCACCACCTGTAGATCTTTTAACATGTATCAGTCAGTAATAAATAACCTGTGCACTAACTAGGAGACCTGGAAAACATGCATTGTTAGGGATGTGCTGCTATAGAGCCCAATATGTACATATATGTCCAGGGCAGTGCTAGGTTCCTCTGCTGCTCCCCCAGACTTCTGGACTTCGTCTAATACTCTGGAATGGTGCCCACATCTAAAATAAAACCATTCAGCTCAGGCAGGATGGCTCTACTGCCACATTTAATGGGTTACAGTGATTGCTGGTCCTCTATATATGCTAGAATTATGACACACAATATACTTTGTATGATGCATATTAAAGCTGGTTAAGTGCTAATTCTGCCATCTTCATGGACTGACCACACTCACTCTAAAATCAGGCATTTGGAAACCCCCCCTCTAGAAATCCTGCGTTTGCCACTGCTGCAGATTTTCACATTCAGGGCTCACTTTGAATCTAACTGAAGCAGTGCTCTCTCCCAGGGGGTATTCATGAGAGCTTGGGGAGAGCTACAATTGTGAATGATAAAGTACCAACCAATATGCTCCTAAGTATCATTTTTCTAACAGGGCCTGATTCAGAGATGTACGCAACGTCGATTTTTATACAGAATTACCTTTTTTTTTTTACTATTGCGCATGCATCAAAGTCACACTATGCACGCACTGCGATTGTCTTGTGATTCCTCGCGCACAGAGAACCCATTCGCAAAGTGAGTGACAGTTTTGGGGAGGTAACAGAGAGGTGCTAGAAAAACGCAGGTGTGAGAAATGGCATTACATGGGCGTGCATAAATTATCCATTGTGATCTCATACGCAGCATGAGAGCCCTCTGTGTGCCAAGAGAGCCGCTGTATTTGAGACAGGTCAGACCTGTCACAATGTCTGCATTGCTGGTCGATGTACGTCGATGTTACAGATATTTACCCTGGTACGCGATGTTGGACGCAGATGAGAAGGCAGAAGTGGGCGCCCCTATGCTCAGGTAAGTTTTGGAGCTATTAGCATATTTTTGTAGCTAGAGTCAGTGCGAAATCGCAGCTGGGATCTCATTAGCATCCAACTCTAAATGACAGGAGCTGATTGGTTGGTATTTTATTACTCTCCACTGGCTCTATTCATCATGTTAATTATCAGGGTCCGAAGGGAACATTCTAACTTGACGCCAGCGCCGGAGCATCATTGCTCCAGCGCAGAGACAGCTGATCCAAAAATCAGGTGTCTCTCCGAAGAGCTTCACTGCTCCTTTCGGAGCAGTGCAGCTAGTGCACCATGCATGACCTACAGGTCATACATGCGCACAAGAGCAGTGGTGTCTGGCGGAAGGAACCGGACAGGGGCGGAGGGATCCGAAAAGATCCCTCTTCACAAACCTGGGACGCTTGCCCATAGGGAAGGAGTCGCCATCTGAAGATAACGAATGCTCCCACAATCAAGGGCCATTCTGGGAAAGAAAGGTAAGCAGGAGATATCTGTGACACTAGTGTATGGGGACAGCGGCCATTCTGCCAGAGGAAGGTGAGCAGGAGATATCTGTGACACTAGTGTACGGGGGCAGCGGGCCATTCTGGGAGAGGTAGGTGAGCAGGAGATATCTGTGACACTAGTGTATGGGGGCAGCGGGCCATTCTGGGAGAGGAAGGTGAGCAGGAGATATCTGTGATACTTGTGTATGGGGACAGCGGCCATTCCAGGAAAGAAAGGTAAGTAGGAGATATCTGTGATACTAGTGTATGGGGACAGCGGCCATTCTGCCAGAGGAAGGTGAGCAGGAGATATCTGTGACACTAGTGTATGGGGACAGCGGGCCATTCTGGGAGAGGAAGGTGAGCAGGAGATATCTGTGACACTAGTGTATGGGGACAGCGGCCATTCCAGGAAAGAAAGGTAAGTAGGAGATATCTGTGATACTAGTGTATGGGGGCAGCGAGCCATTCTGGGAGAGGAAGGTGAGCAGGAGATATCTGTGACACTAGTGTATGGGGGCAGCGGGCCATTCTGGGAGAGGAAGGTGAGCAGGAGATATCTGTGATACTTGTGTATGGGGACAGCGGCCATTCCAGGAAAGAAAGGTAAGTAGGAGATATCTGTGATACTAGTGTATGGGGACAGCGGCCATTCTGCCAGAGGAAGGTGAGCAGGAGATATCTGTGACACTAGTGTATGGGGACAGCGGGCCATTCTGGGAGAGGAAGGTGAGCAGGAGATATCTGTGACACTAGTGTATGGGGACAGCGGCCATTCCAGGAAAGAAAGGTAAGTAGGAGTTATCTGTGATACTAGTGTATGGGGACAGCGGCCATTCTGCCAGAGGAAGGTGAGCAGGAGATATCTGTGACACTAGTGTATGGGGACAGCGGGCCATTCTGGGAGAGGAAGGTGAGCAGGAGATATCTGTGACACTAGTGTATGGGGACAGCGGCCATTCCAGGAAAGAAAGGTAAGTAGGAGTTATCTGTGGTACTAGTGTATGGGGACAGTGGCCATTCTGCCAGAGGAAGGTGAGCAGGAGATATCTGTGATACTAGTGTATGGGGGCAGCGGGCCATTCCGCCAGAGGAAGGTAAGTAGGAGATATCTGTGATACTTGTGTATGTGGACAGCGGGCCATTCCACCAGAGGAAGGTAAGCAGGAGATATCTGTGATACTTGTGTATGGGAACAGTGGTGTATGGGGACAGCGGCCATTCCGCCAGAGGAAGATGAGCAGGAGATATCTGTGATACTTGTGTATGTGGACAGCGGGCCATTCCGCCAGAGGAAGGTAAGCAGGAGATATCTGTGATACTTGTGTATGGGGACGGCAGGCCATTCCGGGAGAGGAAGGTAAGTAGGAGATATCTGTGATACTTGTGTATGGGGACAGCGGGTCATTCTGCCAGAGGAAGGTAAACAGGAGATATCTGTGATACTAGTGTATGGGGACAGCGGGCCATTCCGGGAGAGGAAGGTAAGTAGGAGATATCTGTGATACTAGTGTATGGGGACAGCGGGCCATTCTGCCAGAGGAAGGTAAACAGGAGATATCTGTGATACTAGTGTATGGGGACAGCGGGCCATTCCGCAAGAGGAAGGTAAGCAGGAGATATCTGTGATACTAGTGTATGGGGACAGCGGGCCATTCCGCAAGAGGAAGGTAAGCAGGAGATATCTGTGATACTAGTGTATGGGGACAGCGGGCCATTCTGGGAGAGGAAGGTAAGTAGGAGATATCTGTGATACTGGTGTATGTGGCCATTCAGCCATTCCGCCAGAGGAAGGTAAGCAGGAGATATCTGTGATACTAGTGTACGGGGACAGCGGGCCATTCTGGGAGAGGAAGGTAAGCAGGAGATATCTGTAATATCTCCTGCATTACCTTTTTGATGAATGGTCCGAATACTTAATTTCTACAATAGCAGATGAAAATGTTCATTTTCATCTACTTTTGTAGAAATTAAGTGATGATGAATAGAGCCCCGTGTGTGTGTTTCTCATATGCTTTAATAACTGGCCACTATAACTGAGGTTATCTGTAGCCTCAGCATGACTCATGATGTTCATGTTATCTTGCAGCGACTTCCCCACTCTGGCATTCCAGTCTGAGTGAAAGTGAAAGTTGTGTGTTGCTGATAACACAGACGTCATCCTACACAATGACATTGGTGTTAGCCATCTGGGCCTTCTATGGGTTGGCGAAATGAAGCATAGAGAGAGAATAGATTAAAATTACTTTTTAAAAAAATAAGGAATACAGTATTTAAGGAATACAGTATTTTTTTTAGAAACTCCCTATGCTTGATATGTGCACTATATCTTACAAACTTAACACATCTAAAGACTTATCTAAAATAAACACACGGACAACAAGAGTTGGATTTAAAATTAAAGGTCAAATTTATTTGACATTAGATTATTAATAATTAACTAATAATTAACAAAATATTGAATTTGGGCTAATTAGATAATTAGATGTTGCCCATTGAACTTGATTGTGAGCTTAAAGTTAGTATGGTGGCTGACAACAGAGAACGGACACACCCACAAAACACACGCAGACCAAACACATCACCATTGGTATTCAACTCTCCTGCAAAAAGCACGCCCGGACGGGCTGTGTCATTTCCCGGTCTGGACGGTTTTGGCCTATCATTAAACCAGGAGAGCGCACCCATCTAATTTGTATAACTAAAAGCACATTACCATTCTGTCCACCAAAGTGAGGCAACTCAAGCCGCAGCCCGCCACCAAACAAAGCAAACCAACTCCACCATCACCTTAAACAACGCCTCCACAAATATAATCCAACCTGCTTCCGACAAAGGCCCACATCAGTCCTAAACGAATGCATGTCATTGAACCTAAGTGCACTATGAACCACATCTCCGCCACAAACATAATCCAACTTGCTTCCGACAGAGGACCACATCAGTCCTAAACTAATTCATGTCATTGAACCTGAGTGCACTATGAACCACATCCCAAGCGCATGATCAACACCGTAGGCCGACCAAACATTTGCCCCGTAGACATCAGATGCCCCAATAAAAGTATTGAAGAACCCACAACTTTCAAACCATACCATGCACACTAGCAAACCGCAGACAGGACAACATAAAACAACAATAACGATCTTGGTGACAAACACAAGCATGCCAACCAGGCTGGAGGTAAAAACAAAACCTACTAGGATCTTTTCTACTTATATGGGGAAACCAGTTGTTGCCTCCGTAGGAAAAATAAAAATCCCTCCAAACCCCTAAAAGCGAGTAGTCTAAACCCCTGGTTAGCATGCTGAAGAAGCACTAGCAGGCCCCCTGCCCGAACGTACATAAAGTCGGAATGCTCCGGTTTTCCACCTACCCAGAGCCTGACTCTCTGACGTTGGAAAACCGGAAGCGGGGGCAATTGCGGCAGGCCCCATTCGAAACGAATGAGTGCCATATTCGCGCTAAGGTAGCCCGAGATCCGCCATAACTGCTGCAAAAACTGACCAAATTTGTATTTACCACTGGAATCCCCATCCTGATGCACCACTAAACTTCTCCACACCACCGTGTCTTTAGCTGATGGGGGATCCCACTTGTTTTAACTCATGATGATGAACTGATCATTGCCAGAGCTGTGAACTGATTGAATTAGTTCATTTTGAAGATCAGTTCATTTCAACTGATCATATGTGAACTTCTCCTAACCAAACCTGCGCAACAGAGGTTCCTCACCGCAGAATACGTCCCGACAAAGCAGCGCAGATGCCGAAGCGCGCATGGTCCCATCCACTCACTAACCCGAAATACGCCATGATGCCATTGTAAATGCCAATTTGAGCAAATTAAATTAAATTTGCGATAAGCACACACCTTTTGACTGCCGTCAATAGGTCAAGATCTATCGGCTATCACTTCCCCCCAGCTAACGTTACCCATTTTAGCAACCTAACCAACCTATTCAGCAAACCACCGCGTCATCAATCTGGTCAGCAGAGGTCACAGCTGCAGCAACACCTGCAGAAGAGGGAGAAGGTAGTACAGGCACAAATTCCATAACCACATTCACAGACGTAGAAAGAGGAACCAAAGGCGCAGCACCAGGGCTTGAAACCTCCCGCAAACCGAAAGTGTATTGTGTGTCATGAATTATTGTGTGTCATAATTCTAGCATAAACGGGACCAGCGATCACAGTAACCCATTATATGTGTCCAGGGCCGTAGCTAGGGTAGTGCGGCCAGTGCCATGGCACAGGGCACCACAGGGCAGGGGGCGATGTTTGGACCTGTCAAATTTCTGTTTATTATCATTCTTGCTTGTAGCTTCCTCTTATTTCATCCCCAGAATCTCATGGCCTCTCCTATCTCTTCCCCATGAAGCCATGGCCCTTTTTGGGGTGCATTATGTCCCTTTGAAAAATGAGGGGGCGCCAATGCTCTTTCTGGCACAGGGCACCAAAAAGTCTAGTTACGGCTCTGTATGTGTCATACATAGTGCATTGTGTGCCATAATTCCAGCATATACAGGACCAGTGATCACAGTAAGCCATTATATGTGTCATACATAGTGTATTGTGTGCCATAATTCCAGCATATACAGGACCAGCGATTACATTAACCCATTATATGTGTCATACATAGTGTATTGTGTGTCATAATTACAGCATATACAGGACCAGCGATCACAGTAACCCATTATATGTGTCATACATAGTGTATTATGTGTCATATATCCAGCATATACAGGACCAGTGATCACAGTAACCCATTACATGCGTCATACATAGTGTATTATGTGTCATAATTCCAGCATATACAGGACCAGCGATCACAGTAACCCATTATATGTGTCATACATAGTGTATTGTGTGTCATAATTCCATCATATACAGGACCAGTGATCACAGTAACCCATTATATGTATTCTACAAAGTGTATTGTGTGTCATATATCCAGCATATACAGGACCAGCGATCAGAGTAACCCATTATATGTGTCATACATAGTGTATTGTGTGTCATAATTCCAGCATATACAGGACCAGTGATCACAGTAACCCATTATATGTATTCTACAAAGTGTATTGTGTGTCATATATCCAGCATATACAGGACCAGCGATCAGAGTAACCCATTATATGCGTCATACATAGTGTATTATGTGTCATAATTCCATCATATACAGGACCAGTGATCACAGTAACCCATTATATGTATTCTACAAAGTGTATTGTGTGTCATATATCCAGCATATACAGGACCAGCGATCAGAGTAACCCATTATATGTGTCATACATAGTGTATTGTGTGTCATAATTCCAGCATATACAGGACCAGCGATCACAGTAACCCATTATATGTGTCATACATAGTGTATTGTGTCATATATCCAGCATATATATACAGGACCAGTGATCACAGTAACCCATTATATGTGTGCTACAAAGTGTATTGTGTCATATATCCAGCATATACAGCACCAGTGATCACAGTAAGCCATTATGTGTGTCATACATAGTGTATTGTGTGTCATAATTCTAGGATATACGGGATTAGCGATCACATTAACCCATTATATGTGTACTACAATGTGTATTGTGTGTCATAATTCCAGCATATATAGGACCAGCGATCACAGTAACCCATTATATGCCTCATACATAGTGACCAGCGAACATAAGGGGCAACGCAGCATTTGCACTGGATGAGACTATGGGGGCGATGAAAAATGCTGTAGTCTGCAGCCATAATAAAACCAGGGCCCTATAGAGTCCAGCGCTACCTGGCCACGCCCCCTCACCATTTCGGTCCCCCGGGAGCTAAAGAAAAAAATGGCAATTTAAGCCCTGCCCGGACCGACGGGTACTGTGGCCAATAACCGCTAACAGGGGACTCAAAGGAGGGAACCACCACCAGCACACCGACCAGCCATGTGGTCAGCGTAAGCACCGCCGACCATGCAGTGGATTGCCCGGGTCCACCAGCTGAGGGACATGGAGGGACACAGAAGCCGCGTCCGTCAAAAAACAAGCGGCGAACGGAGCCCTTCACTGCCTCCTGTTACCGCCGGGTGCCGGGGCAGGTGTAGACGCCTCCTGCCCTGGCAGCATGGTTGCTGCTATTTCCTATGTGGCTAAAGGACCTTTGTAACGTATCCACCACGTGACCGCTGCAGGAGGCTGGACCGCTCTTGCGTTACCATCCACTAGGGCATAGAGGGGGAATAAATATTTGTGGCCCGCCACCGTGCCCGAAGCGCGGCGAGGGGACACTTTTGGACCCCCGTTAGCATCCCCGCCCCTCCCCCTTTCAGGCCGGGTCAGGTGGGTGTGACGTCACAGTCCATCTGCGCTGTATAGTCTAGTCCTAACCCTGGCAGCATGGCCCCAGCCTGTGTACCACGTCACGACTCGGAGTCGCGGTGAGACACATGACCTTGCACCGCGCTGCCGCCCTCCGGCCCTGCTCCAGGATTAGAGATGCAGCACAGCGGCCACCGGAAAACAAATGTGGGGAATGACAGGGAGAATAAGGGGGAAAAGATTAACAAAGGGAATAAAGAACAGAAATAGCTAGAATAGGCTCAGGAGATATGTAGAATAGGAGAGCAGGGTGAGGAAAAAGAATAGGAAAGAGACAGTAAAGTAAGTTACCGTATATACTCGAGTATAAGCCGACCCGAATATAAGCCGAGGTACCTACTTTTACCCCAAAAAACTGGGAAAACTTATTGACTCGAGTATAAGCCTAGTGTGGGAAATGGCAGCAGCTGGTAGTGCCCCCAGTAGTAATTCCCCCTGGTTGTGCCCCCAGTAGCAATTCCTCCTGGTAGTGCACCCAGTGGTAATCCCCCCTTTCAGTGCCTCCAGTGGTAATCCCCCCTTTCAGTGCCTCCAGTAGTAATCCCCCCTGGTAGTACCCCCAGTGGTGATCCCCCCTTTTAGTGCCCCCTGTAGTAATCCTCCCCTGGTAGTTCCCCCAGTGGTAATCCCCCCTTTTAGTGCCCCCTGTAGTAATCGCCCCCTGGTAGTGCCCCCCTGTAGTGATCGCCCCCTGGTAGTGCCCCCTGTAGTAATCGCCCTCTGGAAGTGCCCCCTGTAGTCCCCCCCCCCAGTAGAGAGAGATGTGATAAGAATAAAAAAAAAAAAAAAATCACTTACCTGTAACTCCCGCTCCTGGTCCCGCCGCTATCCGCTCCTCCGGCCGCTTTGCATGGGAGAGACGTCGTCATGACGACGTGTCTCTTATTACCCACTGCGGGAGCCGGAAGATGGCTCCCGCAGTGGGAGCAGCAGCAGTCGCTGAGAGTCTGACAGACTCTCAGCGGCTGCTGATTACAGCAAACACACAGCTGCCGGCTCCGGCGGCTGTGTGTTTGTGCTGTGTAGCGCTGACCGAACTTCGTCCGGTCAGCGCTACACTTCACTCGAGTATAAGCCGAGGGGGTACTTTTTCAGCACAAAAAATGTGCTGAAAAAGTCGGCTTATACTCGAGTATATACGGTAGAAGCGAAGAAAGCAGAGAATGTACTCAGTGTAATAAACAAATGCACAGATCACTTCCCTGACTCCTAGGTTGGAAATTTCCAGCAACAAAGAGGCTGAATCATTGAATAACAGACCTAATATACCAGCAAGGCCCAACCCCCAAAGAACCCTATAGGCTAAGACTAATGATTGACACCAACCTCAAAGTCCTTAAAGGTATACTGCTCCCACAACCACGGGGTTTAACCTGGCTCAGTCAGATTGCACCTGCCTTACGCTGTCCTTATTGAAGTTGTGTAATTTGTTTCATTATTTTGATTTTTTTTTTTTTTTACATTTAAGAAAAATTTTGGTAAGGTTTTGATCTAGGCATGATCACGTCTGCAAAGCCTGGCCCTGCGAATTAACATGTATTGCTCAGCTGCCACGGTGATATATTGTATTATTATTGTGACAATAAATTAAAGTTTTAATGCTGAGATAAGTGACAAAAAAAAAATTCTACTTACCACCAAATTGAGAGGTGTATTGATAAATATGCTCCTCCCTGTGTAAGGAGTGATGGTATTGTCTTGGAGGTGGAAGATGAGAGAGGTTGATCCCGCCAGGTAGGGAGTCAAATGAGTCCTGTATACAATAAGGCAAGACTACAATCTAAAGGCGCGTATCCACTAGACGATAAATTGCACGATTTGAACGATATCGTTTCATCGTCCGTTATATCGTCCAGTGGGTATGCAGTCAACAACTAGCGTTGCGCGCTCCCGCTGGTCGATGATGACATCTTTCATTGCCAGTACTTGCAGGGCAACCTTACAATATCGTCAGGTTCTGCAAGTACGGGGATGAGGGATGAGGGTGACGTAACTGAACGTTATAGCGAACGATATCGTTCAGTGTGGGTGCTCAATGTCATTAACGACATTGTGCCCGGCACTGCAGGTCAAACACTAGACGATGTCGCTCATGGAGCATAGCGTTTAGTGGATACCTGCCTGAAGGGGTCACCGCTGGTGATAACCTTACAGGCCACACTAGCCAGTCGGAAACTGGATGCAACAAGTCAAGTGCAAGAATTGTGAACTTTATATTTCATGGAGCTCAGTGGCTCAAAGTGTAGAGGGGTCAAGAAATAAGAGAGGGTACCCTAAAGGGTGATAGGTGTTTATTGTTTGTTTGTTTTTTTAAATACCTGTTAGCCAAAGCTGATTAAAGCTCATTAATGTTCAAAAGTTTAAACTGAGACCCACATTGTGCACCTACCTTACCCAAAGGCTGCTCCCTGTGACACTTGTGCCATCACCGAGGCTGGAAGTCCCCTGGTACCTGAATCCCAACTGAGGAGCCTAAAACTTGTTATATTTATTTTTATTCCAGGAAAACATGAAAGCTGGTATGAATCATCTTATACTCCAGTCCCAGGGGGGACAGAATACATTTATCCTCCTTTATCCTTTGCAAGTTTCTCTGTTTTATGTCGTCTTTTTTTCACTGTAAAGGTTTGCATGGGAGCGCAATCTGTATCTTATTGTAACATTTATATTCTGTATTTATAAGCACTTTTTTAATGCTGACGTTCTAAAACAAATTCCCAAGCGTCCTTAGAGGATAACTGGCCGGCTGCTTAAACCGTTCGACCAGTGGAGACTTTAAAGCAATAATTATTCTGTTGCTGCACAAATCTTACGTCCACCCGTGTCTGGCCCACCCATTAGCCAGATCGCCGATCCGCGTGAATTTAAATGTCATTTATATATATGGCCGCTCGGTGCACACCCTGACCACTGCTTAGGCCCTGCCAGGCCCGCCCATGACCTGCCTCAGCCTGCCTGTCAGAAACGCAAGGTGCTCAGGAAGCAAGCATAGGGGAGGGCGTCTCTCTAGCCCGGCTCCCCCTGCAATGCTTACCCGGTGGCCCTGGGTGCAATGCCCGATTGTAGACAAGAGAATAAAGATTTTCGCAGATCAGACGAATTTTTTCCACTGGAGAAAAGTCCCACCAGCAAAGCCTTGCCAAGTAACCTATTTATCATTTAATATTTGCGGGATAAAAAAAATGGATGTTTTCGGGGTGTGCCCACAAATATTAGGTATACCCGGCATTAAACTCCCCATCACCTGATGGGTGCCTTCCCCAAAACATCAAAGGGTAAACCTCCATGTAAAACCTGAAATAACGACACTGAGACTTGCATAAGGGGCAAAGAAGGTCAGCTTTATTTATTTACATTTATTTTTTCTAAATTTATTTAAATGTATTTAAAATGTATTCAATTTTAAGCTAATAAGTAACTTAACTATAAACTGAACTATAATTGACTGTAAATGAACTAACTAATAAGAGAAAGCAAAGAGACAGACACAGTATGGTGGCGCAGAAAGAACGGCCCAAAAATGCAATATCGCCAACTACAGTACGACATTCTTCCAAATGGGAGGGGCGATCCGCCAGCCCATTATCCTGCCTAAGGGATCCACCTCCTGCCCAATAACACCACGTGAGGCCCACCGAGATCGGTGATGCCGCTGACCCCATTAGGGTGTAATCAGCCTAAGGGGCTTATTCATTAAACGTAAAAATTCAATGGAGATAATTAGCTTTAGAACTCTCATGGAGTTCTAGCTAATTATAGGTGGAATTCATCAGTCCACCTCTCCATAAGTATCTACTCCGAAAAGCTGTCATTTTTGCGATGACAGCTATTCGGGAAATAGATACTTTTCCCTCTCTACACTACCTCATCGCATCTGGAAACAGTGCTGCGCATGCGCTGTTACATCTGTAAAACCAGCGCATGCGCAGCACTGCCTACAGATGCGTTAAGTTTCGTGCACACGCTGATACAGGTAAGTGGATTCTGCTATTCGCCACCTCACAGTGGCGAATAATAACTGCATCAAATTCCGAAAATTGATAATTTTCGGAATTTGATGAATACCACAATTTCCACATCCCCATACTAATGTACTAATGTACTAATACTAATGTATGGGGAGTGTGGAAATTAACGCAGGGGAACTTAGCAAGGAGATATCTGTGATATCTCCTGTGTTAAGTCTTTTCATGAATACCAAAATAACGTTATTTAAGGAAAATGTCCTTAAAAACGTTATTTTAGTGTTGATGAATAGACGCCTAAATCATGTATTGAACGGGAGAGCACCTCAAGCTGCTAAGGCAGATGGCGACTGCCACCGTTCTTTACCGCCACTAGGAAGCTGACACCACAAGTAAAAATTGGGGGGGGGGGGGGGGGGGGGGGGAACAACTCCAGGAAAGCTGTCTAAAATGCCTTCCACCAACACATACTACAATGGCTCCTAAACTCCTCCCCCATATACTAAAGCTACCCTCTAACCCCACCCACAATCTCAGCTCACCACAATTAACCCTTTCCTATCAGAAAAAGATGTCACCCCCAGGTTCAGGTGTTTAATTTGCCTCCGCGCATATTAAGTGTGCTACGTCTCCCTTATATACAGGGGACCAGCATGGGAGTTATCGGCTGTGGACCCTCGTTTTTTTGCTCGCAAAAGCAGCCCCCCATAGATGGTGATGGTGCTGCTTTATTCCCGATTACAATAATGATGTTCTGACCCAGCACTATTAACGCCATACATTAATTACTGCACCCAATGTTCTGTTCTTCATTGCGTTTTCTCCTTTTTTCTCTTTGTTGTTGCTTCAGTCCTTCCTTGGTACATCTGCCTTTCCAACTTTCCTGTCTCTCCCTATGACCTCCAACATTCGTTCTATGGAGGAGAGTTATCAAATCTTAGTGGGAGATAAGGTGGAGATGTTGCTCGTAGCAACCTATCAGCTTGTAGCTGTCATTTATCTAGCACAGCCTGTATTAGAAACTGCTTGGTTGCTATGGGCGATGTCTCCACTTTATCTCTCCCCAAGATTTGATAAATCTCCCCCTATGTATCAGGGTCATAGTACCCTCTCTTTAGTCACCTTTTGGTCTGCTTGTATCATTTCTGAAGTGTACAGTGCACAGGATACAGTTACAACCCCGAGAATAGATTTATATATATTTTTTATTTATCTTTCTCCCCCCTGTGCACAGGTCTGATGACAGTAGAACGCTAAAAAGCAATTCCTAATGGGTACAAAACAAAAACCTTAGCTAACCTCGCATGACGTCCAAAATCGAGAACCACATGTGTTTCCAATCATTCCCCCATTCTGGAGTGCTCGAAGGTCGCAGGTGCTTCACAAACCTTAATATGATTCATCTGTGCACTCAGCACAATTCAGGGAGCAAACTGGTAGAGCGAGCGGAATTATGTCACAAACACTGGAGCAGCCTCTAAATTATGTCCGGGAGAATAACCCTTGCCAAGTCCATTGCTGCTGATCTCGGCCCGTTTGTACGACACGGAAATCTCTCGAATTTAATTTCTAATGGAAGCAAATCCCCAGCCAGCTGCATGACACAGAGCTGGGGTTTATAACCTACCGCTTTCAAAGGAAAATAATACTAGCGATTGCGAGGCTGGATGCCCAGTGAAAGGTGACACCAGCTGGGACTGGGCATAAAGAAAAAAAAAACACACACATACCATTATATTTGCCTTGTTCGTATTAGTCATGCTCTCTGCTCTTGCTAGACCAATGGAAAACATATTATTCGAGGCCAAAAGGAGTTTTTACCTATAAGCGATGAGCTTTGATTAAAAAAAAAAAAAAAAAGTTTGAGTGCATTGCAGAGAGCGAGTGACCTATTGCACGTACCTGATCCATCTGTCTGTCTGTACATCTGTACCTACTTAGCAAAAAGACCAGAGTCACATGACATGTTGTAGCAGCTCCATTACAGAATGCAGAAGTCATCAACAGCAACTCAACCAACGATAAACCCTTAAGGAGGGACTCTTAAGTGTCCCGATTTTTGACTCCTGATTTTAGGATTTTCCACTTCAGTCTCCTGTATTTTTGAGCATAAGGTGCTTATTTATTAAGCCCCTTTTGCCTTGAAAACATGCAGTAATGGAAGTTTTATTTAGAACATTTGGTTACTCAGATGTCCAATGTTTACGCAGTTGATCTGATGGCTAGGTCTTTTGCCCAGCAGCGGATTATAGAAGCCGGCAGTGGGCGTCTTTTCACTTAAGTCTGCGGCATTTGCATATTTTAGCCCAGCCGTTGTGTATACAGAGACAAGGACTGTGCTTTAGCCCCCATCTCTGATTCAGGACTACAGGGCCTGACTCAGAGATTTTACGCAATGCCGATATTTACACAGATTGAGTGAGTTTGCCATTGTGCATGCATTTAAGCCGCACTGGGCATGCGCAGAGATCGCATTGCGATTATGGACGCACATAGGAATACATGGAACAGTGATTGACAGGTTGTCAGTGTTTGGGGGTGATAACAGGGGGGGTGGTCAGAAACGCTTGAAAGCTGTTTCATGGGCATACATAAATTAGCCACTGCGATTGCAGACGCAGCATGAGAGCGCTCTACATGTCAGGAGATCTGCAGTGTTTGTGGCTGGTCAGTACTTCCGCAAGGGCAAGATGGCCGCTCAAACTGCAAAGGCAGCAGTGGGCGTCCCTATGCTCAGGTGATCTTTGG